>JACXSJ010000200.1:207794-349331 GCA_014851325.1 Pentalonia nigronervosa
TGAAAGATAGTAATAGTAATATTAGGAAATATCTTTTTACCTTTTCATCAGATTTTTTCTCTTTTGAGCCGCATGAACATTTCTTTATTTCAGTTTTCTATATAAATTGAAATTTAATTATTAAATATGGAGATTATATGTTTTTTTAAATTTTTTTTTGCAAAAATATTTAAAATAATATATTCTTGTATATATTTTTTCAATATTATAAATTTTTAAATCAAACCTAATATACTGAGAACAAATGTTAATAAGTTACTGTGAAAATTAGCTTGAAACTAGACAAAATATATCAAAAATTTATTAAATTTACCTATGATACAATATATTTAGTAAAGAGTCACAATAATTATGTTATCAAATTTTTTTTTACTTTTTCATCAGATTTACTCTCTTTTGTGCTAGATGAATATTTCTTTTTCTCAGTTTTCTAAATAAATAAACAATTATAATTAATTCATAAATATTATGAAAATTGTTTTTTTAACTATTTTTCTTTATAAACATTTTATGTAATATATTTTTAATATTATTATTACAATTCTATAAACTTATAATTTAAACCTGATATACTGAGTATAACTATACGATTATTTTAGGGCGAAATATAGATGACAATTTGTCATAGTATTTTAAGTGTTAAAAAATTAATCATAATTAATAAAAATAGTGAACAGTTCCATCAATTAACAATATTATCATGTTATGTATTTATGTTATAAAAATTATATTATCAAATCTTTTTTTACCTTTTCATCAGAATTACTGCCTTTTGAGCCAGATGAACATTTCTTTATTTCTGTTTTCTAAATAAATAAAAATTTATTTATATAACATGAATATTTTTATTTTTTTTTTTTATTTTTTTTTTTCCATAGCATTCCATTTTATTTATTTTTCACTATAATATTATTGTAATACTGGAAACTTATTAATTTTAAATTAACTTCTAATAATTTAAAATAACGTCAATACTTTTTGAATTTTGAATCTTGAAAATTATTTACAGATTATTTAAAAATAATTATTTGTTATTTATTTTTTTTCATTTAATAAGATAACAAACTTTTGTTGAATATAAAAATGTATACAATATTTTTTTACCGATTCATTTATTCCACATTTACTATTTTCATTTTGTGATGATGAAGATGAAGATTTTTTGTTTTCTTTTTTCTAAATAAATAAATAAATAAATAGTTTTTTTTACAAATTAAAAAAATATTGTTTTCCTAATATAAGTTTTATATGTGTAATATTCACCATGATTGCAAGGTTCTCTTCTTCAGTATTTGACTTTGAATATGAACGTTGATTTCCCTAAAAAGTTATCCCAACAGTAATGATTCACAATATAATTATTCTTAAACTGCAATCTTTATATATAATACAATCTATTTTGATTTTTAATTTTTACATGCAAAATGAACTGTATTCATGAATATTATATCAATACCTTTTTTTTAAACAATGAAATGTTGTGATATAAGAAATGGGTAAAAATATCCATTTAAAAAAAAAAGTAATAAGTACTCAACATTTTTATTTACCAATTTATTAGTTTTCTTTATTTTATTATCATTGCAAGACGATATTGATAATTGGTTTATCTGTTGTTTCTATATAAATACAACATAGACATATAAACATGGTAATATTTCAATTAATTTTATAAAATAGTTTACCTCTATTTGACTGTTTTCTGAATCTGAATCTGAACTAGTTATCTGTTCACCATAAAAATAATAAATAATTAATACACCAATACACAATAAAAATTTGAAATTGTATTACATAGGAATTTAGAATTTATATAGAAATACAATGTAAAAATGACCTTACTGTATTTTGTTGTATCATTTTATCAGTTCCGCTGCGTGATGAGCAAGATGATGATTTTTTATTTTCTGTTTTCTAAACATATAAAATTAATATTTTTTACACAAGTATGTAATTAATTTTTTTTTTACGAAAGTTTGTATATAAAATGTTTACCACGATTTCACGGTTCTCTTCTTCAATATTTGACTCCGAATATGTACGTTGATTTGCCTAAAAAGTTATCTCAACAGTAATGATTCGCAAATTAATTATTCTTAAACTGCAATATTTATATCTAATACAAGTTATTAAGATTTTTAATTATATGCACGTAATAAATATTATATTAATACCTAGTTTTTTTTAAAAAAAATGTGGAATAAAAAATTGGTTAAAAATATTCATTAAAAAAATTAATATATACGTTATCAAAACTATTATTTATTGATTTATTAGTTTTCTATTTTATATTATCATTGCAAGACGATATTGTAGATTGACAGAGATTGGCACTATAGTTAACCGGAACACGTAACTCTCCTTAAAACCCTTAAAAAATCAAACAATGAAACCCATGTAACCCTAATGATTGTTTTTTATAGCGTACCAATAAAACATTTTTGCTAACCCGAAACCCTAAAAATGTTGTATTTTTTAATCTTCATGTTATATATCATTTTGTATGTATTTTTTGTGATTAATTCAATTTTATAGTTACTTGTTTAATAAAACACAATACTATTAAAAGAGAAATTTTAAAATCAATTATAGTTTAGTATTATAAATATTTTCTTAAAATAACTTGAAAAAAAACTCAATTTAATAATTTGATTCCGATCAATCCAAATCACATAATAAAAATTATTCCTTATAATTATAATTTATAATTTATTACTTTATTAGTATACAATAAATCCAAATAGCAATTTAAAATATAGACGTGTCTGGTTTGGTCTGGTGTTAACAAAACCGAACAACGTATTAACAGTGACCAAAGACTAAAAATTATATTTTGAAAATACATCCAACTTCTTAGGTGGATAGCGGTATTTAGTAACGAATATCACAGCTATATTTACAATTTTATAGAAATCAGGAAATCTTAATTTACTGTATTTCTCTACGGATCTTCTTACAGCCTACCTATTTTAAATATTTATTTAACTTATATCCGTGAATATTTAAATTTAAATCTTATTATGCTAAAATAGGTATTTGGTTGGCTGTTTGGGTTAACACTAAATACCTATGTTAATATGTTTACGATGATAACAGTTAATTATATGGAAACTTATAAAATGTATGTTAAGATACACGGATTTATATAAGCAACAAGAACTCCAATATCTGCCTTCAATAAAACATCTATTTATCTAATTTCATATTGCTTTTGTGAGGAACTACATCATCAAAAACTTAGATAATCCTACAAAAAATAACCCCATATGTATTGGTATATTAAATATACATTTTAAAACAAAAAAGGATATCAGATTTGTCTGGGTACCGGGGCACAATAACATTAGCGGTATTGAAATAGCAGATGAAGTATCTAAAGAGGCCACTAAAGAATCTGTAACAATCTTATGGAATATTATAACAAATGTTGACATAAATATCAAATAAATTTAAATTTAAATCAAATGTGTCAACAAGAATAGAGACTAGTAGACAAAAATAAAGTCAGAGAAATAAAATCAACCACCCTCTCTTGGGAACACGATGTTTCACTCCCTCGCAGATCTGAACTAGTAATTAACAAATTAAGAATTAGATACATATTACACACACACGAAGATCTAATGAGCAACAGAGAACAACGGATATGCCCCACATGTAACATCAAAATAACGGTTAAACACATACTAATAGAATACCTATAGACGAAAGACACCAGAGATAAACTTTCACTCCTTTACAATTTATGCGAAACACTCTCACCTAACCCAGAGATAAGGTCAATTCTTTTTCTATTCCTCAAAGAGACGAACTTGTTCCAGAAAACATAATTTTAACACTTATTTATATCTTTTCTTTTTTCTTTCTATTACTCTATCTTGTATTACATGTAAAAAAAAATGTATCAGCATGTAAAATAATATCCATGCATTATTATTTGTATCTGCAATTTGTATTTGTTGAAATGCCAATAACCATAGTAGTTGAGGCGTATAAATAAATAAATAAATAAAAAATTGTCTTTGTTCTTATAGTTTCTTAGAAAAATGTAAGTACCTACTTGAAATTAATAAATAGAGTTCGGTGTAAAAAAAAAAGTTGCGCATTCATGACAAGTATTGATATTTAATTATAAATATAAATATTTCACATAAAAAAATTATTTTTTTTAATTTTTTGGGGTTACGCCTTTTAAAAAAATTCTGTTTTTTTTTTTTTGGATTATTAAATACCTATATTAACCAATATTAAATAAAATAATAACAGTTATTAAAACCCAAACGTTTGTTTAAATTTTTTTTTCCGGATTTTAAACACCGAAATACATTCAGCACCCAAAACTCAAAACCCGAAATCAGAATAAATGATTAGAGTGCAAATCACTAATGACTGGTTTTTTTTGGGTCGTTTCTTAATAAATACAATATAAATACAAGTACGTAATAACATTTTAATTAATTTAATAAAATATTTTACCACCATTTCATTATTTTCTAAATTTGAATTTGAACTAGCACGCTATTCACAAAAAAAAAAAAAAAAAATAGGAATGATTGATATACAATAATAATTTGTTTACGTATTAAATAGGTAGAAATATAGAATTAATATACAAATATAACATAAAAATAATCTTACCGAATCCATTGTTATCATTTCATCAGTTCCACTGCATGATGAGGAAGATGATGATTTTATACTTTCTGTTTTCTAAACATATAAAATTAATATTTTTACACAAGTATATAATTAAAAAAATTTTTTTAGCATAAGTTTGTATGTGAATTATTTACCATAATTTCATGGTTCTCTTCTTCAGTATTTGACTCCGAATATGTACATTGATTTGCCTAAAAAGTTATCCCAACAGTAATGATTTACAAATTAATTATTCTTAAACTACAATATTTTTATCTTATTTAATGTATTTAAATTTTTAATTATATACACGTAAAAAGAACTGCATTTATGAATATATTTTGTATTGTAAAACTGTACCTAGATCGAACTTTCGCTTTCCGAAAAATTTCTCAAATATTATATTCTTGATGATTGTTATAATATTTTATCAGTAACAAAATAAATAAAATTGTAAAAGGAAATCTTGAAATGTCTATTTAAAAAAAAAATTTTATATATTTTTCAGATTCTGAATGCTAAACGAACAACTTAAAAAGAAATTTTATTATATTTGCATGATATTTTGACCAAAACCTTTTTTTTTAAAAAAGTCAAACATTCCAAATATTCATAAATATTATCAAAAAAATACTAAAATAGTATGAAATTATATTATCTATTAAAATATTAATTAAAATGTTTTACATTAGTTTCAAGTTTCTCTATATGGTTATTCATTTTTTTTTTTAGAATAAAAAAACCAAAATCATTTTTTTCAAAAATTGGTGTTGTGTAAATATTCCCATTTTTATTTTAGTTTTTTCCCAAAGAATTAGAAAGCACTAGACTTTTTTCGCATTTGAACTCACTTCCCCCTTATAATATTAGCAGTTCACATAGAATCATTTTAAAAGTGCATAAAATTGCATTTAAAAACTGACAGGTGTCAGTTTGAACAATAAAATATTTTAAATTAAATTCAAACAGTAAATTATTATTTCTCAACATGTTTGAAAAAAATCATTTCATTTTTTTAAATAAATAACCCTTGCATACAGCAAAAAATATGAAGTATATTAACCTAACATTTTTACTATTAATATTTCTGGCATATACAATAACAGATATTATATGATAATATACTTACACAAACACATCGTTTAACTAATGATGATGCAGAATTCGAATTAACGGCTTGATTTATAGGATTTACATCAGTCGTCATAAATGTTGAAGTTTCCGTTATATCCTCTATTATATTATCTTCATTCATTAAATTTCTTCTATTTATTAGCACTGTAGCTGAGCTATCTGGTGATATTATCACATCACTTCTCTCTAAATTTGCATAAATACCATCACGTCTAGACAAGTATAAGCCACAAGCGACCTACACAAAATTACAATTTAAATATTAATAAGTCGTTGAATATATCACTATTTATAACATTGTAGTGTACGATGTATAATTTTAAAAGGATAATTAAAGATTAAATGCTGTTGTAAATAAATTTAAAACGTTTCATTGAAAAATAAGAATTATTATGAAAACATTTATAAGGTTGAACTGTTGATATCCAATTAAAAGTTAATACGACAATATAAGCTTTGAGATTTTCAGATATATTATATTATTTAAGACATCAGTACCAAAGTCTAATATTTAGTTATTTTTATTTTTATTTATACGATTAGCTGATGTATAAATAAATAAATAACAATTAATAAATAAATGCTTATATATATATATATATATACACAACGGATTATTTAAAATAAACAACGATTCTGATAAATAATAATAGTATATTTTTTGTCCGTTTATTCAAATGGAAAGATTGTGGTTGAAAATAGTGATTTAGTTATTCCTACATTTGACCTACTAAATAATATATCTTTAAATGTCGAAGATGTTTTCCAAAAATTATTAGTTTTGTGTAGTGTTTGGTCTGTTGGCCCTGATTGCCTAAGTGGTAAATTCCTCTTACAGCTTAGAGAAATTATTAAATACCGACCATGGATACTATTTAGACGTTCATTAGATGAGGAGGTATTCCCATCTATGCTAAAACTTAGTTCCATCACACTAATCCCTAATTCAAGTTGTCTCACAATCATTTAAAATTATAGAGCAATTTCTATTCAATCACATTTGTGAAAAATATTTGAGTACTTAGTATTAAACAGCATTCAACTACCAGCCAATAGAATTGTTATGGAAGAACAACATGGATTTCGTCCCGGCCGCTCAACCACCACTTGTAATTTAATTTTTACTAATTTTGTGTACGAATCATTTCAAGCTGGGGCTCAGGCAGATGTAGTATATACAGACTTTAAAAAATCGTTTGATTCAGTAAACCATTGTATCCTCGTTTAAATTCTAGAAAAATCTGGTTTTGGTGAGCCACTGTTAACCTGGTTGAAATCTTACCTTACAAATGGATATCAATGGGTTAAAATCCTTGGCTTTAAATCAAATATATTCTTAGCATCGTCTAGAGTGCCCCAAGGGGGGTCACTTATCTCTACTCCTGTTTTCACTTTTTTTCAATAACGTTATTCATATTCTTTACCACGGCCATTTACTGTGTTTTGCTGATGATATGAAAATCTATAAGTGCATAAACAATCATGATGACTGTGGCAAACTGCAGAATGATTTAGGCCATTTTATTGAATACTTCAACTTATTAGGACTATCTCTTAATATTTCCAAATGTAAAGTGATGACATTCTGCAGAAAACGATGTCCAATTATTCACTCCTTTAATCTCATGGGTTGCATATTAAACGCGAAGATAATTACGTCATTGATCTTGGATTAAAATTTAATAATTGTCTTGGCTCTAGTTTTTATACCGATGTGATGTATTGCAAGGCGTTAAAAACTTTTGGATTCATAATGAGACTGACTAAAGAGTTTTCCCAAATTAACACGGTAAAAACTATATACTATGCCTTAGTGAGACCCATTTTGGAGTACGGTTCAGTAATTTGGAACCCGTATACTACAAATGGGTTTTTGTAGATTGATTAAGTCAAACCCAAATTTTAAAGTATGCAAGTTTCATTTTAGGCAATCAATATCCCCTACATGATTACTCTTCAGTCTCTAAGACTCTTGACTTTCAATCTCTAGCTGACCGTATGCGGATGTCAAGTAAGACTTTCCTAAGAGGTCTCTTATCTAATGTTGACTCTCCTACTCTTTTATCCCTTATAATCTTTAAAGTTCCTCAATTTCCAACCCGAGCATCTGTGTCCTTCTATATTCCCCATTACAAAAGTAATTATATGAAAAATGAACCGTTAAGACGCATAACGTCCATCGCCAATGAGAATCCTTCATTTTTAATCTAACTACCTTTATTGTTATTACTTTAAAATATTTTATTTTTTTTTTTGTATTCTATTTCTATGCATTATTATTGTTATTATTATTCATATTAATGTATATTTTCTACTCTTTTCTGAGAATTCAAATATATTATTTATTGTATTCAAAGGGTATGGCCCGTTAATTATTATTATTAATAAATAAATAAATATAATAAAATATAATTAAAATTAGCTTAAAATAGTTGTTTTATAAATGTGATTATTTAATTTTTTTTTTTTTTTTTTTGAAAGAGTAAAAATAAAACGATTTTCTAACTGCGCATAAATACATAGTATACAGTCTAAATTATTTTATCTTAATATAATATAAAAATCAACATGATATAATTTGCTAAACGACTATTATAATAAATAATATTAATATTTTAGTATATATTAATAATATTATCTTAAGAAAAAAATAAATAAATTGTTTTGCCTTTTGCTGCCTTTTTTTAATACTTAAAGATTAGACTTACAAAATTAATTTAATTCACTCAATTCGATTTTTATGTGAACTTTTATTATATTTTAATATTAATTTTGCATTTATCATGACGATAAGCATATCCACTATAGTGTCGTGGAGCACTTTATTTATTTGTTGCTTTACCTATGCTGAATTATTCGTATTAAAATTTTAGCGAGTGTTATTGAATTTAGCCATTCGATGAATATAATTTCGTTGACATATTATATTATAATATTTCTACAAGTTTTAGATATTAAAACCTAAAATTTATATATATATATATAAGAAAGTTTTGTTAAGATGCACAGGTTATTTATTAAACCTATTAAAGGATACAGTTGTAGTACTATATCCTTTTTTCCCTATACTTCGTCCAAGGTTATGTAATAGATTTTTGTATTACGTTGTTTGTTTTATTTCAGTTGGTTATTTTATTTTAATTCTCATTTTTCTACGGGTTATTTGCGATAATCAACTTTTTGTTATCTTCCAAAAATTTTAGCTCTTATCGTCCTATAAATTACAATCTGATGGTTAAAAACTACAAACTAATAAATAAGTATTTTTTTTTCACGTGATAATTTACGCTTATTACTGATTTATGTTGTAGTCAGTGGGATATTCCTAACACTAATTAAATATATGACTTGACACACTAGTAATAAACAAAGTCCTCCAACTTTGATAGACATTCATGTAGATTGAATGATTTGATGATTTAATTTTGTTTAAAACTGTTAAAATTTTGATTCACTTAATTTATCAGTAAGTATGTAGATATAGATTTACCGTTTAGTATTTAATATAATATTATTAAACAATATCACATATTATACTAAACGAATATAGTACCCACTCACTTACAATAAAACAATATATAGTATCCTACAACTTTTTAAAATTGCTTATTTTTGTAAAATTAGTTTGTAAAATTGTATTGTATGAAAATAATTTTAACACCCATTTTTTTTTTATTCTGCATGGCATCCCACGTCAAGCGTAACATCACGAATTAAAGTACGAACCCTTTTCACCGATATACAATTACAACAGTCATCGCTAAATATGCAAAAAAAATAATGAACTTGCAAAAACTTTAGAAATAATTATTTTCATTTTAATATATTACTTCGTAATGTTATAATTGTATGTATCATAATGCAAAAATATTTACTATAAAGAAGGGTCTAATTATCTGAAATTTATCTAATGTCTTTATGTTGACTTAATTGATTTCTTCAATAACTTCATCATATTAATAATATGAATTACAAATAAAAATATCAATTTATCTATTGAATGCTGATTGTAAATTGAAAGTTCAGATATTTTTTTTCATGATTGGTACTAAATTCAAAGAAAAATATGAATTTGATTTTGTCTGAAGGTTATGAATACAAAAAAAAAATATAAACACTATAATATTGATATTCTTTGAAAGTTATTCATTATTTTGATTTATAATTTATCACTCAATTTTATACAACACAGTGAAATGTATTTTATCAACTAAATATATTGTTTCATAATATTTAAATTTCACGGAGTCATGTTTCATTAAAAATATATACGTAAACATTAATTTAATAATAATTATTAATGGCGTATTATTATGATTAAAATTCAACAAGATGTCATCAAAAAATGAACTTTTTAGCATACAATAAACACTATACCTATCACATTCGAAAAAAAAAATTTGGTATAAATTTAAATTTTTTATGTGTATTTCTTATTTTTTTTTACAATTTTTAACCTAACCATAAACTAACCTTGCGGAGAAAGGTTGAATAAGTTATTATTGTTTAGATTATTTTCCAATTCTAGATAGAATATTTACAGCATAATATATTTATTTATTTGTTTGTACAAAAATTGCTAATTCTTAAATTAATATTTGTGTAATGCAAATCTTTTAGTTTCCAAGTGCATAAACATTTTGATTTGTATGTTACCTTAAAATAGATAATTAAAATTAAAATGGTATGGCCAAAATATTATTTCAATTTTTATTTTTTATGATAAATACAAAAACGATATTCTCTTCAAATGTTTTTTCTGTCAAAAAAAAAAAAATTAAAATGTAGAAAAACAAATCAGTTAACCATTAGGTATCCCAAAATATATATATATATTTCCTATAACAATAAACACTACTAAAAAATTTTGATTCTTAAAGTGTCTGATCAAGGATGTCTAACCCAACTAGATTTATCTGATAGTCTAATTTTTATTTTTCATCAAATCAAAATAAATATTTTAATAATTTAATAAATAGATTATATTATACAACTACAACACATGCGAGTTTTATATTTATTATTATAATAATAGTAAAAGTTTTATAATATTTATTTAATATATAATTAAATTGGATGTTTGATGGACATTTTTAAGTTATGAGTAATGTAAAAAATGTAAAAAATGTGAAAAACGTGTCCCTATTGGTTTTATGATGATTTCTTTTTTTATTATTATATTTTAGAACTATTTTTTTGAATAGAAGTACTTATTCAACATATTATATGTAGGTACCTCTAAAAATCAATAATAAAGACTAGATAATAATTAATAGGTACTTTGAACAATTGATTGTTTCTAAATATTTTCTTTCAAACGTATAAAGAAAATTTATAGACAACCATTGATCTACATTCTATTTTGAAGCAAAGAAAAACATTAGGTAACTCAGGTAACTTGGTTTTTAGAAACACTCAGCTCAAAATGGTGTAATTATTTGTATTTCATTATTAATAGAGACAAAGATAAAATGTCCTATAAATGTACCTGTCCTATATTTTAATTTTATTTTATTCTTCGTAAAATGTAAAACTTATAATATTATTATGATTATTTGAGGAGTCTTTATTTTTATTTAGTTACAATTTAAATATTTAACTAAATGTTTACTTTATTTAAAATAACTTTATAATCTTAAAAAAAACAATTTTTATGAAAACGAACAAACTATACAAATACGTATCATTTGAAAACATTTATTATATTATTTTTTGATGAATTATCGTAAAAAACAACAAGTTTCAAAATAAATAAAGCATTTTAAAATTGTATGTAATGTTTTGAATTTTAAACAAAATTCTACTAACTTAAATTTTAAATTTAACTCATATTGTAATTTTACTTAATTTATTTTGCATAACATAAATAAAAAAATGTTATTCGTATTATATTGTCCAATAGCATTTTTAGATAACAATATTAATTATGCAATATGCATTTATTATATTATATATTATATGCATATATTATAGTATATACGTGTATATATTTACTATTTATATGAAATTTGTAAAAAAGTTTCTAGAGTAAAGGTACTTTAATATTAGTTATAAAAACACAATATTATAGAATAAAAGATTTCAAACTTCATATTCAGATATATTTATAAAATTATAGGTATTATTAACGCAATTGATAAGTAATAACGATCCGTTTCTTAGATTCTAAACGGAGCGATGATTTTACAATATTGTGTGTATTATTTTGGTTTTTTTTGTGTCTGTCATCAAGTTTTAGTGCAGTAAATGTACTCAGAATTTCTTCATCGGCGTCTTTTCTGATAGGAAAGTGAATGTAGTTGATACTTTGGAAGGTCAAAAGTAAAAAATTCCCAATAGTTCTTAACGCGCCAGGAAAATCAAAAAAAAAAAAATTAAGGAAAAATTTTTTTGCAAAACAAATTTTTGATAAAATTTATTTTTATTTTTGATGTAACAAAAGAAATAATGACCATAAATACATGAAAATTTCACCGAATGTTTATATAAATATTTTTATATACCATAACATTTTCAAAATAGTTTTACTCTTTTTGAGCTATTTATAAGCATAATAAGTTTTTCGATTTTTTTTTTTATAATTGTCTATAAAAATATTTTCAGTCAATTAAAAAGTTTAAAATGTAATACATTTTTCTACATAACTTGTTGTAAGTGAAATTAAAAAGAGAATTGAACGTAAGTCTCTAATAGTTTTTTTATAAGCATCTAAATTGAAATTTCGAGAAAATACGTAAAAATCGCGAAATTGTGCAATTTTTTTTTTTTTGATTAAGAAATTCTAAAAATTTTTTCTATTCAAATCCAAGGCTTAAAAATTCAATACAAGGATCTCTATAAGTTTTTCTATCTTTCTAAAAAATAAAAAATTTACCGGAATGTCAAACTAATTTTTTATGAACGTAATTCAAAAAGGAATAATTATAGACATTTGAAAATTTCACCAAATGTTTAGATTATAATTTTCTATGCATCAAACAAATTTTTAAATATTTTGATAATTTTTGAGTTTGTTAAAGGCTTAAGAAATTTTTGGTTTTTTCAATTTTTTTTTCTTTAATTATTGATTAAAAAAATTTCATTGGATCAAATTTCTTGAAAATTTAATACAAGATTCTTCATAATTTGTTTAAATAGCAGATCAAAAATAATAAAAATACATAGGCATAATTTTTTTATAATATTTAAAATTCAAATTTTGACCAAATTTATCAAAATTTTGGATGATTACAAATTATCATGTATTTAAAAATGTATACAATGATCACTTATTATAGCTAAAGATTGAAAATTTAAAACAAGGTTTTTCGTAAGTATTTAATATAGTGTAAGCAAAAAATCAAAAAAATATATAAAATAAATAATTTTTTATGGACATTTTAATTTCAAATTTAGACGAAATTAGATATTTAAATAAAGAATAATAATGTTATTTATTTCGTTGTAATTAAAAATATTTTTTATGGGTGTTTGAAACTTTTAAAGTATAATATATTATTATATTTTATACACTTAATTAAATTTTTAAATGTAATGTTTTCTGCAAAAATAATTCAACATACTGTGTTTTTAATAGTAAAATTAATTATTTCAATAGCAATAATATCATAAAATACAATTAGTTATATAGATTGACAGACCACCTTTGCTCAGAATTATTTTTCGTATACAATGATTTATATCATTGAATTCAAATTAAAAAAAATTCATAACATTGACCTCACTAAACACCTAGTGTACAGCAGGGCGGTACCCCACTTGCCGATCTCTTTTTTATGAACTACAGCTATTTTATTGAGAACTGTTACTCGTAATAAACTTAATCTAAATAATAATTCAAACCGTAATAAGTGCTGTTTACATATTATACTTACGCTAAAACTGATTGTTAAAAACAGAAAACCTGCACTCTTCCTCATTTTGTATTATAGTCGGATTGAATTATAATATTTTAATTTATCAACATATATTATATCACTGTGAATTGACCACTAAGTGTCGAAGTATGTGTAGTCCATCATCTTTTATAGATGAAAACAATTAGCTACATGTGATATTAAACACATTACTTTGTTTTGTTTAATTAAGTAGTTTTTTTTTTTTTGTTAATTTATGTCACACTTGACTAATATTTTTTCTGTGTAAATTCTAACTAAAACCTGAGTACACGTCAAATTTGTAATTATGATTTTTATTTACCTATGTATATATTATAACTACCATCTATGATATTTTTTATATGGATAAAAGTGTATTATGAATGACATGTAATATTTAATTTATAATATTAAATAATGTAATATTCATATTAAAAATAAAAATAAAATAGGCAAATCATTAAAATTCATTTTTTTTTTTATTCAATTTAGTCAAATAAATATGTATTAAGTATATTAGGTGACTTCACCTATGACATGTAAATATGATTATATAACTATATATTTTAAACATACAATACAATTAATTGACTTACTTATTTTATTTAATAATGAAGCCTATTATTATTATTAAATATTATCAACTTAAAAATGTATAGAATTGCGATTTTAGTCTGTTGAACGAAATGCTTAAATTTAACCTAAATGCTAAAATATCTATGTAGATTATAACTACTATAGTGTACTGTTTAATAACAGTAACAACTGGCCATCTAATAACTACATAATAGTGCTAGATAATATTCATCTTTTAATATTGGATGGATATTTGCATTTATAACCTAAATAAAGATCAGGTCTAACACGTCTGCGTCCAGCAAAATTATCATGTAAAGATAAAGGCGAGATGTTACAAAACAGAACAATTTGAAGAAAAACATTAATTACAAACCAAATTAGTTAGAATTTTCAGGTCGAGACCAAAAGGTTCGGTCACCCATTGAATATTCAATTAAACTCTATACTCGTGACACCTTTTGCATTTAATAGTTTCGTCCAGCTTATAAATAAAAAATATATATGGAAATTAACTGCAGACTCCCCTAAAAGTATTTTCTGTTAATAATCTTAAAACAAACAGCGGTTATTTAATTAATGTCTTTATTAAATACAGAATATATT
This sequence comes from Pentalonia nigronervosa, assembly GCA_014851325.1. Taxonomy (NCBI): domain Eukaryota; kingdom Metazoa; phylum Arthropoda; class Insecta; order Hemiptera; family Aphididae; genus Pentalonia; species Pentalonia nigronervosa. Next base: position 222,626 of record JACXSJ010000200.1, read on the forward strand.
ATTATACATTGTACATAATAATATTATCAAATGAACAAATATTTGTATAATTATTTAATGACGTATCGTGAAGTAAAATACGAAACGCGATATAGATATATTTTTTAATGACTACGTATTCGTTTTATATTTTCAAAATAGTCAGATAAGTACATAATTCGTTTGGCTATTTTTAAACCAGTGAGGAATCGCAGGATATGCGAGTTCTACTTGTATCACACAAACACACAAAGTTTTAAAGGTTATTATTTAGATCAAAAGGGTTTAGACTGCGGCAAGGCTCAGCCGAGGGGGGGGGAGGGTTGAACGAAATGCGCGCCGGACGGGTAATAACAATAAGTAAAACTTGCGTAGAGAAAGGATTTTATCGATCCGAACGAGACATGAGGGTTTTCCTCTGACCCAGTAAATGTAGAGGAATTTGAATGTACAACGACACGTGTGCAAACCCGCGTATTTATGTGTGTTTTTATACGCGTGTATAGGTACAACAGTCACACCATCCTGATCCATTGTTGAGCGATCGGAGGCGACGAGGCACCACGAATCGCGTGTACCTATAAATACGTTCAAATAATAAACGAGAAAAGAAAAATGTAAAGCGGTGCGCGTATTATATAATGCGGACCCAGACGTTATAAACACACGCGTGAACATTATTATTATACCGATGGATTTTTTTTCCTTTCCATCCGGAATATTCTCCACTATATTATTTACTATAATAATGGGTAAAACAACTGCAGCCCCGATGCGCAACAAGGTTATAGGTGCCACCTACAACCTGCCGGTGAAAATCAAACTAAATAATACGCTGACGGTTGCATATTATTTCTGTACGTGTTTGTGACGTTTATGGTATGTTCGACTTCCGATCATTTTTATACCGTCGATATAAAAATGGAACGTCTATTTTTGCATAATTTAGTTCCATTTTGTATTGTGCACGACACATATATATAATATTTTGCTTTCAGCACTTTTCAGACGATCTAAATCGTCGTAAAAATATCCACGGAGTAATAAATTATTAAAAATTTACTTGTCCAAAACTTACATTCGAAATATTACCCTCGATATTTTGAGTACAGTTAACGAAAAAAAAATGCACTCTAGAAAATGACCACTTTGTTCCACCTTTCATATTGTCCGATTTTTTCCAAATTATTTGCAATCATTTGTAAATCTATTTATAATATATCGTGTAATCTGAGCTTGAATTATGTTAAATTTAATTTAAACTGTGGGATTTGTTTCAAAGTTGGGAAGAAACTTAACGCAGATCCACTCCCAACAATTTCTGATCGGTTTCGAACAGGTGCTAAAATTTAATTAATAGATTGCAACAGGTAGATTGCAAACTCATTTTTAGAATTTTCAAATTACTCATTAACAAGCGATTTCCATTTTAGTGTTGGAAAGATAACCACACACAGTTCCCCTCACATTATCCAATCGATTTTTGAAAATTATATATTTATAAATGAAATTTATATCAAATCGTTGTATAGACATTTAAATGTAATCGTTTAAAAATAGTATTCAAATCTTTAAATTTATAATTTTTTTTGATGTTTCAAAAAACAGATGTATCATTATATTTAATGTAATATGAATGAAAAAATACGTGGTTTAAAATTTGTCGTTGACCATAGAATATATAAAAAAAAGAATAAATAAAATCTATTGAAGAATCCATTACTATCAAATTTGGTTAAAATCGCAGTATTTCTCAAAACCCATCAAGAAAATCAAAAAAAGGCCATATTTTCATCAAATAGTTACTTGTTTTTAATAGTTTCATTACAATATACAACATATATTTTAGTTATATGTATTATAGTATTATGTTAATTATTTTTTATCATCACAAATGTAAAATGTTTTAATTTGTATTAGTTCATGTGTCTTAACTAACATGTGACTGTATAACAAATAATTATATACTAATGAGTAAATATTGCTAAAATTATATTTGCATTATACGCCAAATGGTATATCGACAGTAATCGTCTACCGACATCTATTTTTGAAAATATATTTTATATTTTTTTTTTAGTAGACAAATATGACTTTTTTACTTTTCTATAGTTATTAAGCAATACGGTATGAGTGTAATAATATAACCATTAAAGGAATTACACAATATAATATTGTACAAATAACGAGCCATGTAAGAAATCAATGGATAATGACCAATCAATGAAAACTACGATGTGTACTATCAAAAAAAATATTTGGAACTTCTGAAATTATTAATCGTTAAACAAATTTAATTTCAATAAATGTTTTTTTATAAATAGTTATTACCTAGTTCCTAATTTTGTTGTGCGATTTAAATATTTGTATACTGTAGGTTATAACTTTAATATTTAGGATAATGTTCAAAATTTCTTTAATATTTGTTTGGTAGTTTGTATGCCATTTATGGTATGCCTATGGAAGCTACTGTGAAAATTGAAAACATTTTCAAACATATATGTAAGTACTAAATAGCGACCACGTAGGTACATAATATATACAAAAATGTGCAAAAAAATAAATCGACTGAAAATAATCGTGCATTTAATCATATCTACGGTATAAAACAATAATACATATCATCACAATATCTGTACCAATTGCGATTAAAGCATAATATTATGCATAATTTTTATTTTTTCAATTCATACCTGTATCAAAATAATATTTATAAAAAACCAGGGAAATATCTTTTCAGTATAGCAGTTTTTGAGTATACCTTGTAATTGATTAGATCTCTTCGATGAATGTGTTAGTTTTGAATTCAATGATAAATCATAGTATACGAAAGATACTTCTGAACAGAGCAGTGGTCAGGTTCTATTTCACAGAAATGTTATAACATATTAATTTTATTACTATTTATAATTGCTTTAGTCATTATTTGGTATCAAGGACGAATTAATTTTTTCCAAAAACGTCGTTTATTTTATAATCCCGATTATTATAATACTACACAAATCGTAATATTTTATTTTTTTAATTTATAAGACAATACCAAAATACTACATATAATGACGTGATATGAAAATTGGTTAGTATTTATAAAAAATAGCTTAAAATATTAATTAAAATATTTTTTAAATGTATAGAAAATAATAATAATATGTATCATAATAGTGAAAAGTTTCAAGTCCTTAGAATAATGTTTTTTTTTTTTTTTATTGAACAACCAAATACCAAAATACGTAAGAGGAATTATTCAAATACCTATGAAAAATATTGTTGGTAACAATACAAACAAGTAATTAAAATGTAAATACATTTCATTGGTCAGTCACGGGCTTAAAGTTTACAATAACAAAAAGATAACATCGCGTACTTAAAAGATATATCAATATAAATTGTTGTAACAAATATTAATAGAATCACGATAACTAATAAAATAGTTTATTTTTTGTACAATATAATATAACTTCATAGGCTCATTAATATCATTTATTGGATAGTTTAATAAACTAATATCACACCTTATGCTTTTGTTCTTATCGATTTTTTATATCATTGGACACCTCCCTGGCATAAATATATGATAACCAATAACTGTTATAACTTAAACCAATACTGGGCTGGAACAAAAAATCATTTTTATAAGATTATGCACAACTATTTAATATAGTTTTGAACAGCACATTTCAAACCAATCGTTAACAGAATGTTATGTTGAAGAAGATATTTAGTTTATATTAACATATTATTCTAATCATAAATAATTACCAAACAGAAAACAATTGAAACCGTGTTTCTATATATTAAATAAAAACGTAGATAAAATGTTGTCAAATCAATAGAACGGATAAGTTTCGTTTTATGTGATAAACTACATATATATATATATATATATATTTATTTACATTTAACAATTTATATGCGAACGTATAATATTGAAAATCATTAATATTAATTATTTAAAAAAAAAAAACGTTAGGTATAGATAATAAGCAATCAATCACTTCGCAGCTAATGATAAAATAATTATTTTTCTTTCATACATAAAACAAAGGTAACTATTTAAATACAAAAAAAATCATTCATTCATTCATTAAAATACAGGCATTGTGAAAATTAATAATTGTATTAATTTATAAATATATTATGCATGTACAAACATTTTAAATTAAGGAACATAACAAGAGGTAATAATTAACAAAATAATAATACATAATAATACAATCATACAAACGAGATAAATGTAAGAAATGACAAGGATAAATAATAAAATAATAACGAGCTTCCCATATCCATAGGGATTTTAGTTTGAAGTAAGTGTATTGTATGACTATAATATGTGTTATTCTGATAAAATATATTCATTGAAAATATAGCTTATATCTACATGCTCAATACTGGGATTAAAAAAGTTTCTTGAGAAACTTACGCAGCAGAAACACGGAAACTATAATTTGTTCTAGCAGCCTCATTGTACCTGCAATATAGATAACTTAGGTGAGTAGCTTTTATCTGGTCAATGATAAAGCAAACTATATTTTGATCACGTTTTACCTCCAATAGGAACGTGAACTGCAAAGCGATCGTGAAACTGAGCCGAAATCCAAAGAACGATATGCTGTTTTTAATATTCTCCTAACATGAAATTGATACAGCATACCTATACCTACAGTGGTGCTCTTAGTTGTTTTATTTTTTTGTTTTAGAGTATAATATATTAATACTACCTTCATTTTAGAATCCAAATAACTGAGCCATGTTCGAGGTTTATCTAACACTATTAGACAAGACTGTAGAATTAAAACTTTTAACATGTCAGTGAATAAAATAATTATGTTTATCTTTTATACATCATTAGATAAAAATATCAAATATAAATTACTGTAAATACTTGAAAATTTTCGACCAAAAATTACGATTAGCATTTTTTAAAAATGATATAACAACGATTCTTTATTTATTTGAGCTTTTTTGAGCTATTTATAGACCTTTTAAACAAAAAACTAATATTTTTTTTTTAAAAAAGCATAACAAATTAATATAAAATTTCTTATAAATTGTTTTTATAGAAATTAAAAAATATCGAAAATGCATAGTCACAATTTTAAAGTAAACATTAAAACTTCAAACAACACATAATATTTTTATTTTAATAATTAAATCTTAAAAATGTAATACAAGATTCCTCGAATGTTATTAATACTTAATTTAAAAAGAAGGTTTAGCGAGAATCCAAATAAATTTTGTTATAAGTATTGGAAGTAAAAGCTGTGATGAAATTAGATATTGAAACGTAAAACAATGATTTCTCCTTTAATAACATTAATAATTTTGTTATAATTTAAAACATATTAATCATAGGACTTGACACTTTTTAGCATATAGTATATTATTATTTTCATTACACAATAACATATTTAAAATATATTTTAGATTAATTTTAAATTATTTATACTACGTGTATGTATGAACTAGTGGCGTATTCATGTGAAAGAGATTTGAGTGTATGTCCCCTCTCCATGGCCCTAAGATAACTAGATATAAGCTTCAAAAATTTTATATGAAACACATTTTTTTTATAAGCTGAAATAGCTTCACCAATTAATAATCATTCACAATAAGAAATTAAGAACACTTGTAGTTACTATACTTAAGTACTTTTTGGTGATTTAAATACATACCTAAGTAAAATGTTCAGTATTTTTCATTAGAAATAGCATGATATATTCGATAATTTTCCTTGATTATCAATATCGAATACATCTAAACACAATCCACGAAATCAACATCATATCAATATTAATATCGTTGGCCAACACATTAATGAATTACACTTATAATTATACTAATTGTTTTTAACTTCCAGAAAATATGCAAAATTAAAAACTGTTCAAGCTTTTATATTATTTATAATATTAATATAATATAATATTTATATTTTTTTTTATCTTATTTTATCAAAATTAATTGTGTAATTTTCAAATAGTATCCAATTAGTGAAGACAAATTTAACTATCTCCATACATGAATACAAGTACTGACGCAGCCCGCGAAAGGAGCACTAAGTATATTATTATTAAAATTATTTAGAAGCTTATCATCATTAGGAGGCATTAATATACTTTTACAATTTAAAATTCTAAATCAACACTAAATGCAGTGAACACAGAAATATTAATTCTAATACTTTATCATCGTATAAACAATATAGAGTAGAAACCGTTTATAATGACGTTCAAGGGACCAAAGAAAATAGGTCATAATAACCGGTTGTCATTATAACCAAAATGACGAAAAAATAATTGTAACTTCAATACATATTATTATTATTATTTATTTATGCAATGTATAATATAGAAAAAAGTAAAGATAAAAACATTTAATTATGTACATACATACATAAATGTATATACAATAAATACGTACAATAATTTATATATTTACATAATTGGAAAATCCCGTAATCCACGATGTTTCAAAAACATCAAAAGTGACTGTCTACCGGTAACATATGAATCTAACTCCAAAGCTTGGATGACTGCAGAATTATGGTCTAAAATTTTATTAAATTGGGATTTAGAGTTAGGAAGAAAAAAGAAAATATTTTACTCTTAGTTGACAACTGTCCAGCACATTGCACTGTAGCATTATGCAATATTAAACTTGTATTTTTACCCAGTTATTGTACGTCTGTTCTTCAACCAATGGATCAAGGCGTAATAAAATGTATGAAAACTTATTTTCGAAAAAGTTTGATGCTAAATATGATTTTACAATTTCACAATACAATTTAACACACGAACACAAAACACATTTAACTGCAGGACGATGACCCGTACACTGACGATAAAATAAAATAAAATAAAATAAAACTGACGACTAAACAACGATAAAATTATCGGTATTATGGGTATTGTAATAGTACCTTCGATTAAGTAGTCATTATAGATAAAATATTTTTCCAATATAACCAAAAATAACCGTCATAACATCCGTATAATCACTATACAGACGTCATTATAATCGATATAAATTAATACATACAATATAGGAGTTTTGCCGGGACTTGCAATCTAAGGTCATTACACCAGTATGTCATTACAACCGGTGTCATTATAAACGGTTTCTACTGTACTCGAATAACCGTATACTTTATTATTTGGTAATTGAAAAAGTGACTCAATAATGTAAAAGTAATATTTTATTATATAACAAGTATACAAATATAATTATTTAATAATAACTAATAATTTTATAATACGTATTATATATATGTATAATATTAACTTATAAGTTATTACAATAAAATTATGTCATTAAACATTAAAATCTGTAAGTTTTGCAATAAAATCTCCAATAACCAAGATAAATTTTCATTTTACATACTAAACTATAACTGGTTTATTTTAATGTAGCTTATAAATGCATAACATACAAATATTACAACAGTATATACATATTTTTATACTAAGAATGAATTTTTTTATAATAATTATTTTTAATAAAAATAATAATACTAAAATCAGTGATAAATATTTGACAACTACTATTTTGTTTCGATAATAAAAACTTTAAAAACAGTCAATTTCATCATGTTGTTATCATATTGTTTATTTCATTCAACGCTGTTGTCTTTTCCAAAAATTATGGAATGCTTCCCTCGTCATTTATTATAATTGTGCTTTTAGTATTTATATGAGTTTGGCAAGTGTGCACGGGCTTGTATAGCAAATAGTTTCAAAACAAGTATTTTAGAATCGTAAATTATGTAGCAAAGTCAAAAATGAAAAGTATAGTGAAAATTGGAGAGCATTGATAAAACTGTTTGAAACTAATGTTGTTATTTTTTCTATCCGCCCTTTAGAGCATAAATCACAGATAAAAAAGTACGAATTCTTTGCCACATGGAAAATTTACGTCTGTGAGATAATGCTGGTAAATACATTTTAAAATTTGTAACAAAATACGATTGTTCTTATTGTTTTTATCAAACCCTAAACAGAAATAGATTTTAATTATCAAATTCCAAAATTTAAAATCTTCAATATTTTGTAAAAACAATTTAAAACAGATTCATGTATAATGTAACCCAATTTTGTGTGGTGTGTTTGGTTTAAAGTCATAAATACAAAATAAATTTACAGTTAGTAAGATGTTAAAATGTAACAAAAAATAATATTTAACCTTAATTATTCCATTAAATAATATTAGAACTACTGAGTTACATTTATCCCAGTTCAAAAAGGTATTTGTTCAATAATTTCATTGGCTGGCAAATATAACGAGAAAATTTTGGGAGCTCAAAGTTAATTGCTTATTAAAAAAGTACCTAATGAGATAGGAAAAAAAACTGATGAAATGAATAATTCTTACTGGTATTTTCATTTTTGGTCAGAATACACATTTTAGAATAATAATAGTTGAATGTTTACATAATTATATGTATAGTTATACACTTTGAATTAAAATATTGTGAATATGAAGTTGAAAAATGTTCCATAGTAAAATATTATAAACTACACACACCGGACACAACAAAAGCATCGACTCTCTGTTATATTCAAACCGAAAGCACTTCTACTTCAAAATAAAGAAAAGCGATTTGGTGACGAGAATAATAATTGCGAAGGATGTACCGATTTTGTTTTTTTTATAAGGAGTTGGTGGAGAACGAAAGTTGTTTTCGTCATTTGATTTATTATTTCTAATACGTTTTATTGCAACTTTTCTCAATGTATTTGATATTGTGGTGACTTATATGGATCGAAGGCTGTGGGTCGAATCGGCGATATTTTTATCTTTTATAATTGGCAGTAATGAGAGCGGACATAAGATAACGACGCATCACAACACAGTCGCACTGACAGTGCGCGCCGCGGTGGATACGTTATCATGTGAGGTGATGGTCTGTTGACTTATAATATTATAATATGCATACGTTTTGCTTACCAACTCTTTAAAATTGTTGGTTCTCCAGTAATCAGTAAAGAGAGATCTCGGCCTTTTAGAGCTATTAAAAATGTATGTACGAATAATTGGTACTTAACTGGATGTTTTTGTATACTTTTCAACAGGCAAAATGAGAATAAAACAAAAATACAAAATTAAATAACAATAACTGAGCGGTGTATGACGACTATCGCCAAAAATTCAAATAAATTATTGAAATATATATATATAATGCTTATTAAATAACGCAATCGTAACATGATAACTAGAAATCGTTTTTTATTGTGTTTAATGATTTTTCATTATATATAGGTATATTAAATAAAAATATCTTTAGAAATAGATATTATTGACGAATCATCTTCGATCAGAATCATTTTTCAAATTATGATTTAACAATTATCATCAAATTTAAATTTAACACATCCAATAAGTACTGTACCGCAGAAATAATTTCGCTGTTTTTTTTATTACAACTATTAATTGTTTACGTTTTGATTGTTCAAAATCATAATTAAAAAATAAAATAATACTAACCACATCCATTGAATAAAAAATTAAAACCGTTTAAAGTAATGAGACATTTACGATTATGTTAATGCCTATTTATCATGCATGCACATTTGTATGTTTTTATATATTAACCATTGCGTCCCTAGTTTTTTACAATTATATTATGTTCTGTTTGAATAAAATATGATTATCAACAACATAGAGGAGGCGGTCGGGGCATGAGCAAAACGCAAAAGATTATAATATTATGTAATATTGAAACACTGCAGATAAGCCGCTCAAAATAGAAATACAAACAAAATGAAAAAAGCACAGTCAAACGAACAAAAAAAGGATTGAAAATACAGTTTGCAAAAAAAAAAAATAAAAAATATTGGTCGATAATTAAACTGAGATCATAGTACTAGAAGTAAAAGTATATTAAAAACGTTGCAAATCATGGTTTAAGCATTGAACTCAATATTTCATGGACGTCATACCCAGTAACCACACGAAATACTTAGAATATAATATAAATAAGTATATTACGCTACGCAGAAGAAAATCCTCGAGCTATTATATTTATTCATTTTTTTGTTTTTCATAAATTATTTTAATTTTGAATATTAAAAGAAAAACACTTGCAACTCTATAGATACCATAATACTTATAATGTATTATTATTATTATAATCATCATTACGGATAAAATGTATATAAGAAGATCACAACCTGCCTATAATATTAAGAGCATTTGAGCGTTATAGATGGTTTTAACAATTTAGTAAGTTATTACTTGTTATAAACATAAACATTATTATTCAGTACTTAAATTACAAAATTATCGACACTTAAACATGCATCTAAATTGATATAACTTTTATCGTTATAATTAGCAGAGAATATTTTCAAACCAACCAGCAATATAAGTGATCACTCATTTTTTATTACAAATAGTAAAAAACGGTGTAATATATTTGAATAATATGGTACAATTTCAAATTCAGTAACTGATAAAATGAATTCGGTTAGTTTTACAATTGCTAAAGAATATAACCAACTGACAAATTTTAATTAGGTACATCACCAAAAATGAAAAAAATTGAACAAATTGGAGGATCAAGAATGTAGCTAACCACACTATCTGATCAAATGATTGTTCGAATAGTTATTTACAGATTTTAGATTCTGAGCAAAGCGAGGAATGTATTGATTTTACAATGTTGTGTGTGTGTTTTTTTTTATTATTTTTTTTTTTTTTTGTGTCTGTCAACAAGTTTTAGTGCAGTAAATGTACTTCGATTTTCTTCATCGGCGTCTTTTCTGATAGGAAAGTGAATGTAGTTGATACTTTGGAAGGTCAAAAGTAAAAAATTCCTAATAGTTCTTAACGCGCCAGGAAAAACAAAAAAAAAATTAAGGAAAAATATTTTCGCAAAACAGATTTTTGATAAAATTTATTTTTATTTTTGATGTAATAAAAGAAAGAATGACCATAAATATAAGAAAATTCCACCGAATGTTTATATAAGTATTTTCTATATGCCATAAAATTTTCAAAATATTTTTACTTTTTTGAGCTATTTATAAGCATAATAATTTTTTAGATTTTTTTTTATAATTGTCTATAAAAATATTTTCACTCAGTCAAAAAACTTGAAAATGTAATACAATTTTCTTCATGACTTGTTGTAAGTGAAATTAAAAAGAGAATTGAACGAAAATCTGTAATAGTTTTTTATAAGCATCTAAAGTTGAAATTTCCAGAAAATACGTAAAAATCACGAAATTGTGCAATTTTTTTTTATTAGGAAATTTCTAAAATCTTTTCTATACAAATCTAAGATTCGAAAAATGAATACAAGGATCTACATAAGATTTTTTTTATCTTTCTAAAAAAATAATTTATCGGAAAGTCAAAGTAATTTTTAATGAACGTTTAAAATTAGATATTGGATATTCACCCATTTTCTCCGGAAACGTTTATTTTGTATTTGGATGTAATTCAAAAAGAATTAATTGAAGATAAACGAATTTTTCATGAAATATTTAGTTTATTATTTTCTATACATCAAAAAAAAAAAAAAAAAAATTAAAAATATATTAAAAAATAATTTTTTATAAACATTTTAAGTTCAAATTTTTACGAAATTATATGTTTAAATAAAGAATAACGATATTAGTTATTTCGTTATAATTTAAAAATATTTTTCGTTGGTGCTTGAAACTTTTAAAGTATATTATTATATTTTATACACTCAATTAAATTTTCTAATTCAAAGTTTTTAGCAAAATTAATTCAACCGACTGTATTATTAATAGTAATATGAATTATTTTAATATCAATAATCTTCAAATACCCTTAGTTGTGTAGGCTAACAGACCGTCTTTGCTAGAATCATTTTTCGTATACAATGATTTATATCATTGAATTCAAATTTAACACATGCATGAACGTGATCCTAACTCGAAACTTACTGTACAGCAAAGCGGTACTCACGGACATTACCCCCCAAAAGTACCTTTTTTATACCAATCCCCCCCCTAAACTACTTAAAGCAAAATGTATCAGTTGCCCTCATATGTTAATATATACACGATTACATATATAGCATGTAAAATAGGGGAGATAAATATACAAGTAACAAATCGAAAGAAAATAAAATCGAAGATTTTATAAATAAATATAAAAACAAGAATATTAGTAAATTAGATATTGTAAAATCTGTTACTAATTTTTATAACGAAAAATAATACATAATATTATATCTAATTTTTTTACATTTTTTTTTTTTTTTTTTTTTTTGACAAAATCGAATACGACATAATAATAATATTTATTATTTTATTGACTATATATTGTATTCATATTATTTTGTTAGTAATTATTACAAAATATAATTATATATATATTCCAAGCATATGAATATTTCTATCATTTTATATAATTTTACTTTATTTTTATAAATAATTTTATATTTTATATATTATTTGTATTTACCTACTCTATTTTACGGGCTATATATTGTAGTCATATATATATATTAACATGTGAGGGCAACTGGTAATTCGGTTGAGGGCAACTAGTATATTTTTAAAATCCGATAACAGCCGTGGGGGCAACTAATCAACACCCGTACTTACTTTCCGACCTTTTTTTTATTTATAAACCCATAAGTATAACAACTTATTTTTTTCAATGTATTTCCAGTTTTTTTATTTTAAAAAATCGTTCTTAACATAATAACTATCATTGCTGTCGATGAATGTTTGAAAAGGTGAAAAATATGTTATCGACTTGTAAAATTGCCAAACTTGATTCTAAAATGAAATAAAATAATAATAATAAATACAATTTGTATGAAAAAAAGGTCATCTATCTTGTTTTTCCCTGTCCTTCGAACGTTCCCCGGACATTTGGCTAGAAACCGTTTTTCATCAAGCCCGAGATTGTCGCCAAAAGTCAAAACAAAAACTGCCTTGGGAAATCAATACTACAGTTTTTATATTAAAACGTGTATTGCTTTTTTCTCACTACATCAATGGAATATTAAAGTATTCACACGGAAACACTTGTTTCCAGAGAGGTAATATGTTGACCTCGTTTTCTCGTTTTCGAAGTCACGTCCATTATCACTAAACAAGAAAGCACACGATAACCGTAAGGTTCACCGCAGGTGTCTGTAACTACTATAAAATAGTAACGTTATTGTTATTGTTATTATTATTATTATTATTATTATTATTTACAGTGTAGGTATATGTAACCCTTTAAAGCTTTAACCACATACAATATACTCATGCGCACATTAATATCATAATATCATTGTGATGTCTATGCGGTCCATACGAATTATTATAATGGCTGGCGGCGACCCAAAAAGGCCGCTACCAGCTGGCATCCACCATTATCGGTGTTATATTATTCAACCCCCGTAAAAGAGGGACATAAATAGTGCAAAAATTATACAAAAATTCAAACTATTCCATATTTTTTACAATTAAAATCTGAAATGTTATCGATTAATGGATGACAGACCACAATAAATGGATTCGTTTAGTTACAATTATAGTTCTAGCCAAATACAATTATGCAGTTAAATACTGTAAACATATAATAACGTCATAATATGTATAACTACTATGTTTAGGGGGACGCATAGCTCTAAAAAAACACACACACAAATGTGCATACGAAAATTATCAAATACAAACTTTAAACAAAAATTCGACTGAATTATTTGATTTTTTTTTTTTTTTAAATAATTATTTGTATTATTATTTTTTTTATTTTTGTATAATTATATCACACATTCATATAAATGTCATCAGTACATAAATAAAAACAAAATCACAGTCAATTAAGATTTTCATTAATGGCGAAGAAGTGATAAGCTATTATACGTCATATATACAATTAAATACATACTATTAATAGCAAAAAAAAAATTGGTTGGTTAATCATTATGAGCATTGGCATAAAAAATTTGCATTATACATAATATAATATTAATTTCTATTGATATGCAACTTTTATAAATAAAAAACTGTTTCATTCGATTCAGTAACTGAAAAATACATTAAAAAGAAACAATTGTTTAAAATAAGGAGTATTTTTTCTGTAGAAGTCAAACACGATGTAGTTAAATAAGATTACTAAAAATACTTGTTTTATTTTAAATATAATACGGTTCAAAAACCCTATACTCTTTTATTAAAACATATATTTTGGATATCTATTGAAAATAAAAAGTGTAATTTTCCGAATAGGTTTTATATTTTCAATCGTTAAAGATTATGGCAAAAGTGTAAGTTTTATGACTTCAAGAAAACAAAAAGGCCAATGGAGTAGTGGAAAATGAAAAATGACCTAACCTAACCAATCAATCACTTGTATTACTTTATACGCCTGTTCTTTACACTTCGAAAGAGAAATTTTGCTTAGCCTATGGTCATATCTTAATTTATACCATACCCATACTTGAAAACTATTGCTTACATCGACACTTTTCTCTGAGGACCAATTTATGTTTTTCTCTCACTAAACGACTAATGACTGTCAGCCTTTTCGTCATTGTCATTTTCAACGTTACTTATTAAATATAAAAATGTGAAAGTTAAGTCAACGTTCAGAATACTCGACGTTTGTCCGAAAATGGAGTTTCTTTTCCTAAGTGTTTTGACTATAGTCGTTCATTCAGTAAGAACGATAAATGAATTTGCAATTCGAGTAACTAAAAGAGTTTTGTTTTTCCACAAATATTACAAAATACACTTTCGTAAATTAATGTACTCAATACTAGTCAATTTATTAAACACAATATTATTTAAGATTAAAATATTAAATAACTAGGTATGTATATAATAAATTGAAATTATAGATATTTGCTTGAATACGTTTACCTATATTCATAAATTTCTATCAGGTTGACAATTTTGTTGATGCATAACAAATCAAAATCATTATTTTTTTTAATATTATATATTTATATTTTACTCGTGTTTTTCAAAAATTAAAAATCATTTATTTGCTTTAATTAAAAATGAATCCATTATTAAATGTTAACAATATAATAGGTATGAGATAATTTTTTTTTTTTTGTAACTACAATACGTCAATAAATTGAGATATAGATATATACTTGAATAATTATATTTATCCAAATATTAAAACCAACCATGATTAGCGAAAGAATAAACATAATAAATAATTACAGTGGTTCATAAATTCATTTAGATTTTGAATTGAGCAAAATGTTTATTATATGTTTTTATCCATAATTCCTCATGCATGCATGTTATAATTTTTAAAATATTGTCGAGCTATTTATTGACATTTCAAAGTATTTTTAGATTTATTTCTATAAATATTGATAAAAAAGCATTAATTATAAAGCCACGATAATTGTTTATGAAAGTTTGAAATTAGAATTTTATCCAAATATTTCAAGTTCATAAACATTTGTAAATTATTTTATAGTTAAATACTCAAATATTTTTAATATTTATATCTAAGGTTTGAAAATGATATACAAGATTTCTCATACATTTTTCTTGCAATAATTATAAAAAAAAGTTTTTATAAGTGTCTGAAATTTAAATTTTGACGAAATTTGATATTCACAAGTAAAATAACATTTTCTCCTTAAACATATTTTGTTATTTGTTAATTTACTAAAACTCAAAAAGAAACTTTAAACATAACACTTAAACTTAAAGTATAATTTTGTATATACAATTAAATTTTCTGCTATTTATGGTGTATATTTGAAATTTTTAAAAACTTTTTTAGTTGTTATTTTTAGAAATGTTGATAAAAATTTGTATGCTCGGTTAGAAAATTATGTTTTCTACTTGAAACATAATCACCGTATATATCACAAAATGAGTTTTTTTTTGAATGGATATTCTTAAAATATTAAAATCTAACAGGTCGTTTTAATTAAAGAATAACAATAATAATTTTACTATATTTTTTGATTTGAATGCTAATATATATATATATATATATATATATATTTTACTATTATCGAGATAAAGATTATATCATCGTAAATGTTAAAGACTGTCATCATTATGTAGTAAGACAACATGGATTATTAGGAATTCAATTAGTGCTTCATTTTTGTCTCATCTCAAATAACAGTTAGGTAAACATAATCCTTCACATTACTTAACACTAGAAGTATAAAATTGTATTTTGGTTATATTTTTTTCTGATATGGAAGTAAGATCATAAAACTACAATATTACGTAATACGTTGATTTACTCAAAAAATATCTTATATATTGGAATTAAATATGAATTTTTATAAATAAATCAAACAATATTATAACAAAAAGTTACTGCAATAATAATTGGTTACAAAGCCTATAGACATATATTTTAATTATTGCAGTAATTGGCATACTATGAAGAACCTTAAACATAAAATGTATTTGTATTCAATCAGCATCACATTATTTTAAAATTGGATTACTGCAACTTATTTTATATTCCTAAGTAAAGACTTAATGTAAAATTCACAATCGTAATGGTTACATGTCACATATTCAAAAATATAGTAAATACCTTGATAGAGATAAGGAAATCTCTACTTAAAAAATGATCATACTGCATAATATTTTATTTTCATACACATTAATAAATTAGATATTAACTTATCAATATTATTTTCACTTGAATAATATTAAACTCTTATTATTATTATAATTATTGACATTAATTTTTATTATTTTTATTTCCACACATCGACAAAACTGAAATTATTATTAGTTTGCAGATACTCGTATTATTTATTTTCATTATATACTCGATATTTATGGAATAAAAAATTAAAAGCGAATGATTTTTATGTTTTATATTATTTTACAGATAATATTATTAATTATTATATTAAATTAAAATGTACTACCAGTTATCGGCAATGGTAAGGACCACCGACGCATTTACCATTTAAGATGTATGCACAAATCCATGAATTATATTACTCTAGACTCAAGAGGTTATGTACTCGTGTGTTTACAAAAAAATAATGTATGAAAAAATCACGCATTGAAGAGTTAATAACAATAATATTAATATCATCGTCTTAAGTGGAAGCCATAAAAACCTTCAGGAACATTTAATTAAAAATTGTTGAAATATTCAATTATGTTAAATATCAATTGGATGATTGAAAACTTATTGATTTGTCTAAGTTGTTCTGTCATATGAGAATCATGATTAGATTTTTCTCATTACCTCTTATTCATTAATCATTTTTAGCGTAAGTATTATAGTAGTTACTAAACGCCAAATAATCACTAACTTACAGAATTAATCGATGCTGGTTAATGAGTGGTTCTTCACAAATTATTATAATTAAATCCTTAGTAATTTTTAATGGTAATTTAAATAAACTTAACTCTGTATAAAATACGATGTAAAAGTTCAACATGTATTTATTATCCTGGGTTATCTTTATAATGCGAACGAGGAGTTTAAGAATGATCTCCGAAAATATTCTTTGGAATTTCGTATAATATAATTTCGAATCATTGAACTACCTACATAAGACGTATACGTTTCAATGATACAACTCTCTCTTCTATTTACTAAAATAATATGAATTTTCAATTTTAAAAAACTTATATTTTAATCAGTCCACAGTTTTAATATTTTTAAATCTAAAATGGATATATAATATATTTTTTATATGATTAATAGGTCTTATATCGGACTAACGATTTATTAATTATTTCAACATTTTGAAGTTTATAAAAATTATTAATTTTTTATTTATTTTTAGGTGTTCTACCTCCATTATAATTACTCTAACTCAAACTTTAATCAATAATTTTAATGACTAAATCATAATAATGTGATGTCTACTTTGATAGTGTTACACAATTAGTTTATAATAAATTGTAATTTTTATATTGTAAACTATGTATTATATCAATATTATATACTATTTTGAAAAGTTATGTTTATAATATTCGAATGATATAACTTTAATGACATTTATCCCAGCAGTATCGTATACGTTCGACGCGTTTACGGAAAAATTAGGTAATAATTACACAGGAATTAATAATCCTAGTCACAGTTTGTTGTAGGAAAACTTTTCATCTCGACACACCGATGATAACATACCGGTGATCACGAGATCGCCGTCGCCGATTACCATTTACCATTATAACTATTAAAACAATTTCATATATTTGCAAACTTTTTTATATTTATTATTTTTCTTTGTCCGTTACACTTCAATACCGCTGCACGCAGAGACCGTAAATGTAAACCCGTCGGAATTCACGCTTGCTTTCACTACAAATACATTTTGAAACCAAGACAATGGGTTTTTATTTTTTTTTTTTGCAAATTTTCTATTTCTCTTTCTCTCTCTTTTATCTTCATCCCCCGTTCTCTTCCCGTTGTCCTCCGCGAATACATATCATTTTCAGTCACGAGAAAATCATTACGTTTGTCGAGCAACTACCACCGCCACTCACGTATAGAGCACACACATTCAGCAGCGACGACTACGACAACGACGTGCTTTATGTGCGGTCATCGACAACCAACATTTTATGACCGACCCTTCAGATAATACACTTGGGGACCTTTTTCAGTCCTCCAGGTAAATACATTGTTTTGCTACTCTTCCGCAAACACTATAAATGCTTATTTTTTTTTTTTTTTTTGTTTTTGGTTATTTCATATATTACTCTAAGTCTTCACAGTTACCCCATTTTTCCACCACAGCGTGATATTTTAACGTACGCATACATTTACCTCCGTAAATGCACGTAAATAATAGCATATTATCCATAAATTCGCAAAGATGTAACGGTCAAATATGAACTCAATAAGGAGTACATTTTTTTTTATCTACATTTAGTATCCATTGTAATAATTTACAGTTTTCATAATTGTTATGTCGGCCAATTACCTAAATCAATTTAAAATCAAAACCGTTTATAATTCGTTTAATGTAGATCATAATATTTGTATATGTTGTTATAGTATGTAAAAACTAGCTATATAATTCCCCGGCATTGCCTAGGTTAGATTGCCCGGTTTTTCATAAATTTCAAATCCCTATTTTACCCCTTAAGGGGTTAAATTTTCAAAAATTCTTTCTTAGCGGATGCTACGTTATAATATGGCTATTTGTAAGCCAAGTGTTAGCTCAATTTGTTCAATAGTTTGAAATGTTTGTCGATATATCAGTCAGTCAGTTAATTTTTCCTTTTATATAAATATATATATATATATATATATATATATATATATATATATTGTGTATGATTCTGACGGAATTATACTTGTACATTTGACTTTTTGGTAGAAAATAATTCTTCATAATGAACACGTTTTCCTTTTATGTAGATAAATATACATATATTCTGTGTGATTCTGTCGGAATTATACTTGTACATTCGACTTTTTGGTAGAAAATAATCCTTCATAATGAACACTGTTGTTTCTTAATTTTAGCTCTACTTACGTGTTTTCGATAAACATAAATTATTATGAAAATATTCTCGGGCAAGTGTAAAATCAAGCTATAAGATAAGACGACGTGATTGAATTAGACCTATATTGAGGCTTTAGACAGGATGTTAATATGTCTTGGAACCAATTATTATTATTTCTGCATGTAACACTGAAGTCTGAAACTATATTATGCTCGGGGGATTTTTGACAGACTAAATCCTGTTATTCGGAGAAAAGCAAGGCTCGCGGGCAAATGCCTTACAAAAAGATATTCAATACGTTATTATATATAGTAGGTAGACAGTCAGAAACATTCACTTGTTGATGAACGTGTGACACTTGTCACAGCAAAAACAATAATTATTTAAATCTCTTATATACTCCCACGTATCATAGAATGATGTGAATAAGTACATTTTTTTTTTGTGTTAATAATTATAAATGGCTTAAAATTAGTTTAAATATTTTAAAATATCATTGTTCAAAGAAAATATATCATAATGATGTACGCAGTGATAAAAAGTTTCAAGTCTTTACGGTTAATATTTTATAATTTTCAACAAAGTAATTATCCAACCGTTTAATGAAAAATCGTTATTTTCCTTATAAATATCCAATTATATCAGCATTCAGTATTCAAACGCTGATAAAAATTAAATACGCTAAACTATTTTTTTTTTTTAATTATATCTAGTATGGATTTAGGAACACTTATGAGGATTGTTGCGATATATTTTGAAGCTTGCAAATTGCTATAAGAACGACTTATGACAAACTTTATAATATATTTTCAAGCTATTTAACTTAAACACATATTTTAATTACATAAATTGGAACAATTTTAACATATATATATATAATGTTTATAAATAACTCAAAAAACCAAAATATTTTTAAAACGTTATCATGCCTTAAAAATTGATAATAACGTTATTGGGTAATTCTAATATCAAATTAAAATTCAATTAAGTTAAACATTTATATTTTGTAAAATTATTTTCTTTTCCATAATTTTTATGTTTTTTCGATTAATTTTAATAAGTAGGTACTGCGTAAAAGTACATTTTTACCACCCTTAAGTACTAACTTGATCAATTTTTTTTACCAGGAACCACACTCAAAGTTTAAGACTGTTTTATTTTTACTGCATTTAAAGGCAATAGCAGACAAAAAATACTACATTATTGTAGAGCTAATAAAATTAAGTTAATTTATTGATTATATATAGTGACATGCTGTACATTGATTTAGTTGAGAAACATCTTAGATTTAAAATAACAAATTTTTACATTTCTTGTTCATAAATTATAATTATAGAAGTATATTATTTAGAACCACATCTAAAGAACGTATTAAAAATAGATGTGATGAATTGTTAATTATCTTTAAAGAACATTTAAAATATAAATCAATAAAATAATTTTAATGTTTGTAGGTATTAAATTAAATTATATAAGTATTCTTCAATTAATTCAAATTAGTATATTCATCACCTATTTAAGTCATGAATATTATTATTGATTAATTTTAATTTTTAATATTATTGAATATTGAGTAGGTTGGTAAACATTAAAATATGGAAATTAATTTTGTCGTTTTTTGATAAAGCAATTACTTTGTCCAATAACATAAATTATAATTTTTATTAACTTCTTATATATTTTTTTTATATTTCAAAAAAATTTATATAAATTTTATTTTACACTATTTTAAAATAAATAGTAGATATTTTACCTATCTACCCAATAAATAATGCATTGAACTAAAATAAATTATGTCTTATTATAAATATATATCTAAATTGAAACATAAACTAATGCTCACGAAAAAAAAAATGCTATAATTTATTTTATAGTAGAAAGGTATAAATATTTAATTTCAAAATTATAATTTTAAAATTATTAAAACAAAAATGACCGGAACTCATGTTTTGATATTCGTATCTGATAGCATATGAATTAAATCATTCAAATGATAATAAATTAAAAATACAAAAATATAGTATATGTCCAAGAAAGTATAAAATGTTTTATAATAAATAGACCAAGTAAACGAAGATAATATTTGGTTTATACATACTTCCGAGATAATACATTTTGCTTTTGAGTTATCAACTACACTTCTCATAAAGTGAAATCATCATCTAAGTGTATATTCTTGTTTATGACATGGATATTGTAGTGAATCATTCAAGCTGTTCAAAATGTATTCTTTCTAATAATATTAATTTCAGAGTTTCAGTTCTTCGTATAACAATACATTTATTATTTTACTTTTGTGTTTGTTTTGCTTTTGAACAGATAACAATTAATTTTCATATAATAATATACATAAATTTAAATTTACATTAAGAAAATGGATGGTATTACATTATAATAACGTCTTAGTGCCTCAACACTTAACTCTTATATCGGTTAATCTAACACTATTGTATATTCTGAGTGGAACAAGGAATGTATGAATCTTTTTAAATTGTACTTACATAGTATCTTAATTGGGTAAATTTTTGATCTAAACATTATTTTTTTTACGCCAACTTAAAAACTACTAAGTAGAAAATAAAATATGAAATTATAGCACACCAGTTTTTAATAAAATTATATCTATTCTTTTCGTTATAATTCTGAAAATAGTATCATACAGTTCGATCTATAATATTTACTTAAAAGTTAATCATACTTAATCCTAAATTAGGAAAGGAGGAGAAGTTATTTAATTTTATTTCTAAATTCTTAAATCTAAAAATTAGGTAAGCTAACTGGCCAAAAAAAAAAAAAGAAATTTCAGAAAAGATGACCTGTTAACTCTTCTTATCAGGACTAAATAAATTGAAAAAACCTAAGATTTGATTCAAATTAATCATAAAAAGATATGTATAATAATTTATCCTAAAAAAAAATTTAAAACGTCTAATATTTTTTTTTTTTTAATGATAAATAATAAAAGCTACTACCTGTATAAATAATGTTTGTTATCAAAAAAAAAAAAAAAAAATAGATAAATAACTAAGAATCACATTTTAATAACTTTATTTAATATTATTTTAAAATGTTTATAAACTTATAGAGTAATATTGAAACCATCAATATCAATCGTTAAAAAAAATTTTAACTTAATTAAGCCCATAATTTGTATTCTCGTTAAAAAAAAACCTATAGTGTCACAATTGATGATTGGTTCTTCGGTAATTTGAACTTAATATAATATTATACTCTACATTCCTTCGATACACAACATTTTTAGCAGAATTAAATTATATTCTATTAAAAAAAAAAAATAATAATAATAATAACTAAAAACTGTTCAGAAGAACACTGCATCGATATAACACATCTGAAGTTACCAATGTATAAGATACTCATTTACTCAATATTATATCGTCTATATTTTCTCCATCGGATATCCATACTACATCTCCAATTCATAATGTACAATATTGTGTACAAGTCTACGTATTCAAAAAAAAAAAAAAATAACAACGACAAAGTGTTTTTGTCACAAACGTTGAAAAACAAATTGTAATTTATCATTTAAAGAATTACCACAAAAAAAAAAAAAAAAACAACAGTTGAAGTAGCTCTGCTGTACCTATGCATGTTTAGTGAGTTTCAAGTGTGCCTTGTCATTAAGTTGTAGGTCACTGTAATGGATGTATTAAATTTGAATTCAATAATAAATCATTATGTACGAAAAATGGTTCTCAGTGGAGACGGTCTGTCAACCTATATTTCTAAGAAAATATTTTGATATAATTAAAATATGATAACTGTTCTAAGGTGGGACACTAAAATAATTATGTGTATTGTTGTATCATTGGTTATACAAAACTACAATATTGCAATAAATGATAACAATATTTATGAAAATTGTCACGGACTGACCTCATTCTATCTCTAGATGAACTACGAATAATAACAAATATTTTTACTATATGACATCATATTTTATTACTATATAATAATATTATATACATTATTCAAATATGTATAAAAAATATATATATATTTCATAGACTATGAAATTTTACAATTCTACAAAATTCTGGCATCAATTCTAAAGACGTGCGTGTTGGTGAAATATTTTTACTATTTATTTTATTATTGGTTGATTACCCTAGTTGTTCATGGTAGAAACGAAACATTACAATCATGTATAATAATAAAACAAAAGTATCTTGCGGCAAAGTAAATGAGACGCACCTACAATAAAATATGCTTATATTATATTATAAAAATATATTTTAGAAATAATAACTATTAACACAACAAAATACATATAAACAAATGGTTAAATAACTCTAATAGTTTATTTATACATTTAAAAAAGAAAATAACTCTAAAATTGTCTAATGTATAATTTTAAACAACGACAAATAAATCAAACTTAAAGAAGCTAGTTTACTATAATTTTAAATTATATGTACACAAAATTAGAACAATAGGGTTATTGAAATTGTGCATACAAATTACTCTGAGGTCGGTGTGAAAAATGGTTAAATACTTTGTTTTAAACTTAGGAGTCGAATAGTCATACCTTATATCTTTCAAAATATTTTAGCTTTATATTATTGCAATATTTTACGATAATATAACAGCTTAGAAATCTCGAGAAAAATTAAACTTATTTAAAATAAGATAGTATTTGATGAAGACGAAATCTGTTTAATTGATTAATAATTATTTTATATTATATCTACCTTTTTTTTTTTTTTTTATTTAAAATATATATTTACAATCTGTATTAACGTATACAATAAGCAAATGTGATAGATACATTTCGAGAATTAATTATATGACATTATTTACATGAGGAGGGAGACTATCCATTGATAGAACCCTGCAGATCTTGATTCTAATTAATTTAGGAGGTCTCTACATCATCGTCTTTTTAGACGGTGCGAAGGATTGTCAGGTAGTGTATGTGACGATAAGTATGAGATGAGTGGATTTGGATGGTGTCGTAGTTTTGCATGAAATTTGGTATGGTAATTTTTGGCTAGTTGGTCAACTGTATCAATTTTTAGATCTTTATGAAGTGCTTTATTTGTTATATACCATGGAGCTGAGGCTATCAGTCGGAGAGAGATTGATTGGAATGCTTGAGTTGATCAGATTTGAGTAGGTTTGGCGCAGCCCCAAATTTGCATGCCATAAGCCCAGATTGGCCTTAAAAGTGATTTGTATAAAACTGATTTTGAGTGAATTGACAATTTTGATTTGAATATGGGTCGAAGTAAGTGTAGACGATTATTTAGTGTTTGGCGTTTAGATTTTAGGTGAGGGCCCCAGGTTAGTCGTTTGTCGAGTATAAGTCCTAGATATTTTACTTGAGAGGTTTTGGGAATGTCAACCCCTTGCAGTTGAAGTGGAGGGGAGTCGTTTTTACGGAGGGTGAATATTACATTGAATGATTTTTCGGGGTTAATTTTTATTCGCCACTGGGTAGCCCAGGAATTTATATCTACCTAAATAAATAATTTTATTATAATAATTCGTTTAGATATCTCAATTATTTTTATCTGATCCATTTTCCAGAACTTATTTAACCGAATTAAAGTATTGTATACAATATATAATACAACTGTTTAGTTGTGTTTAATACGATTTCAGATAAACATATTTTCAGAATACACAAAATTTGTTTTATTTTGAACAATAATACCATGGAAATTAGAATTAGTCAGGTATAACGATAACCTTAAATTCACTCTTATATTAGTTTTTTTTTCCCAAAGATATACACTTAGAAATGTTCTATTGACTCAAACAATTATTTTCAGCTGAATCAAAAGTTATTTTTTTAAATAAATAAAAATGTAACTGCAATGAGAAGAATTGAATATTAAAAATCAAATCCATTTATTGTATAACCACGATAATTAAATGGTCTATACTCTATAATAATTGTCATAAAATATGATTGGATTTAATCTGATAGTATTCTAATCCAGTTTATTGAATCGAGCGAAATAAAACGACAGTAAGATTGTGTGAGTAGATGAATCTATATTATATTCTCGAAGTCAATTTAATTTTTACAAAGATTAGTTATGGTCTTTTTGAAGACATAATTGATTTGTTAATCAGTTTAGAAATAGAAAATAGCTTAAAGATTATCCCTATATACTTACAAATAGTATTCTTATTTCCAAATTCTTATTGCTTTTGTTGTACTGGAAACAAATATTATAATAGGATTTAATAGGATCTAATAGGATTTTTAAAACAAAGGTTATATATTATGAAATATATCAAATAATTTCCCTCTCAGTTCAACCACGGGTGATGAGCACTAACATATTTATTTAGAAAACATTATAAAGTCATTTACTCAAATACTAAAATATTATTATTTCGATAGGATAAAATGAACACAGGTATTATTAAAATAATATAATATTAAATATTAGTCTACACTCATCAGCCATCGATATTAAATACTTATGTAACGGTGTGGACAAGTTTAAGATTTCTAAACTAATTATTTTAATTTCTACAGATACTTAATATTATAATAGTTCGGTAATTAAATATGTAATAAATATAAATTATTATACTTGTATACTAATGTATTTAAGTATTATATTAAAAAAAAGAAAGGTAATAAGGTAATTACTTCTATAAAAATTAAAATATTATTTATTATTGTTTTATTTCAATGTTATTTAAATTGTTATAAAACTAATCAAAACAAAAAATTATACAACATAAATTTTAGTTTAATATTTAATTAAAAAAAAAATTTAATGTATTACTTTACTTATATTAACTGTAAATTAATAAATTAAATAAACAAGTAAAATTCCATTAAAAATTTATAGAATGTATACAATTTATAAATATTATATATTTTATAGTAATGTTGACTATTGCATTTGGAAATTTGTAAGTATAACTTTTTTGTGGTTACAAGACAGTTTTTTCAGCTTTTTTATGCAAAAATGAAATTTTCTCCATAAAAAATTACATTATTTGCATAGGTAAAGAGTTTTTTTTTAATTTAACAAATACGTTATGAGATTACTCTACTGAAAATTAACATCTAATCACGGGATATAAATATGTGGGTTTTGTTTCTGGTGAACTTCTCTTTATTTTGTTTGCATTCAACACGTAACGTGCTTTGTGAATCAATTCGGTTTGTACAACATGGAGATAAAAAGCTTCCAAAACTACGTGACATGAGTAACTTCACCTGGTATACCATATATGTTGTTGCATTTGTATATATATATATATATATATATATATATATATAATATACAAGAAAATACTACTACTTTATACTAATTTTTAGATTCTGAGCGGCGCGATGTGTGTATTTTACAGTGTTTCCATCCCAGTTAGTAGAAAAAAATGGCACCACCTAATTTGTTTTTTCATAAATATAATATAATAATATGTACCGTAAATCTTCTAAATACCGTACACTCTTGGTCACTGACATTGTAGCAACTATTTAAGGTGTCCGTTGAAGAAGTTTCACTGTATATATTTTAATTTAATACGAGACGGTATTAATATAGAAACATACGAATTATCACCAGAATGCCATGCCATATCATAAACCATGGTAAAGGTTTTAAAACAAACTTTCCAGTTTCCTCAGATTAAAAAATAAATAATAATAACAATAATAATTTGTATAATATATACTAGTTACGTATTATGCAAGCGCCCGTGGATATATCAATTTTTGATTTTCACAAGAAGGAATCCCAAAAATTGAATCGACTTGTAACTACTTTGGACTAGTTTAGTTTTAGATTCTAAGCGGAGCGATAAATATATTGATTTTACAATGTTGTGTGTTTTTTTTTTTATTATTTTTTTTTGTGTCTGTCAACACGTTTTGATGAAGTAAAAAGTGATCTGATTCACCTCATTAGCATCTTTTTTTATAGGAAAGTGAATCTAGATGGTTCTTTAAAGGGTCAACAGTAAAAAATTTCCAATAATTTTTAAACGCACCAGGAAAAACAAAAAAAAAATTAAAGAAAAACGGAAATTTTTTTGAAAAGCAAATTTTTGACAAAATTTATTTTTATTTTTAATGTAACAAAAGAAGTAATGACCATAAATACATGACATTATTACTGAAGATTTATAGAAGCATTTTCTATGAACCATAAAATTTACAAAATATTTTTACTTTATTTGAGCTATTTATAAGCATAATAAATTTTCGGATATTTTTTTATTATTACCGATAAAAATGTTTTAAGTCGGTCAAAATACTTGAAAATGTAATACAATATTCTTTATAACTTGTTGTAAGTGAAAATTAAAAAAAAAAGTTGAGCCTAAATATCTAGTAGTTTTTTATAAACATCTAAAGCTGAAATTTCGATAAAATACGTAAAAATCACGAAAATTTGCATTTTTTTTTTTTTTTGATTAGGAAATTCCTAAAAACTTTTCTATTCAAATCCATGATACAAAAATTCAGCACAAGGATCTCTATAAGTTTTTCTATCTTTCTAAAAAATAAAAAATTTACCGAAATGTCAAAACTAATTTTTTATGAACGTTTGAAATTAGACATTGATATTCACTCGTTTTCTCCGGGAACGATTTTTTTTATTTTGATTTAATTCAAAAAAGATTAATTGAAGACAGTTAAAATTTTCATAAAATATTTAGATTATCATTTTCTATATACCAAAAAAATTCAAAAATATTTTGATAATTTTTGATCTAACTGCAGGCCTATAAAATGTTCGATTTTTCAAAATTTTTTTTTATAAATATCAATAAAAAAAATTTTTCGTTGTGTCAAATTTTTTGAAAATATAATACAAGATTTCTCATAAGTTGTTAAAGTAGCATATCAATAATAAAAATACATAAGCACAATTTTTTTGTTATAAGCATTTAAACTTCAAATTTGGCCGAAATTCATCATCGAAAATTTATAAATTATTTTGTTGTTAAAAATTTATAAAATGTTCAATTTTTATAACTAAGGATTAAAAATTTAAAACAGGATTTTCGGTAAGTAGTTTATAGTGTAACTAAAAGATCAAAAAAATATATTAAAAAAATAATTTTTTATAGACATTTTAAATTTAAATTTTAACGAAATTAGATGTTTAAATGAAGAATAACAATATTAGTTATTTCTTTGTAATTTAAAAATATTTTTCGTGGGTGCTTGGAACTTTTAAAGTATATTACTATATTTTATATACTCAATGAAATTTTCTAATGCAATATTTTCCACGAAATGAATTCAACCTACTATATTATTAATAGTAATATGAATTAATTTAATAGCAGTAATATCATTGAATTCAAATTTAACATATCCGTTCCACTCGACATATACTGTACAGCATAACGCTACCCACTTGCCGATCATTTTTATATTTTTATTTACACATAGTGTTTTATTTTTTTTACACCGATGTATTGTCAAATTAGTAAATGAAATATTTACTTGTCAAAAAATATTATTATTAAAATATAAAATAATATATAGATTTTTTATATATATATAATTAATCATGTTTAACACTAAGCAAGTCGTGTAGGGCGCATACGTCAATTATAACGATTAAAAAGGAATTAGAAAATTTAAGGACATAGCTTGAAACGTATAGGTATATTATATATATTAGGCTATATTTTCAAAAGTTACTAACTTTGCAAAAAATCACAAAGAAAAATATCCTATTAAATATTATTGCACTAGAATGAAAGAGAATTTTTGAATATATTAACGAACCGTTAAATAAAGTTTTACCGTTCCCAACATCTTATATAGGTATAATATTTATAATATACATAATCTCAATAGGTACACGAAAAGTAATTTTTCGCTTTTGCTGAGCAACTGCGAAAATTAATATCTTCATAAATAAATGTGTGCACTGCTGTGGTTCTACTTTTGATAAATTTACATTCATAAGTTAATATACAAATAATTTCACACAAATATTTAATAATGTTCATTAGTCGATTTAGGAGGTAACCAATTTTCATTTATTTTCATACGACGTTAATATTAAATAATATTAAAAAAATATATACATATGTATATAATTATAATATTTATACTCTATATTAGTCCGATTGTAGAATCAAGTACTTTAAATTGTGTGTAGTATTTTACACAAATGGTATTTAAAATAAAATTTTCAAAGTTATTTAACTATTCATAAAAATCATTTGTTATAATATATATACTCACTTTCAAAAATACACACACATTTATTTAATATTATATAATTATTAAAATTGTATATTCAAATAATTTTTTTTTTTAGTTTTATTGGAATATGTGATTCAATATAAAAATTACGCCATAGTATCATATACACTATAATTCAAATAAAATAAATTTATAAAAAATGTATTGTTAAATTAATTTTTAAGAATCAAGAAATCCATTATCCATGCTTTAAAAACAATTTTAAAATTTTGGTGAAATAAATCTATTTTATGAAAACTTATTTATACCTATACGTCATGTAAAAACCAGTACAGTATGACATCACACATTGACCACGTCACCACCTCACTCAAAAAAGCATTCGGTCCCGGACAAGAAATAAAAATATTAAACGTTTTTAAGATAGCCGATCTCACAGATAACATCAAAAAACCTAAACAAACATATTCATTGTAACATATTATTCAGAAAATGTTTAATCTGTACATTTTTTTTAAACCTTAAGCCATTATAAGCTAATAAACTTGTATTTATAACCTTAAATAAATAAAAAAAAATCATTATCTCATAAAATAAATGAAATAAATAATAAGTAGACAAAAATAAATGAAATATAAAATATAAATATTGCAAACACTAAACAATGGTTTATACTGTATAAACTTGTGTGCTATATACTTTATGTTAATACTGTTAACTAAAACTTAAGATCAAAAAAATGTAAACTCTTGGACAGAAAACATTAATTTTTTCACAGTTAATTAACTAAAAAATTTAATGTAATATTTTAAAGAATCGTAATCTTTAATTAAGAAATTAGAAGCGATAATCAACGTAATATTATATTATATTTGTGGGCTTGCAAATTATGTTGAGATTAATGACACTATAATAGTTTATTCAGTGGCGCTTACAAAAGGGTACAGAGGTGTCGGTTGACACCTCTATCAAAACGGGTGATGAGTGGCTGGGTGACTAGTAAATTTGCTGGTGGATTATTTCATTATGAGATGAAC
Organism: Pentalonia nigronervosa; assembly: GCA_014851325.1. Taxonomy (NCBI): domain Eukaryota; kingdom Metazoa; phylum Arthropoda; class Insecta; order Hemiptera; family Aphididae; genus Pentalonia; species Pentalonia nigronervosa. The sequence continues at coordinate 253,210 of JACXSJ010000200.1, forward strand.
TAATTACTATTATTTTATGAATGTTATTAATATATGTAACAAAATTGATTGAAACATTTTTTTTTATATTTGATATTTGAAGTAAATAAGGGGTGTGTATGTCGTTAAACATTTTAACGTCATATTAGAAAATGAGTGTGCGCCACTGATTAAACTCATAAAACTATCTATACATTGCACATTGCCGAAATTCTTTTTTTTTAATTAAATTCTTATTTTTGAAAAAAAAACACAAGTGAGATCGTCTAATAAAGGATTTCTTTCATTTTGATAGATTAATGTCAATCGATATTAACATAATACATTCAAATAAATAGAATCATTGATATCGATGCAAATATCATTGTCCGCCAGGAAGGTTGTAATGGTCTAATATCTCCGAAAATCATCATTCATTTGTGTGGTCAAGTCTTCTTGTTAGATCTAATCAGCACCTCTCAATATTGCTACCATCAAAACTCGATTGAGATTTGCTGTTTCTATCAAAATGTATTTGATATCAAATAGTAATATATCAACAAATCGTAAATTGCTTCTGATTAATAAAGTTTTATCCAAATAAATTACTTATTGATTTCATATCTGTATCTTGATAGGTTAGTTTTTTTTTAACTATATTATATCTGTTTATTAAAAGTAAAAAAAAAATTATATATTTAACACGTTCAGAATGTTACCTATAATAATAAATTAACAGGTAAATATCTTTTAATGGTTAGGTTATGGAGAGAATTAAAAAAAAAACAAAATAATTTAAATAAAACCGCTCAATAATTTTTTTTTAATTTTTAGTGAATTACTTGTTTAAAAAAAAATATTAATTATAAGTAAAGACAAAATGATTTGTATACAATATTATTAAAATATAAATGACGATTTATCTTCTCGAAATTTACTGACTATTACAATGTAGTTCATAAGAAAACCTATAAATTGATTTATTATACTACCTTTCAGAAATAAAATTAAATTTGTTAAAATAAGTATGATTTATTCTTAGTATTAAATAAACTTAATGATTGAACAAATACCACGAATTGCAATAATTAAACTTTATTAATATATATTTAAATGTATTGGATAATATTTTAAATATTAAAACTAAATGACTGTTTTTTCATCCAAATATATCAAATAAGCTATAAACACACATAATAATATTATTAAACAATCTAGCTAAAAAGACATTGTCCAAGTAAAATAAAACTTTCAATCAAAATTTGCAGTCTATGTAATCCAAAATATTGAAATCGAAACACACAATACTGAACTCTGTATATCCAATAATATTTTTTATAGAAACTTTAGTTCTTAGATTTATAGAATTCTAAAGGAAACACAGCCTATTCAACAAGGTTTATAACCACAATCATCACTTCAATAATTATTTATAACTGCCCGAGTTATAAAATAACATCAAAAAATACGTAAAAGTGTTATTTAAAAGTATTCGTAAACAATTATATCTAGAACACATAATCACAACTGACTCAGTCTAATTTACATTATCTCAAAAATAACTTCAAACTTAAGATATCTAATCTAACTATACAGCACCAAAAAAAAAAAAAAATTATGCATATGCAAGTTGTATCTTCACATTTTAAGTTTGTTGAAATAATTGAAATAAATAAAAAGTAATCTGTAACTGTCATATAAATCAAGGGTCACATGCAAAAGTTAGATAGGATCCACAATATTTATTAATATAGGCAAAAACCAATCGGAAAATTCCGATTTCCCGGCGGCCCTATATAACCCAGCTCACAATTCTTAAGACCGTACACAATCCAGTAGTTATTGTCAGAAGGGTCCGTGGCGCAAGACGCAAACTTCACTGCCCAATTGGATTACGAACAAATTTACGTTTATATATTTACATATTCATAATATGTTTCATTTATAGATATAATATTATTCAAGCACATATAAACGATGTACAAAGAAATTAAACATTTATCCCATTAAAAATGTCAATTGTCGGCTGTTTTTAAATTTAATACTTCAACATAATCAATGGTATTTATTAAAATTTAAAACCGTTAATGATTTTCTAAAAAATATCTATATATGTAATATATACACACGGTATATTATATATATATATATTCATATATATCGTATATATTGTATATTTTAAAAACTTTGTAATGCTCCTCAAATCCTATAAAAAATTGTTTGATAAATTTCGCTTCTTCAAACTTTTTAGTTTAATAATTGATCGGCTTGACTTATGAGTGTCGAGTAAAAATTAGTAAAACTAATTAAAATTAAAGTACTGAATTTACTTACTTGTTTGATAAAAATATAATAATATACCAGATTTTAATTATTTTACTAGGTTTTGATAAACAAAAAGTAAAAAAAAAAAACTAGAAAGTTGCTCTGCTGTATAGAAAGTGCCAATGTTTCTTGTAATTGCATATGTAATGGGCGGATTGTATAAAGGATATGTTAATTATAAATTTAATACTGAAAAGCGAATAGGAGCGAAAACGGTCCGACTAGCCTATATATATATATATACCAATAGATATTTTATTATATATATATTAATATTGCTATTAGTAATTTGTTTTTCTATTAGAAGGTTGACCTGATTTTTTCAATAAATAAATCACATACCTATATTATATATTAACAATTATAATATCATTAGCTGTTAGGTTTTTTAATTTCTATAAGAAAAATTGATTAGAAATATTTTATAATATTTTTAAGCTTTTAGTATTAAAATCAATTAATTTATAAATAATTGGAAAAATAATTCCAAAGTCCGTTTTTCTTCGTTTATTAAGAGAAGTACGGGTAGTTTCCTACTTTTGACCGCCAAAAAACAACTAGATCCATTTTTCTATCATAACTCATACTCGAAGTTGAAGATTGAACCATATTTTCTACTATAAAATATGCCTTTAAATATAAACATTACAATAATACAAAAAATAAAAAAAAACATTAAATTCAACACTTCACTTAGAATTTAAAAACACATTGGTAGCTATTTCTAATTTCATAATACCTATAAAAGAAATTAAAGGAAAGAATTTACATCAACTATACTATACTTATATACATAAAAGTCTACAATACGAATGGTTAATAATATAATAATATGTTTTATTGTGTTCATCAGATATTGGAATTTAAATTAATAATTTTTCATTAATTGTCATATTATTATATCCTAGAACATCGATATTTATTAATTTGTAATAACAATATAATTATCAATAATATTTTCATTTAAATATAAATGAAATGAAATGAATAATTTCTTCAATAAACCATAAAAAATATCGTTAAATTATTTCAAAATGTTTCAAAATGCAGTCGATTTACGCATTACATTAGATATTTTGTTACCTATCTCTTAATAAAATATATACGCCTATTTTATTGAATGAATATATATTATTATTATAATTTATCAAAGCCTTATAAATTGAAAATTAAAAAAAAAATGCAATAGTGTTACCTACAAGAAAAATTATTGTATATAATAACATTTACTAATAGTAAGTATTATACATTTTATCTCAACTAGTTTGAACACAAAACATGTTCGCAAGCTCTGAATGTCTAAATTAGTTCATTTACATAGGTATTGATAAAGTAGTTACTAAATAGAAAAAACACAAATCTGATGTACAATTTTAAAATTATAAAAATTAAGTTCATATACAAATATGGAAAAAAATATGAATATGAATTTTATATTTTATGAATGCAGATAGCGTTCTTAGATTTTACAAAACGCGTGGTCAAAACTTTTACGTTTGGTATTGATATTATTATATTTAATCAAACAAGACGTTCGAGTATTATGAATTTCGCATCTTTCGAAACTGAGTATTACAAACTCAAATATTAAAGATCTAAGTCTAACAAGCGTATATTATACTTTCTACTGTGTTACACTTTGGAAAGGAGATGTCGGGGTGTGATTAAAACATTCGAAACCCACTTATATGTCATAACTGATAATTATTCTTTATCACATTTTCAAGGATCTATACTGGTACTAATGCCAAAGTTTGATTAACACATTTGGTTCGTTTGTTTTTGTGCCTACCGTTTGTCGCGGAATACACATATTGCAAACATACAATCAACAATATTTAGAACTTAATGTATATATTTCTATACCACAACTGAGTACACCTACAGCAATTATTGTATGCAAATATTATAACTGAAACACATAATTTGTACATTTCACATTTCCGCACTGTTTCACAACAGTTCATTTCAAATTTAAATAATTAATTTAAGTAATTAGTTCTATACAAATTAAGTGTCATTTTCTATCTTATAATAACTAATTATAATCCTAGCTAAAATACCGAATTAATACAATGGCTTTAAATTTGAATATTTTCACTTAACATTTTGCATTAATTAAAAGTAAAAATAAATGCGTTTTCATGCCTTAGTAACAACGTTTACCATATTATTCAGGTATTTTCAACCTTTGTAACATCATCAAATTATAGTTTTGTTTTAATTCTATAATATTAAAATATCATGTGGAATTTTAACTTAATCAAATAAAAATTATGAATAAACAAAATATTATTCATAATATTTATTTAATATTTATTCAATGTTTAAAAGCCAAAAAAATTAATTTATATTTTTCAATCAGATATTATTAAGGAAATTATTTATAGCTATTAAAACAAAATAATATGACACTTTCTTATATTCTTGTGACAGAATTTCATCCAAATTATAAACCTATACTTTTTATTATTATTAAAATCTATTTCTTCATTAAACTTACACAATTTTTTTCATTTAATATCAATTAATAAATCACTTTTTTTTTTAATATTATAATATTAATAATTTTCTAAAAAATTAAGAAACACCTAATTCTTTTTTTAAGTTTTAGTACTTAAAGGAAAAATTAAATTAATTATTATAATATAATTGATGGCTAAAATGGTTAAAATCTTCCGTCATCACAGTATCAAAAAAATAAACGAGGAAACAGTTATTGACATAGATGAACGCAACGAAACATATTCTGTATATATTTATTCAAATATAAATGAGTATTCTAATGAGTGCCATAAATATATATCTAAATCAATTCATAATAATATTGACTATACTCTAGATTTAATTTAAATTATAAACCGAATAAACAATAGTATTATGATTGTCAACTCAGTTTGATGTTTTTTATTATTATTACCTATTATTATTGCATTTTATGTGGTTGAGCCGTAGAGACATTGTCATTTTCAAGTATTTCTTTCATTTTAATTAAATTTAAAAATTAGAGCGTACATTTTTAATAAATACTACAGTTAATTACTTTTCTTTTTTCGCCTTTCAGTTTTTAATATTTAAAAGAAATACTTTGTTTTTTATAACATTTATTATTATTTTTTTATATATATATATATATATACATATTCATATAATAACATTAAAAACCCCAACCGCTTTAAACTTCTGTCCTGAACGTCAGCGTCGTGGCCAGATCGTTAACTTATCTCTCCTTGCGAAAAATTCTTTACATCACACAAAATTACCTACAATACCTACACACCTGGACGACTGTACGGCGACGTTTATGTGAATACTTTTATATATTTTATTTTTTTCTTTTTCTTCTTCTTCTTCTTCTTCTTCTTCTTCTTCTTCTTCTTCTTCTTCTACTTATTCTTCTTCGATAAAAGCCATAGGGGATACTGGCGCATTTTGTCCTCTTAAAGTACCGTAATTATTTTTTTCATATTATATCGTTAAAGACTTTCTTCCAAGACGAGGTGTTAAAGACAAATGTCATACTCTTTACTTCTTTAGTTGACACTTTAAAGTAACGATAACGATTTGCTAAATTGCGTGTGTTTTTGTGTACGTGCATATGACGTATTATTTATTACGTGATGACAATTAAAGATAGTGGATTATAAGTCCTATGAAATAATTAATAATTAATAATATTAAACTTCTTTTGTGATTTTAATTAAATTCCTGCATTCAGAAACTCTAATATACACTTAAATAGTCTATTATATAGTCTTGTATATTGTCTATTAATTATTATTTTACTAATATAATATCCATCACTTATTAGTGATCAAATTAGTTAATCAGGTAGTTAATTACTTTTTATAAACTACTTAGGATTTCTTTTCCAATATCTCATTGCCCGTTGTTATAATTGAGGGTATATAATATATTTTGCTTAGGTATCCGTTTTATTATATTTTGAACCCTACCATAATAATAAATTGTAATCACAAAGCATACCATGACGTATATTCCTGAATAAACTTCACATCACTGATATTAGGTATGTGTGTTTTTGTGCATGGTTTATTACTTGTCAAACGAGTAATTAAGCCCTCATAATTTAATATGTCTAAAAGATAAACTCTTCATTCCAATATTAATTAATCATTATTTTGCGTTATACCACAGGTACCTACATTTTGCGGCTAAAAATAATTTAACAAATAAAAGTTGTGAAGGTAGCAGATTTCATTATGAAATATAATCTAACGTGATTCATATGATATATCACATTCGTTTTTTTTGTCGTAGTTACCAATATTTTGATAAATTTTATTTTATATATTTGTTTGTTTAATAATTAATTTTATTAAAAAAAAAAATTGGAATTTTCAATTTTTATTTATTATTGTAAAGAAGCTTTATCCACATCCAATTAAATTTATTAACACAAAGATAAACCAAATGAATTATGTTCCTAAATAAACTCATTCGAAAATAAATAAATCATCAATTTAATGTATAGTAAAAATATCAAGTATATTGAAAAAAGTCTAATAAATATGTGTATATATATAAATTACAATAAGAGATATTTAATAATTTATTTTTATTAAATATTTTAATAATTGTGATTAAAGTATTAAACTGTAAGTAATGAATTCATTTTAGACGCAAATTCAAAATTCAATTCTTATCAAAGATAAATAATACTCTAAAAGAAAATTTTAAATTTACTGTATGCTTAATAGTGTAATACTATTTATATAATTGGTAGTGAGTTCGTAATAATTCTGAAAATAATGGTTATAGCAAGAAGAGACTTGAAACAAGAACTGAAGATTTATTTTATTACATTCTAAGCATCATTAAATTTTCAAATAGACTCTATGGTTTTATAGCTGCTAGACTTACAAAATTTATTGAGGTTTTTTTCTATAAAATGGGCCATTTTTTGAATTAAGACTTAAAATTTTAACAATCAGTACCTAATATACCAAATATTATTCTTATCTAAAATAATATGTTTAAAGTATTTATACATTAATTATTTTAATAATTTTATTCGATAATTGAACTCAGTTTTTTTAATTGAATAGGTATCTCTATCAAAATACGGCTGCACAAGTGATTATAACTTAGAATTTAAAACATTTATAACATTTTCGTTTGTCCCAATAAATGAGATTTTAGCGTAATCGGTAAAAATATGTATAAGTTCAACGAATATAATTGTATTATAAGTATAGTTATATTTTATTAAGTAAATATGATTGATGTTAAGTACTCGTCTAAGATGGAAGAAATACATGCAGGCAATATATTGGTGTTAAAAAAAGTTTTAAATAATATTAGTTATAAATTATCATATGCGAAAAACTATTGTATTAAACACAGTTTGATGAAAATTTTTCAACGGTTTTCGACAATAATTATCGATAGCTTAAATTTACTAATATGGAGACGTGCTTCCAAATATTTATTTTAGAAACCTTTGCAAAATCAAAATAGCTAAGATGACATCAAATTATTACTAAAACTGCCAAAAAAAAAAAAAAAAAAAATGAAAAATATATTATTTAAATAGAAAATAATCTCATTGCAAAATGGCTTACTCAAAGTATCTGTTTCGTCACGTGGCATTATCAACTGACAAAACTGTTTATTTATTATGTAAACAAAAGGATAAACGTTAACTTTTCAACTTTTGTCCAACATATATATATATATATATATGCCAAATTCAACATTTATTCTAAACGTTAATTTCTTTAGGAAACATGTACTCAAATAAAAGGTATTTCAATAACACTCTGGACGAGTGTTTTATCAAATAATTATCGAAATAATAATTGACAACTGACAAGAAAAGAAATTAATTAGTTGAAATACATTTATATAAAATAATGAATATAATTTGAGCAGCCATTTATTTATTTATGGATTTTTTTTTTAATATTCTTAAACATTATTGATTTTTTCCTAGAAATAAGATATATTAGACCTCTGACCTATGCCTTTTTTTTTAATGTTTTTATTGCAAACTATTATAATATAATAAGCCTTCGTCTCGTCCATACACTTATAAAATATATGAACCACATAATCCCCATTAGAAAATGTCTTAAAAAAAAACCACAAACAATAACCATATAAAAAACAAAAACTTTATCGTTAAATATTTATTACATTCAATTATTTAACGTATTTATGATTCATAATTATTATCCATATTCATCGTGTACGGTTTTATAAACGGTTTTTTTTATAACTATTTAACAAATTAATAATATCACGTTTCTGGATAAAAAATTAAATAAGAATTAAACATTATACGTGGTTCACTGTTAAATTTAATTTAACTAACATGACCAACCTTTTTTATGGTACGGAAATGTACTATAAATTTCATTAAAATGAACATGGAAATAAAGTTGCCACGAACAACATTATCAGACCATTTATTTTGCAACTTTTCGAAATATACAAAGTCGAACGGCATTGTTAAATTTATAGCCATAAAGGTGTAGATTAAACGGTATGATTATTTATATAATATATTCAATTTAGAATGTTTTTATTATAACCTATTCAAAAATACATAATCCGTATAACTTAATTGTTTTGGTAAAAAAATGTTTATAATTATAATTATACTTGCAAGTTTCTTAATATACCATATTTAATCTCTTATTACGTAAAAACTTTATTACGGAACAATAAGAAAAAAATGATAATTTTGTAACTGAAACAAATTTTACTTCGCCAGTGTTGTATACAAAAAAAAAACGTTGAACGTATAAATTACTGATCGAGGAACTTTCGCCAAAGAAATGTTGTAAAGTTTCAATATTATAATTAAATTCAAAAAGATTACTTCAAGGGACTACTTTGCATCACATTTTAATAAGATTTTTGATACACTTCAAAATTTAAAAGTTCAAACCTAAAAGTACATTTAAAAATACATCTCAATGATTATGGTTTTGACAGTTTAATTTTTTTAAATTTTTTGTAATTTTTCTAAATTATTACTCAAAGACTAATGCGTTTTTAAACATGTTAAAATAAATGTTTATTTTGTTTTTAAAATATAGGTAAATATATATATATATAAACATATAAAAATATGTTCATGTATAAGAACTAAAGCATAAAAATATCACTTAAAAGTTTCTGTTTAAAAAAAAAAGTGTTATTATATAAAGTGTGAAAATAATAATCTACTTTAACGCCAATTTGCTTTCATTTGTTTTTTGTCATTGTAATAAATTATAATGTAGTTTTTTATCGACAAAATACGAATTGAAATAATAATAATGTGTTTTAAATTTATAAAATCATTCAATGCAATAGATCTTGATTTATTTGTTAGAATTCGGAACTTTAGAACCTATTACTTGTTTTACCAAGTCAATAAGTTTAACTTTGTTAGCAAATTATAAAATTGTGTAACAATATTTTTAAACATATTTTATAGGTCTATAGATTATCTAACAAGTAATAAAACATTTGATAAAATATCTATTTAACAAAACATTTTGTGTAATAATGCATAAATCAGTGTTTATAATTTACAGTGATAATACACATAAATAAACATTTCCATACCATTTATAAGTATGACTTAATAATCTCAAATTAAAATCAATTTTAAAAAGTAATAAAGTACTATATTTACTATTGGAATGAGCAAAAAATCCACATTAGTTTTGACAGCCTTCAATATTTTTGTGATAAAATCGCCTTTGAGAAATAAACGAAAACCATTTTCTCTACTAAATCGATATGTTTAATTTTACAAAACTTTTGTTTAAATATTTTTTTAAAAAAAAATATAGCGATCACTTTTAAATTTAAAAACTTAAAACTTGTCGGCCATGACACATTTTATAAGCATATAAGTTTACATACAAAATATTTTATATATATATATATATATATTGTTTATAAGTTGTACGCCGTGTCATAACTCAACGGAAATAGGAAAAACGTCCGAAGAGAAGAAATAAAAAACAAGAATTAGAGAAAGAACTAGAGAACCACGGATGGAGAGGTAGACGAGAAACTTTATCATCTCAAAGTGGTCCAGAAAATACGAGTACGACTATTGATTGTTGTTCATACGACATCTGGCGAGCTAACGCGAGATTTCTACGGCAGGGACGGAGTTTAATTATGGACCGTACCGACGACTTTTACCGGCTTTTCTGTGGTAACAGAGGGTTTGAAAGGGGAACGCCAAATGCCAACTTTTACCAGAGAGTTCAATGGGTTAGGCAGAGAGGACACATTAAAAGTATAATTTATTAAAAGAAAAAGTTATTCCACGACAATAAATAATAACTTTATATTGTGTAGGAAAAAAAAATGAACGCACAAAAATCTTGTCCGGTAAAATTGTCCTGTGATTCGAATTTTTCGCTATCCAAATCGTCAGTAGTTAACAACATATGATTTCCCCCCAACTTTTATAAGCGGAAATCTATATTTACGTCGTATTAACTACTCGAGAAAAAAAACAGTATGAAAAGTGTAAAATTAAATTATCGTCGACGATAATATTTACCATTTGCGTTGCACACCGTGTCAAATATTTTATACTATTAATTATTAAAATATAATCAATAAGTAAATGTATTTGAACGAATGTACGTGTTTATTTGGGGCTAATTGACTTGGAAACTACTGAACCGATTGGCGTCGAGCCTTACACGCCTATTCCTTGAGACTTGTTAACTAAGTGTTCATAGATTCGTTTTTCAACTCTTCGTTTTTGCCACAGGCTTACGCATGAATTTTATTTTAGCTCAATAAAATATTTTTTTTGATTAGATATATAATAGAGGATTGCCTTGATTACAGAAATAAAATAGACTTTTATCAAGTTTTTATTATATAATATACTAACTGTCCCGCTTGTGCCAAATATTTGTTTATTTTATAAATATATTTTTAAAAACATCTACTTATAGTAATAGTAATATATGTAACCAATGGCAATCCATTAGTAATCCTTAATTGCCCGTCGTTGCCGAGTTTAAGTATTAAAATGCATGTATTCTGGTTATCTAGCAAAATTATATGAAAATTATTAAAAAATATGTGTATCGTATTATAAGTCGTCGATCGTATATTATTTTATTATATAGCACACACAATACAATTTATTATAGCTTAGATGCCCTAGAATCTGCAAATTAAATGTGATACACGTGTAATTTAGGTACAGCAAGAAGCTCACGGATCATAAGCGCGCTTAATCTTTGAAGTATTAGGTATACAATTTATACATAAAATATTGTTTTTGCCGACTTAACCTCCTTAAAATCAAAATTTTGAAAAATCCTTTCTTGGTGCACAGTGAAATTATAATATCAATCTACCATCAAAATGTCAAATCGATAGCTCTAATAAATTCGGCTCATTGTTAATTATGAATCAGTCACTCAGAATACTCTCGTTTATATATATATATATATAAATTAATGTATGTTTATACTTTGTAGCTTATAAACTCAAAACCTTCATTTGACCGGTTTTGACGAAAATTTCAAAATTGTTTTAAGAAATATCAAAATAGTTTAGTGTGTAGTTTTGACCACGTTCGCAAATATACCAATTGCTAACCACCTCAGGCGGATTATTTGCGTCTCTACAAAATAAGTTTACAAAGAGAGGTACACCGTCTCTGATTTTCCATAAACACTTACATATTTCCCAATACATTAAAACCGAGATACATCTATGCAGCGTTATATTTTATAATCGTTCATTTTTTGCGACTAAGGTTTGATTAATAATATACAGCTTATTATGAATATATTGAATATGCAATGAGTTTTTTTATGTGTGTGTCCGTCGTCTCCTTTTGGAGCAGTAAAATACTTAGAATTTTAATTTCAATATTTTATCTGGTGGAAAAGTGAATATAGTTGATACTTTTAAGGGTAAAAAATAATAGATTCCTTGTAATTTAAATATAATATATTTAAAATATTTTGACTCTTTTTGAGATAATTAATAGATATTAATTGACAGATTATTTTATTTTTTTTTTATTGTTTTTTTCTGTTAATATCAATAAAAAAATTTCGCCAGGTCAAAAAATTTGAAAATTTAAGACAAGATTCCTCATACGTTTTTATTAAGTCTCTTAATACCAAACTTTTTATATTAATTCTAGTAAAAATAACATATGTGGAATCTTTTACTCACAAATCTTTTGTATTAAAGATAAAGTTGTATAAAATTCATAAAAGGGTCATGTATTTAAAGATAAAGATACTAATAATTTATGTTTATATTAGTTTCAATAGGTAAGTATAATAAAGATAAACTATTTTTGTATATAGATCTCTATTTATAAGTTGGTTCGTTCGCTGTTTAAACTAATACATATAAATGAGTATAGATCACTTTGTATACCAAATTTAATCAACCTAAGTTATTTTTTAACCAAATAATTACTCGAATAAAACTTAATAATATGCGACTACATCAACCCTTCATTTTTAAAATAATGTATATTTTAGCTTATAATTTATAAAAAATTAAATACGAAATGGAAAAAACTTATTTGAACAAAAAGAAATTTTATACTGTTTAATTATCAAACAATTTTTATTAAACAATAGTATACCTAGTTGTAGATTTCAATGATGGTAAAACAATTTCGTACCTATACCTACCATTTAGTTTTAAGTTTCAAACTAGTATGTTCAACAATTGTGTGAATCGTAATCCATAATCATTATTATTGTTATTATTATTTTGGCAAAGGACGTGTGTTCACATAGTATCATGTGTGCAGATATTGAGATCATTACTTAAATTTTTTTTTATGTTTATCGTGTTTCAGAAAGCGTTCAAGGTAAATTCGAGAGGCAACTCTTGGATGACCTTCTAATAGATTACAACCCTCTGGAGAGACCTGTATCCAACGAATCCGATCCACTCGAAGTTACATTTGGCATCACACTACAGCAGATAATAGACGTGGTTCGTATACTTTGGCTATACACTTTATTCGATCGTAAAACGTTATTGTGTGGCAATAGTATAAAGTGCAATTTACTCTATACAAAAGCAAATAGCACAGTGGCATCAATTCGTAGTTACTTTGAAACAGCTAAGCGTATATAAATCATAATTATATTAACTACACTTCCTAACTAATGATCAACGATTTATGTGTACGTTGAAAATACGATTATTGCAATCACTCGCTGTAGAGTATTAGAAAATATAGTAATGAAAATATATGATATGACGAATGATAATCTGCCGCAATAAATTAACGGCGTAATTTTTTAGCAGGAATACTTCTCCTTTTTGAACAATCATTATTTTGTTTTTAAAATGTTTTTGATTATAAAAATATAAAATACACGCGATTCCACTGTCTCATAATGACCCAGTTGTTTTACTTTTATATTTATCAGTAAATCCATTATCAACTAATGACTATTGATTTTAAATGGCAATCTAAATTTTTAATTTTATTATCGGAAATACATTATTTTTAGAAAAATGATAGCAAATAGTTTTCAAATGTAGAAAAAATATTATATTGCTATTTAAAAATTCAAATTATATTGTGGTTTGACTACCAAACAAAAGTGTGAACAAATAAGTTTAATAAAATGTTAAAAATACATGTATTGTAAATTTCCAATAAACCTAGGTTTCAGTGTTGAAAAAAGAGTAAATGTTGAAATATTAATATGAATGTTCGCATATTAAAATTTTAAAGAAGTACACTATACTTTGACATCACTGTATGTTTTAAATTATACAGATAAGTATAAGAAACTTACATAATATAGTGATACATATATTTAAGATTAAGAATATTAAGCAAACTAGTAAACAAATATTGTGACAGTATAAAACTATATCAGTAATAAAATTTATCTGTTGGTATATCAATAAATCATTGTAATACTGCAACTCAAAAATAGAATACCAATTTACAACTTACTGTAAATCATTATTAAAGAAATATAAAACTATTTATTATTTACTTGTTGCGTAATTCAACAACATTGAACATGTAATGAATTTGCATGGCACTACTGTAGAGATTAATAATTAAATGATAACCAAAAACGTGACCTCAAAATAAATTCTTAATAAACGTATTCTTTAAATATTCAAGCTATATTTTACAATAATTTACAAACCTATTTCCCTGTGGCACTGTCTAGACAAGTTTCCTGGCTAACGTTTGCAAGGGACGGATCACGTTACTAAAAATCCCCAGTGGTTGCCTATCCGAGATCAATAGCATCGGTCGACAAGGTCTAACTTTAACACAATTCAAATTGTTCATTTTATAAGCAATATTACAATAATGTTGACTTTGAAGACTTGTAAAAAGCGAAACAAAAGCATATATATGTATGAAAACTGCAGTCAGGTTTATAGACAAACAAGCTACGATAGATCGACCAACGCTTTTAATATTATATTGTTTATTTAAATTTCAGCCACCTAAAACAGTTTGAAAGCAAGCTAAATAAAAATTATATAAATTAAATAATTTTGTATTAATGAATCAATTGTTCATAATATGTGATTGATTTATTATTGAACATTAAAATTGACTTATAATGACGTGTGAGTCGCAATTATAATATAGGTTATGTATTATATTACTAAGTTTGTAGACTAACAAAAGCTGTTTTATATTATAAAGTTTAAACGGATAACAAAAATCACTATGATCTATAATCTATATAGTAGGATTTGAGTATAACTCGTCATTCAGTGGGTCACTGCGTAATGGAAGTTTGTAATTTAATTCATCGGATAAATCACTGAATACGAAATCTATTTTGAGGAGTAAAAGGAGATGCTAGATCAGTCTCTATTTTTAAGGATATTTTATAATTGATTTACATAATAAATATGAGTAAAACAATAGAATGAATTAATTTTTACCAAAAACATTGAATATATTATTATATAATTATTATATATCTTACATATTATTGTTATTATCTTATAAATCAAAACCGACGTACAAAATAACAGTATAAATAAATTCATGAGTTTATAATAATTTAAAATTAGTCTAAACAATTTTTTTATATAATTTTTTATAGAAAATAGTTATATAAGTATGTAACAACATACTAAAATAAAAATAGAAGTCTTCGCTTTTAATCATTATTTAATTACAACAAAATAACTAAGATTGATAAAGGAAATATTTATCAATTAAATATTCAATTTCATCTGAAATAATAATATCAAGTAGTTTAAATATTCATCTACCTAAAAAATAATTATTTCTTATCTTATTTTGACAACATTTTAACTTCAAACACTCACAAAAAAATAATTAAACCTACGTATTTGTGATATTTTTTTAAATGGTATAATAATAACTCATGAGTAACATTGCATTGCATTCTAAGTTTTTGACGTAGGTATAAACATTTTATCAAGATAAATAGAAAAAAGAGACAAAATATTTTGAAAATTTAAATATAAATATTTTGTGTACATTTTGAGTGTCTATAGTTATTAATTTTTAAATAAGATCAAAAAATACAAAGTCGATTTCGTCATTAACTGATTTTGCTTAAATATTTCTGTTTTTGTATTATTATTATTATTTTTTTTTTTTGGATAAATTTCCCAATTATAGTGAAAAATTCCGTGAGTGTTTATACCTTTAGCCCTCAAAGTACTAGGCATAATATAAAATGGAAAAAAACATAATTATTTAGTACTAAAACCATTCAAAGGTAAAATTAAATGTTTTGGAAATTCATTTATTATAATAAATACTCAAACTGAAAATTATAAATATTCATTAGTAGTTGACAAAAAAAAGCGCATACTCTTTATCACTTAATGTCTTAATGCATTACTCTGTATTGTTGTTATGAACATATAGTAACAAAATCTTTTACCAATGTTATATAAAATTATTATCTAAAATTTTACTTTAAAAAAAAGCAAGATGATCAAACAAATAAAAGTAATTAATACCTAATTAAAATTATAGCTGATAACTATAATAAACCGTTGAAACAAAAATTAGATTTAATTCATGTTTTATATTATTTTATTATCAATTTATCCTTATTGCATACAAAATAACTGCAAACACCATTAACAAATTGATAAGTGATCAGTCCAAAACTATTTGTCAACCATTTCACTAAATCCCACGTCTCCGTGACACACAACTTTTTGACCACTACAGCCGCCAATCATAATAATTTATAGTACAGTACTGTTGACAGTGTCGAATGAAATAATAAACTAATAGCTACATTTTATCAGTAGGATGTCAAATCTATTATTTCAAAACTTATGCTGATACCGAATAGTACTGTCAATCGAGTAAAAAAGTAACCTATTCAAAGCATATTTCACATCCGTATTTGACGTTTATTATATGGTTTATTATTCACACTTGAATCTCTTTTACCCGCTCTTTATTATAACCTCATTCTGAAATCCTCCCTAGAAAATAAATTTTTTTAGTGAAATGCAACAACTCTTTTTTTTCCTACCACAAGATAAATGTGAATGTCCCTCAGTGCAGTGATCTGTCACCTATTATTTATAACATTTATACCTTTGACACTCCAAAAATATACTTATCCAGAAAAAATACTCTGGCAGCTTACACCGATCATACTACGGCTTTATAAGCATCAAACCTAATCTTACTCTAGTAAACCCAAACGGAGTAGACATACAAAATGTAAAGTCATCTGAAATGACTCATCTCAAATCGATCTCAATGCAATTCAATATTACAAAATCCACGCCCATTATCAACAATATTGTATGTACTCAGATTCTGAGTAAAAATAATATAAGAACATACTAATACGGTTGTTAAATTTTATTTTTATTCTTTGATTGGTGTTCTTGGTGATCAAAATACAATAAAAAAAAATATATGTACATACGTTGAATAATATTATGTATTACAGAATATTAAAGATGCATTTTTGAAATACTTTTCAAAATGTTATTATTCTTTGATTTTAGCAACTTAACTATTCAATTGTCTTATATATTATATCATAGCTACGAGTTATTGGCATGTTTATTAAAATTTTGATTAATATTCTATAAAAAATAAAGTGAGAAATGATAAAGTACCAGATAGAAAATAAACATCCATTTTTCATTCGAAATGCATAAAATAAACCTTTAATTTAAAAACTGCAATACTCGTAGAATAAAAAAAAAATAATACAAAAATTTTTATAATGATACAAAAAAAATAATATATGTTTTTAAGAATATTTTTTTATATGAATTCATATCATTATTACTTATGACAGTGCTCTGAATTATTCAATCGGAAATACGTTTTATTTTTAACTCAAAAATTTATTTTATTTTTTATACAGTAAACTCTCGTTATGTCGAAGCTCAAGAGGAACAAAAAAAGTTCAATATATCGAGTTTTATTACAATGGTAATTATTTCAAAAGGATTTAATTTGAGTTCGAGATTACGAAAAAATCGAAATACCGTCGTTTGACATAATAAGAATTTACTGTATTTAATAATTCCATTATTATTATGACACTTATAAGACTTATACTTAGTATGAAATTACTTTTGCACAGTAGTAGCACAATATTCCTATGTTAGTGTTGTTATATTATATATATTATTTTTAATGATTCAAAAGATTATTTGTATGAAATTTGTTAATATTATTCACTATTTTTACTAGCTCGCATTTTTTTTACATATATATATATATATATACTGTGAATAACTGATTTTTTTCTTAATTTCTAATATTTATTAATCATGCTATTGTTTATATTACCATTATTTTGTTTTAGGATGAAAAAAATCAAATAGTCATAACAAATGCTTGGTTAAACATGGTAAGTACCTATATTATTCTATTATTAGTATGCATTACATAGTATACATTTGATTTTCGTTCCAATACATATGATATCATATTCTTATTCTATAATTTGATCAGAAATTAATTATGCACTTATTGATTGAAGTAAACATTTTTAAAATCTGTCAAAAACAGATACTTACTTATATTATTATTCATTAATTTTTTCAGTATTCAAAAAATTACACGAATTCGAAAATTGTCTTTTTATAGAACCATAATAGTATGTTATGCCGTATTCGCATGATATAAATGAATAAATAATAATCAAAATATGACATTCATAATACTATTTGACTAATTTTTCTGCTTTAATAACTCATAAGTGACATTGTAAAACCAATAAATCCCTCATTCATAATCTAACCTCACAGATATAATACAAAAAACGGATGTTAGACATTCGTCTTGCTTCATTAATCTTGATTGCATTCAGTGTTATATTATAATTAAATATTTTAAAGCAAAAATAATATATAAAGTATTGGATTTGAATAGTATTGATTTTCTAAAATGTTTACTAAAATGTTTACAAATGCTCTAAAAATATACAATAATTATAATTATTATTGTATTTGAATGATTGACTCATAAATTATAAACAATATTAAAATAAATGATAAGTGAAAATTGAATGCGAGTAAAGAAGGCTGTTAAAAATTTGAAATATAATGCGAAAATTTTTCGTCATACCCAGTTTTTCTTGACTTTATCTAACCTTACTGTTAAGGTGTTTTGTTTTTATAGTTTTTCGCGATTTTCTGGAAAACAACTACTTTAAAAACTAACCTCTTCAGAGTACCATTTGTATTAAATTTCCAATCTATTTTGGGTCTATTAAGGATTTTAAAGCACTCTTGCAACCTATAAAAGTGATACCATAAAAAAACGCATCGCTGTTAAACCAATAGGTTCGACTCTCCCTTCAAAATATAATATACAAAAGGTAACAAAGCTTTATTTAAAACTTTTATACTGATTTTAAATGAAGAATCGAATTTCGTTTGTAAATATTATATATCCTTAAAAAACTGATTTTTTATTGGCATCATATGTATTATTATTTAAATAAGAACGTTTTGCTTATGCAGTTTAATTATACTTTGTTTTCAATTCTTTTGATTTCATTAAATTAAGATCAGTCGGCACATTACATTTAATGATATTTAATAATCTAGTATTATTAACTAACAAAAATAAAGTAATATGTATTTATAATTAAGAGTTAGATAAATAGATTTATACATTACTTGTAAGTATTTAAGTCGGTAATATAATATAATGTAGTATCAAAGAATATAACAATATTATATATAACATACCTAATATTTTCTTATTTTTATTATAACATATTATTGTAATTATGAACTAAATTAGAATACTATAAGTTATAATTTATCATATAAAAAAAATTATTATTATATCATATAAATCTAATATTATTTAAAGTTTAACATTTAATATTACTTAATGAAAATAAATTAAAATTGAAACCACTTACAAATTATAAATATAAATAAAAAAAAATATTTTATATTTATTTTTTAGTTCTTTGTTAAGTGCAATGATAATTCATAAGTTTAAATTAAAAATTTAATGCCTAATTAATTGATGAATCTGAATATGCTGTATATTTAGAGATTAAAATTCATCCCAAAGTAATAATACCTAAATAATATACCTTGATTTAGGATTTTATGTAGGGAGTATAATTTATTAGCAGATTAAAATTATTCAAATAACGTTAGATAAAAATTATAAAATAATCTAAAAATTATAATTAAAAAAAAAAAATGTTAACACACTTATAAAATATTTTTAAAATCTTTCAGTTTGGTTTACCCAAACAACTTAAAAATTACTTTTTTAATTATAATATTTTAAAACCTAATAATTATATTGAATAACTTTAGTAGTTTTAATAACTTTTAAGAAAAGTAATAAGAATTTCTCAATTTATATAACTTTAAAAGCATCCATAAAAGTATCAAAATAAACTATATGTATAATATGTATAATATTAGATAATTACATATCTTACGTATTTTAATTCTATATTATTAGTTACTATATTAACCGTCCCTTGCGAGTTTGTAACCTAACAATACGACGCATAAGCTTAACAGACGATATTTTTTTAAAACTGTTATTACACCATGATAATATGAACGACTATATATAGAATAAAATATAATACTTCATGGTCAATTTCCGAGACATTTCACAAGTCTGTGGAAGTCATGTAACTGCAGCAACATGCTTATATTTAAACTTTTAAAATAAAAAGCACCAACCTCAATCTCGTTACTAAAAATCAAATCCTACCAAAGAAAATGCACTATTGCTCTTCACATCTAATCAGAACTCATCCGCGTGTAGTTCAAAATATAATAATATACAATTCGGTATTCCCACAAAGAACCGTTATGGCTTCACCCCTCTATTTCATAATCTTGTGTTATATATTTTATCAGTTCGACCAATCCTTAAAAGCACCCAGGTCGAGGATTATGCAAACTATATGGCTGTAGGTACAAGCACGGCAGCATCCCACAGGCAAAACTCAATGGCTGCTGTCGAAAAGTACAATCACGATAAAGTGACAGACTCGTACGTTTTACGACAACAAATATAAATCAAACCAAATTTGTACTCGCATCCATTCACTTAAGTAATGAAAAATTTCCCATTATAACATTAATTCTATAACGATATATCAGCTTCATTATGATCATTAAAACGTAAAAACAATATTCGTGCATTGATGTTACATATAATAATTATATACATGCATATATAATATATTACTAAATTATGTTAATCATAGGTTATAATAATATATCTAGTGATATACAGTAATATTGTATTCCAGCGCAATAATTATTTTGTAACCCTTTTATTGTCTATTAGGTACATAACGAAATATTGATAGTTAGAGTATTTAGATTAAATACAATACAGTAATGATGTGTCGATTATTGATAAAGTTAGGTTTGTAGTATGTACAGAGGTTGTAAATACTGATGTGATTTGAATTTTAAAAAGTTTACGTCAATACTGAAATAATTTATGTTTTCGAATTCTAACATAAGTTTATACTTTGTGTAAAATATATTAAACTTTCGATATTGAATTGTTACCTACTATATTTAAATTATTTCACTACAAGTAATCTTCACTGAATATGTAGAAAATAATTTAAAATATCTTGCTGATATTATTATCCACTCATTTTGGCACAAATTCATGCCAATTGCATATAAATGTGATTTTACCTTCGATTATTTTTTTTTTTTAGAATTCACCTACGATAAAACATTTCAGTTTTTATTTTCTACTTTTACACAATACTCACATATTATTAATAATAATAATAATAATTTATTATAGGTATCTAATTATATGAAATATTATATAACACATAATACCAATAAAAGCTGAAAGCATTAGATCGAACTTTTTTTAAGGAAAACACGTTTGTATAATTTAACATCCTGAAATATTTTTACTTATATTTTATTCCAATAGAAAATAAATGTAAAAGAAAGCCACTTTAAAGATAGAATAAAAAATAAGTTGAGTTGTAATCTTACTTTTAATTGTATATAATACATATTATACTTGTTATAAATATTAAATATTTTATAGTTACCTATGATTTTCTGATTTATTCAAAGGAGTAACTTCACTATAAAAATAATCCAATTACAAAGTGTTTCCTCCATTTAAAAAGGTTAACACGTAGTGATAGTGTAACCAAAATAATTGAGTATGAATTATTAACTCCACGAGTTAGTATCATTGTTCAATAAAAATAGTACGAGTTAAATTAAACAACGGCACAAAACTAATTTGTTTTACTCGTATTTTTGTAATATTTTCCAATTGTATAACATAACATATATTGTATTACTATAAATCACTTTATATAATATATTACTTATACGAAAAATAAACATAAATAATAAATAATCTTTTATCCCCTTCTGTTACTACTTAAATAAATATTTTTTTAATACTTAAAAAATATGACTTAAAACAATCTATGTCTGTTTATGAATACATATATATATATATATATATATATATATATATATAATATTTCTGACATTTTTACTGTTACACGCTTATACCTTACGGCCTACGGTACAGTTTTCTATAAAATATAATAATAGTAGTATTCATAAAAATTGGGTAATTTTCAGTTACCTAAAAATGCATTCATTTATTATAGAAATATTATATATTTTATATTGTTAATTTCTTCTCTCTTAAATTTACTCACTTTCACCGTACTTTAATGAATTTTAATAGATTATTATAATAAGTATTAATAGAATACTGGAAAATGGACTCTCATAGTGACGTGCCTAAATTGTCTATCTAAAACGCCGTGTAATCATAGCAATATTATTGAAATATATTAAATGCACAAAACTTTAACATCATACTATTATTATGATGGCAATCTTAAGCTACTAGCTAAACAGTGGTATTAATAGAATTGTTAACAACCCCCAATATCTTGTTGTCATTTGTATTTCTAAAATATCCTATGTCAGAGTAAACATTTTATAAATTATAATATTTACCTATATAGCTATTATTAAATGTATAATACTATTTGTACAGAATGAAAATATAAAGAAAATCTTCAGTCAACAAAATCCTATATTCAAATAATATAATTTTAAAGCATCATACTTTATTATTATAATGTATTATCGTTTATCATAAGTAACTACATTATTTTAATTTATAATAAATTAAATGTATTGTTAAACTGGAAAAAGATTCAAATTTTAAAAATAAATTATTATTTTACTTGTTTCTATAAGCAGGATGAGGATGAGGATGAGGAAAAATTAAAAATTTACATTCATAACGGTAAGTTAAGAAAGAGAAAGGAAAAAAATCAAAAACATAAAATGAAATAGTTAATTAGTTTTAAATATTTTAATAGGTAGTTATTTTCTTAATTTTTACATTTTAATCTAAATAATGCATACTTAAATGTACCTAATTTAAATTAGTTTTAGTTTAAAGAAACATTAAGCCAAAAAAATATTTAATAACATCTTGGTTTGATTAAAAAAAATCGCAATACATTCCGCTTACCATAGTTACACAACATGATCACATGATCATGTAATATTTTTATTCGATGGTTATAAAATTAATTAAATCAAAAAATAGTTCCAGAATCACTATAATTGTTTGAAAAAAATTACAAAAGTTTGAAACTTGAAATAAATAAATGTTTACAATTGCTAATGTTTACATTTACTAATTTTATTAATTATATATATATATATATATATATATATATATATAAGTAGCAAAATATGATTCTGTTAGTTATTTTCTCAAAAATATACATATTGCCAAAAGTTTAAGGGGAGAAATATTTGTGTATAGTGTATTCTGTATAGAATACTGGAGTCAGAAATGTACATTTTTTGTTAAGTTTGTCATCTTTGACACAGTGATGACATTTTTATCTGTAGTTTGTAAATCGTTTATTTCTCTATCTCTTAAAACTGTTTTAACTATATATTAAAATAAATCATATTTTATTTATCGTTGTATAATATATTATATATATTTCTATACTTCAATTTTTATCGAATCCTCGACCGTATTTTTTCAGATTTTATGTTTATTATTTGGTTATATAATTTACAAAGACGTTCGTGATTAAATGATTTTCACAGAATAATAATTAATGATATTGTAGATCGAGCTATAATATAGTCCCTGTAATTATCAGTTTTATACGATCGGGCGTAAAACACATACGATATTTGAGTACTTGACCGCTGACTTTTGCAACAAAATAGGCACTATATCGTATAATTAAAGACAGATAAGACATTAAGAATCGAAAGCCGATTAAAAATAAACCACGCATAAGACCTTTAGCTCGCGGTGACGTAGTTCATTTCTGATCGGTATTGTGGTTACTGTTTAGCGGACTAGAAGAGAGTGTCTTCCAATACTGTGGTCCGTGTTGTTTATAAACAATTATACCGACGATATAAAATCTGAACCTCATGATGTTACATCTCCGTAAATACAATATTAGTAACAAGATCGCCATGATAATAGAAATATGTTTACTGTTTGTTGATGGTCACAGATGATTATTAGAACGTTTCCCGTAGTACACTTTTTCTGTTAGATTTACTACACTTATCAGTAACCTACTTATGTTTTAAGTACCTATTCGCGCTTGGAGTATTTTAATGTTTGCAATACTGTGAAACACGCAATCATACCACAGTTTATTCATGATTTGTCGTGTTCGTCAAGTATCAAGTATAATATGAAATCTACATAGAGATAGGGACAACCTCATATTGAAAATATAAGTGAATAAAATAGAACAACCAACGTAATCAATATAATTCGCCATCATATATAATATTCTTAAGCGGTTGCGTGATTGAGAAAATAAACTAGTGTAAGAAGTTCCCCGTGTTCAACAACCAACCCTGTTTTATAGAAAAAAACAATTCATATTATTTATGATTGAAATTCATAAAACAGTAATACGAGTTATTAAAAATCAAAATTTTGTAAATCTTGTTTTTAATGAATTTGTATTTATTTATTTTATTTTTTTATTTTTGTTTATTCACTTATGATAAATTTATTTTTTATTTTTTGTATTACATAATTAATTTTTAAAGAATTTTAACTTTTAAGCCCAGAGCTGGGGGAGAAAACTATTTGTACTACAATAATACGCCATATTTGTTTTCGGAAAATATTATTTTGATTAGTGGAGGGGCTTTAATAGTTTTATTCTGCATACGTAACCTATCTAAAATCTAATGCTTGAAATAGTGCTTTGGGTTATGTACAAATTGCACATAAGTCACATTATTTATCGATAAAAATGCAAAAACTAAGAAAATGAGGTCAAAGTTCATAACATTTATGACCCTAGTTTATTTTTATAACTTGATGATATATCGTTTTAAAATTTGAAAAGTGTCACCTTTCTAAACACACTTTCCCACACCTCTAAACATATTTGACCGAGAAATCCATCTAAAATGTAATACTTGCATATTTTCTCACTTTTATACTTTGACTTACAACTTTTTAAATATATTGATTATTAAAATATATTAAATAGATAACATCTACTGTATTATTAAATCATCGCAGATCTTACATTTTACAAGTTTTGTACTTATTGTTTTAACTATCAATACGTAAATAAAATTTAAAAAAATCGTTATAATATAACCGAATAAAATATGCTAATAAATGTGAAATAATTATTATTAAAATAAAATGTATTATTGACATAGGTGATTTTGAAATCGCCAAAGAGCTCCAAGAGGTATTAAGTACACTTTAATTTTCCCAAATTGAAGTTATTAATAATTATTACTTTTCAAATATTACTCTGTTGGTTTATATAAATATTAAATAGGTCAATTTCATATTAAACTTGTACATACGATAAAAATATTTAATTAATATTTATTATCCATTAAATAAAACTTATCTAATACAGATATACCTACATATTTTAAAATAAAAATAAACATAACTAAATTAAAAATAAAGGGAATTTATTACTTTATTTAATGGACTAATACGTATATTTTGAAAAAAAAATGCATTATAATATATGTGCTCTAAGCAATTTGCAATATGTCATCAAATTAGTATATTCCAAATAATCTAGCTTTAAAAATTACAACTTATTGTTCAACTTGTATTCTAGTAAATATTAACAATTTAATTACAATACCAAATTTACTGGTCGGTTTTTATAATTATAAGTACTAGGTCATATTATAATAAGATACATTTATAAAACCATAATTTATGTACATTGTGAAAATGCTTTGCATAGAAAACTATATTTCAAACATAAAGTAAAATATATTCAACTCAAATGAGAAAATATCGTTGTAACGGCAATACGCATAACATAATTCACGGTTTCCCCTTTGAGAAAAGTTGTTCGGAAAACTAATTTCTATGTTTTGAAACAACCTGAGAAAGCTTCGATTTAATCTGGTTTTGTCATTAAAAGTATCCCAGTAGAATATAATATGTACAAAAGCTCTCCGGGTTTAGCGGAATTCAAGTAATTTTGGGTTTTGGACAGAATAGTTTGTAGATATATCAATAGTTTTAAGAAGTCAATGAATTTCGTATTTAGGATTAAAGTTAATAATTTATATTATTATTAATTATTTATATAAAAAAAAAAACATTATTTTCTATTATTAGGAATGGGTAGATTACAATATGAGATGGAACATTTCCGATTATGGTGGTGTCAAGGATCTCAGGCTCAATCCAAACCGACTGTGGAAACCAGACATACTCATGTATAACAGGTTAGTATTGAATGATGTAGTTTTAGCAAAATAAAATGATACTCTAATATTTTTCAAACAGACAGTTGTCATTTAAAAAGTAAAAATGTATGATGTACAGTGAGTTTGCTAATTGTTTTTTTTTCGTCCAGCAGAGGACAAACAATTTGTACATATCATAAAATACGACTCTACATAATTAACTATTTTTAATTGAACACCGTAAAATATTATTACATATTTCTTATTAATATATAATACTTAATCAATATATAATAACGACCATACATTAGAGTTAATAATTAATTATGCATAATCCATGTATGTTTAAAAATAAAATCGGAACTGTATCATAATAAAATGCTTTTTCAGTACCTAATTGATTTTCTGTAATAACTAGTTTCCTATAAATAACATTAAAATTGTATTTTTGTTTAATGTTTTTGTATTATATTTTTATTTTATTACCTTTGTAATTTAAAATTTGTTATTTCAGGATTTATTTCTTCATTTAATAGGTAGTTGTTAATATGCATAATATATGACTGGAGGTACCTACTCATAATTGCCTATTCGACATTTGAACTTGATTAAAAAATATTAAATCAACTTTTATATCATACTAACAATATTTCTAAACTAACATAAAATATAAAATAAATTACTTAAGATTTTTAAATTGTTGTAATTATGCAGTTTGTAATATTACTCTTATCTGTATATTTTAATTTTTAAACAAATATACCATAATATTATATTAAATGTTTTATAACTATATACAGTATACATTCTATACAGTATAATATACTATTTATAATAATGATAAAATTGAAATTTCATGTATCTGATATTTGACATTTTTATACCAATAAAGGTAACTATAATATAATTCAATATTGTTGTAAAAAAATTTTCTAAGATGTGTATTAATAAGATCTATGGTTATAAATTCGTAATGTCGTTGGGTAAATGATTAATGTGATAAAATAAAAAACAACTACTATAAGAAACTTCTGAGGATGATGACATTTGAGATGAGTATTTAAGGAAAATCAATATAGTGAATGTAGCTAAGTGCTGTAATTTACTTACATTGTCCTCAAGACGTTACTTAATGATGTGGCTTTTGTTCATAAAACAATTTACAGGAGAATTAAATACTTTCAATACTTAGCTAAGTACAATCGCATTTATTTCTTGCTATAGTCAATATTATGTTTTTTCTCAACTAGATTTTTAACCAGTTCATTAATTGAAATATTGCAAAGTTATAATTTACCCAATTCAAATTATACTAAAATATTAATGTATATTTTATTTTTAATCATCTTTGCAAATTGAGTTCAGTATAAACAATATTTTTTTAATTATAATATTAATAGTGTATATTTTTTCCATTCAGAGGTCAAAGTAAATTTTTTTCTGCTGTGCTTAACTCTATATCAAGTCATGCTATTGTATTAAATTAATTAATTTAGTATTCAAAGTATTTTATACAGTTCTAAAAATTTTTAATAATCATACAAACAATAATGTTAGATTATACAATATATGCGTAATAATTGAAATAATAAATATTTATTATTTTTTCAATGGTATATCAAAATATGTATATCTGATTGAGAAAGCCGGTCAACAAAAGTCAACAAAATTATTTATATCTCATTTATTTAATGACAAAAAGTTTCATTCCAAAGTACTCTGCCAAAAAGTCGTCAAAAACAGTTAAGTTTTAGTTGCAAGATCTATACACTATTATTCCTTCAATTATCAATCTAGTAGAGGAGAAGCACCATTTTTTTAAAATAAATATGAATATTATATCTATAATTAACAGTTATTCAGAGTTTTTCTGTATTTTACAAGGGATCTCTTGTCTCCGAATCAATAATAATTCTAAGTGGTTATAGTTTTATGAATGTATCAGTGTCCACACTGTATATTTAATATTGATTACACGTAAGTGATATTGTCTCAAATTTTTATGTTTTTGTATCAAAATTTGTCTTTAGCATCGCATTTGATCATACAAATTATAGGCACTGTGTTTAACACTAACAATTTATTTGTAGCATCGCGTATTGGACTATTACCAAATTAATTTTACTACCTAGTAGGTATATAATACATTTAAAAGGAAGGCTATTTGCAGTAAATAAAAAAAAAGGTTTAGGCCTTTAACTATAGTAAAAGTACAACTAAATTTAAAACAAGGGTGAAAATATTAAACTCTAAAATAAAAGCATTTCAGAGATTAGTGGGATTGACGACGATATAATGCATTTGACAACTCCTAGGACCTATATAGTCTCAAATTGATTGATCTTTGTTTAGTTAGTAATGATTTATAGTTGTGTCATATTTTATAACTAGATACATGATTCCGAATAAACGAGTGGGTACTTTTAATGGGTCACTGTTGTGTCTGTAAATATTTTACTAACGACTAATGAGATGGTTATCTTCATACCACAACGTGATTTTATGGTCACAATAATTACGTATGTGTCTTCAAGATTGGAAATTATGACACTATGAAAAATTACGTTTAATTTTCCCGTGTTTACCAAGTCTAATGATAGTAATGGCTGACGGGCTCTGTAGAAAGTATTAATTTTTATCAGTAGAATTTTATTTAGGTCTATGTCGATTATAATACTATACAAATCATATATTTTATAAATATAAATGTGTTAGCAAAATAAAAACTGTGGATATGCAAACGTGCATTATCCAAATTTTTCATTCAATTTAAGCAAATGATAAATAATACAAATTTAGTCGCATATTTTTCGATCTGTTAAAATGTTTAAAAATATAAATTAAATACGTTTTCTGCCAAGTATCGTGTTTTTTCAGGTTTTTTTCTTCTAAAATTCAGCAAAATTATAGAAAATGTTATACTAGCTATTTTGTATGATACATTTGGCGCTTTGAAATATGCATATAAAATAAAAAAGAAATATAATTTAACTGATTCAAAAATCGTACACCATTTTTTTTAAATTACATTAACTCTGAAATCACTTTGAATAATGTTTCATGATTTATTTAATGACTTTAGATGTTATACATGTAATTGAAAACACGTGATTACATTTTGTACATAATATTTATATCGTTACAAAACTGCAAAAATAATATGGAAATGATTGTATAAGGAATAAATAGAAAATGTCCGTTTATTTATATCCATGATTTTCATATATGGCATTAAAATTTATGACATATAAATTCAAATCGTATACACTTAAACAGTGTAAATACCAAATAACATTTAAAGATAAAATTACATCATTTTAATGTAGTTCGAAAACATCTTTGTGTTAAACTATAGATAATATATTTTATAATTACTAATGTGACAATTTTTAATAACTCTATACGTATAGTAACCCAGAAATCTAGCATTCTCGACGAACGCGCCTTCCCTTACAGTTTTACACATTTATTTATCTATAGTTCAACGTAAATTTATAATAGTAAAAAAAATAATTATATCATCTATTCCTTATAAAAATGCTCACTTATCCCGACTCTACAAAGATCAATCTAAAATGAGGCGATATCTCTGAATTATATCTTACACATTATTAATTTTATGTTATCTTCTTGTTTTTAATCATTTTTTTTTTTTTTTTTATAAAAATTATTAATTTGATACATGTATTCCATCCGTTATGGAGTATCTTCTATTTCTATTCTCACTATTGCAATAGAAAAACAATGAAATCAGATACATGCAAATCAATATTTAGTTAATATTTTAGTCAATGATCATAATCATAATCATCATAAACAATTAACAATTTGTTCGTTATGCTTATTTTTAGTGACCAGATATTAACTTAAATGTATCATGTTTTTTTATGCTAACAGTGCCGACGAAAAATTTGATGGTACTTATCAAACCAATGTGGTAGTGAGGCACAATGGTACATGCCTGTACGTGCCACCTGGTATTTTCAAAAGTACATGTAAAATCGACATCACATGGTTCCCATTTGATGACCAAAATTGCCTTATGAAGTTTGGCAGTTGGACATACAACGGTTTTCAGGTAAACTCATTAATTGTCTCATATTGTGCAATTTTGTATGCACCTATATAAAAATGATAAGATGTTAGTTATTCATATTGTATATAAATATTATTATTTAAATTACATTTTTCTTGGATTTATTATTGTTTTGTATCAAATGTTTTTGTTACATATACTTATAATGGTCAATAATGTTTATTCTAAGTTAAACTGTATAAAAAACCATACTTAGAATCTAAAATATCTAAAACAAAAAAGTACAATTATTTTCATTAATTAAAATCGGTTTTTGAGCTTATATGGAAAAGGGGTCTTTAAAACTTGTTAAAAATCTCTTTTTTTTATTTCTTTTGTTATCAATGAATTTGCATTTTTATTACACTTTCATGTTGCATATTAAACTTTTCATTTTTTATGCTTTCGTTGAATGTACCTTTTTTAAAATTATAATTACGTTAAAACCCATCCAAAATATATTATATTAAAAAATTAATGAATAGATTATAGTCATCTACTAACAAATATTACAGAATGATAATTTTTACAACATTAAACAACTAATTTAATATATTTTATATATTTGTATACAAATGTGTTTGTAATATAAATACCTACTCAGTTTTATTGGCGTACTAAAAATATTGATATAAATTTATAGTAATGTTGAGTTACATATCATTTTGACGGTTAAAATCACTTTTCAATTTAAATTAATTTTTCACTTGAATATTTAAAATCATTGACATTGCATGATTGTTAAATTGAAAATAGCAATATTTTAATGTTTTGAATTCATAAAAAATCAATTTTTATATTAAATTGAATAATCAGTTAACAAACCCATATTCAATTATTTCTTTTTAAAATTTAAATTATTTTGATTTTTATCTTCAATAGTATTTTAAAAAAATAAACATTTAAAAAAAAAACTTAGTGATTTGTATAAATTATATTTAAATTCCTAATAATAATTGCCAATTTGTAAAAAAAAAAAAATAATAAGTACTTAAAACATTACCTCAAAACCTAAATATTTGTTTATTTTATCATGCACATATGGAATTTAATAATTCTTAATAAATAAATAAAATTAATTGAATAATATACCTAATGAAAATATAAAAATATAAACCAATATTATAATATTTGTATATAATATGTATGTATGTAATATTTGTATGTAATTTCGTCTAGTATGAAATAAGTAATTGTTTTAAAATTATATTTTCAGATTGATTTAGTGCTCAAATCAGATGGCGGCGATCTATCAGACTTTACAACGAATGGTGAATGGTATTTGCTAGGTAAATATTTAATAAATCAATATTAATACTTTTATTTTTTAACAAATAATTACATGTTTCTCGCATTTTATGTAGTAATAAAATTAGTTCCTTATATTTAATAACGATTTTTAGTGATTTTTGCGAAAAAAAAAATATTATATGAACAACTGAACAAGGGGTTGAATCGGTCTAAAATATTATAGACTGGCAAATAACACTTTTCGTTAAAGTTCTCACACGACTAAGCATAAAAGTCATATAAAAAATATAAAATAATTTAAAATATTATATGGACTTTATTCAATATTATCATAAATATTATTAGGAATATTAAGTTTATTTTAATAATAATAGTCATTACTATGAAATTATATATAGGTAATATTTATTAAATATTAAAAATTTCCTCAACAAAGTTTAAAACTGATAAAAAAAAGTAGAGTTTATACGTACGTGTCACCTTTTTGGCAACATTATAACGTATATCAGTTGTCAAATAACAAAGAATCCATTAAATACGATAAAATCGTTTACTAAATAGGTTCCAACGTTGTTAAATTTATAATTATACAGTTTTTAAAACAACACAATAAAATAAAAAGTTTTTTGCAAGTTTAAAAAAATTCAACCATGTATTACGGGAATAAATTAATTAATTTTACTCAATAATCAGTGCCATAATAATTAAGTATTTTTCCATTTCAAATAAACTAATAGTAATAACTAAGTATATTTCTTTTTCTAAAAGATAATATTATAATGTATAACCAATTGAAAATAAAAACATCAAAATATCTTTGTGAATTTTTTTTTAATTGAAGATTAAATTGAATCTACATTAATATTGATGTTACTATATGTGTTTGGTGAAGAGCACTATACAATTTGCAATTGTACGATTTTCAGAAGTTTTGTGAACTGTCTATTGTTCTATTGATTTATTTTGATAATGATTTACAATTTTTATAAAATCAATACAATTTGGCAACATCGGACAAAAATAAAAAAATATTTAACTTATGCATTGTGGAATTATGTTATAAAAAAGTTACCACCTTTAAGTACTGTGCGTTAGTACGCAATCGTGTTATAGTAAAAAAAGATAGATACATTTCAATGGTGTTCATTTGATATAAGTATTCAGTGTGAAAAACTGAAAACCATATATTATCATAAAAGAAAATCTTGCAAACGAATTAATAATAAAATAGGTACGCAATTTTTTTGAATTTTAACGAATTTTAATCATAATTGTAATAAACCATTACGTGTTAGTGTCATGTTTAAATTTATGTTCACGGTGTCAACAAACTACAATATGGTTAATTTGTGTTTGAAGAAATTTAACAATTGTTTATTGAGTAATAAATAAAAATAGATATAATTTTATGTTCTCGTAGTGTGATTTTTTTCACCGTACAAAAAACTTTGAAAACCAACACTAACTATAAAATAGTAACTTTAAAATCAACTATAAAATATTAGCAACCACTATGTACCTATGAATATTTATATTTATCATAATATATGTTTGTTTTAAT
The DNA here is from genome assembly GCA_014851325.1 of Pentalonia nigronervosa. Lineage (NCBI taxonomy): Eukaryota > Metazoa > Arthropoda > Insecta > Hemiptera > Aphididae > Pentalonia > Pentalonia nigronervosa. The sequence continues at coordinate 286,587 of JACXSJ010000200.1, forward strand.
TCTATCAAATCATTTCACCAATTGTCACTGTATATATTGTACAAGAAGAATATTTTAATTTCACAGTATTTACATATTAATTCTGTAGATAACAAAAATAACCAGTTTAATATGGTTTTAAATTATAAATAGCAGTCAGTTTTAATATTTAAAGAATTCTCTATACATTCATATATATTGTATAGGTATTAATTGACTGTTACTCGTATTATTTTTCAAATGATTTTCCATAAACAACAACGAGCATTAATAAAATATGTGTATGTTTCATTGTTATTTCATACACTCAGACCATGTATCATAAAATACCTACTTTTTAGAATCGCAAATATTTCGATGAAATTCAAATTAATGCAAACCATTTAAAAATCTCTAAAATATAAAATATAAATAGTAGAGTCCAATTTTTTAAATATTGAAATAATCTAATAAAATAACTTATTTTTACAAATCAAATTATATTAAAACTAAAATATAAAATAATTAAATAAGATTAACTTTTTAAATTTTAATTATATTGATAATTATTACATCAATAAGGACCGAAAACTGATTGAAATAAAATCCCTTTTTAATGAGGTTTTCATTTAAAAGAGATGCATCTAAAATAATATTATGGTCTAATTTCTCATATCTGGTAAAATATACATTTGAAAATAATATTTTTTATACATAATTAGTTTTTTGATTTTAATTCATAAGATATATTACGTACACAAATTGTATTCGATTGTGAATAATTTATATTACAGTATTATTTTCTTTTAAAAGAGTAATTCATACAATATTTATAATTCAGATAAAAGCTAAATTAAATTTTTTTTCTTAAGTAAAAGTCTCATACTTACATTGGTTCATAACATTTTTAAAAACAGAGTTTAACAAAATTAATCTCCAATTTTTTTTTTTTTTTGATGGGGCAAGAAAGATTATAAAAAACTTGTAGTTTATTTTGTTTTTACTTACGCATAAAAGCTTTTTATATTCTGCACAACTATTTAAGGTTTTGAGACTACTATGAGAGACATGACATATATATTATGTAAATATTGATGATAGATTTACTCAAGTTATGCTGATAAAAAAATATCTCAATTATAGTTGATTATTTTTATTGTACTTATTTATATTTAATTTTTTTTTTTTTTTTGATAACTTTTGTTTATTGTTGACCTAAAAAATAAATTTTAAATTTTAATGATATTTTGCCAAATTATTATACATAAACTTAAATGTAAATTTATCTCCACAATATAACAGATTTAATTTTACTAAAAATATCAAGATGATCAAATAAAATAGCTAAATATAATTCAAAAAATCGTCATTAAATATTATGAACTTATTAGTTATGAAAAATATTAAAAATATAACATTATAAAGTGGCTGTGGCACTAACATTACTTTTCATTTTCATTAACTATATGTATCGTAAGTAGTAAAAAATATTATTAAGTCCTAAATAATAACAAAAATACGTTGTATCTATACAAATAATTTAGTTATTTTAGTTTTTATAATGTTTTAATTATTTATGTAACAGAAATTAAATTTTGAAAATAATGTAATAACTCTTATGCTAAACATTAATTTAAATAATAATAAATAGTAATAAATTTAATGATTTATTAATGTAGCAATAAATTATAAATTTATTTTAACTAGAATTTTTCTTCTTTTAAAAGAAACCTTTCTTGTGAATTCGGTTACAGAAATATATTTTTCAAATTTATAGAAAACATTATGATCGAGTTACAAACCTTAATGTCTTAGAAACTTACACTGGACATTTGGTGTCTAAATTCCGGTATTTAATAGGTTAGGTTCTTATCTTATAGCATACACTACATTGAACTTTTATTATTTATGAATAATGGTGTTTGGTCTTTTGCAAAAACTATCAAGTCATATATTATTATTAAAGAAGACAACCAGCATTTAATATATAATACAATTTAATTATTCTTAACAAGGATATTATTTATAACATTATTAATTAGGTACTTCCATTATTATAAAAAAGTATTTATTTATATTTTCCTCTCAGCGGGTTAACTATATCATGTGTGTTCAATACGTACATAGGATATTCTGTCTAACTACTTCGCTATGATCATTTAATGCTCAAGACCCTTGAACAATTTTCATATACACATTTTTTTTATAAATTTATAAATTTTACTCATATTTTTATTTATTTTATTACAAAGAATTGTAATTTATAATAATTTAATGTTTTCCTTATTATTAATTTATCCATAACACAACTCATTAGTATCATTATATGTTTATTTAATAAAATATTAATACAAAACATCAGTTTATTAAAATCATATTTCCACAGAATAGATTAAATGGTATTTCTTAAAAATTAAAATGTGTACATAAATTACATTATACATATTTTGATTACATTGTGTCGAATAAAAAACTACGTGAAAAAAAATTCTTTGAGAATTATTTTAAATATAATAGTCTACAATTACACATTGTGCATAATATTACTTTTAAATAGGAAAAATAACATAACAATAAAAACATCAATAATATTATGTCAATAACTACTATAGTTGGGGGATGGTACTCACATTTTTTTTTTAATTAAGATTATATAGGACTTAAATTATTCTAATTGTGCCTATGGTCTAGATATTTCGCCGTATTATTTTTATAATCTTGGTCAATAAATTTTTTATTTTTTTTTTCTAATTAAAATATTTCGAAATTTATTATTATAGTTATAATGCTTATAATTTTTTAAAATTTTAAGTTTCAGCTATTGAGTATTTCTTTAGTTATTCAACTAACATATAAAAACAATAGACATATAAAATAAATTAGCCAATTATAAGACTGATATTTATTAAAGAGTGTACTTGAAAATTCAAATTGCCACTTTTGAATAAGCATACAAATAGTGCTATTCGTGATTTAATCAAAGAATAGGCAGATTACGTATAACAAGCAAGTGGGTCCATAATATTATATACAAACAAATGACAGTGTTCAGTCTGTACTATTAAGAAATGAACAGTGCACATTTTTAATAACATTATACGAGACTGTCACTATTATATTACAGATGTATTGTTAATACTGTTACTGTATGTCTATTGCATCTGGCGCTTAAGTCATTTTATCACTACATTACAGTTGATGCGTGGCTTTTATTATTTAAGCCACTTAATTTAGGAATTATCATAATATTATCGTATTTAATCTACTTCAGCTATCATGCCACGGCATTGAATTTTAGTTAGAGGTGCCAAAAATGTGTGGAAAATATAAAGTTGAAAGTATTTAACTGTTTTAAATAGGTAGGTAATAAAAATACATTTGGTTGTAATGTATAAATTATAGCTACGTATATAAAATAACTGTTTTACATTTTAAATCTAGCTTTACTTTATTATGTCAATTTACCGAGCTTAAAAACTGTATAAAATCGAATTTAATATTGCAAGGTGCCCTGAGATTTTTAGAAACTACCCAAGGGTGCCAAGGTTCGCCTGAGGTTGAGAATCACAAATCTACTTTAATGATAACGTAAGTAATATTCATTACTCTATCGAAAAGTATGATCCAATTCAAATACATGTAATATAGTGAGCACAAATAGCTTTTTTTAAGTGTAACTCCTTGAAAGTAATATGTTACCAAGTATTTATTAAGAAACTAATATGAACAAATGATATATCAACTATAACTTCTTAAAATGCTTCAAAAATCATATAATAATGCTATATAAATTAATTTCCCTTCACTTTTAACGACATTGCAATTAATAATACTCAATTAAATAGGAGCAATACCACTAATAACTATATGTCACTTCCAACTCAAGTAATAATAATTAACGGTCTCATTTTCTTACCTTATTACAACTATTAACTAAAACAATTAAATATAACGTTATACAAAAATCAAGAGCATTCTTAAGTTCATAATGTAAAAATAGATAACATAAAAAACAAAAATATATATTAGATATAAGAATAAATATATCAAAATATATCAAAATAAATTTATTCAGTATTAATACTTTACCAACCTACTTTATAACACTGATATACTTAAGTACTAGCATCCAATATGATTATATGCATAATCACTTTTAAAAAATATGAAGGCTCGTCATCTTATATAAAAATATTTTCCAAAATGTATAATCGGAAATTAGAAATCTAACATAACCCAAAAATTATAATTGAATATTTTATTCTTTCAAATAATATTTTTCTTAAGTGTGATATTATTTTATTGACTTAGAATCATGAAATACGTATTCATTTTTAAACAAAGAAATCAAAATTTAAAAAAAAAATTCAAAAATTGAATTGTACAGCCATTTCATATTTAATAAAATCATATTATTAATTTCGTTATTATAATAATAAAATAAATAATTTGAGTAAGGTTTATTTTATGATCAAGTACTTAGTAGTATAACATAAAATATAAAAGTGCATTTTATTGAAATAACCATATAATAATAACGAAACTACGTTTTTTTTTTTTTTTTATATAACAATGTACAATACTTGGTGTTAATACATAGTACACTGTACAAAATATTTTACAGAAAAAAATATAATAATAATTATTATTATACTTTTTTAAACAAAATCTTCTTATAGTTTATCACTTATTGATCTTTACTATTATAATTACACATGGCGAGGAAATAAAAGGTTCAAATACCTATTATAGCTGTGTATTTACAACAGATTTTTGAGTTAAAAATTACATTTTAACAAAAAAATTAGAAACAACAATGTTTCGATATGCACAAAGTTTACATATTATTTTGCCATTTTCATCGCACTTCAGAACATGAAAAACAAATTTGACCCGCTTCAGGATTTTGTAAATATTTTGTTACCATGTTTATTTAAAATAACTTATACGTATCATATTATTTATTATGTATTTATAAATGAAAAACACGTGATAATTGTAAGTTAAAAATGTACGTAGGTAACGGTGTTCTAATAAAGGTATACCTAGGTACTTATAACAAGCGTGGTACAGTAACTATATACCTATACAGTGGGTGTGTACAGTAGCCAATAAAGGTCTACCGATTATGAATTTATATTTATAGTCGAGTAGGCTGTTCATATTTAATGCATTTTTCGAGTTTTTTAGCGCATCACAGAGCCCAAATCATTATAATATTGCCGTTCCCATGTAAACGCAATATACGTTTACAATACCCATAATGAAACTGCACGTTACAGGTATGCCCGGCAAAAAGAACGTGATAAACTACGCCTGTTGCCCAGAACCGTACGTGGACATCACGTTTACCATAAAGATTAGACGGAGAACGTTGTATTATTTCTTCAACCTGATCGTGCCGTGTGTGCTCATCTCGTCGATGGCTCTCCTGGGCTTTACGCTGCCTCCGGACTGCGGCGAAAAGCTTACATTAGGTAAGAACGCGATATAGAAACCGGAAACAAAGACAAACATTTTATTGCAGCCGACTGAGTGCTGCAGTGCGGCTAGAGGTGGCGCGGTGTGTGCTCGTGATTTTTTTTTTTTGGTTTTCTGCGACAGCGAACAGGGCGAGAGATGAGACGAGTGACAAATAGATGTTAAAGGATAAAAATTTTGAAAAAAAACGAGATGGACGATATTTTTTTGTTCGTCACGCCGGTGCCGGCGCCCGAATAAACACAGACAATGGACTTCCAGACTATGTTGATCGTAGTCGTAATGTGTACGTGTAATCCACAGCAGCATAATATAATAATATGGACGTCATATTATTATTATCAGAGAGTTCCATCATGAGTCCATCTAACGGATTTATTTTCCTGACAGTTATCAGATACGGAAGTGGGGTACATTTTACTCTTGGCAACGATCAAACGGTTTTGTGCCTATACTATAATGCATTATATTTACGTGTAAATGGTGTTTCCAGAAAATCCTTTGATATATATATATATATATATAGCTACAATATGCAACAATTAATATATTTACATAGGTTCATACAATAGTTAATTACCGACAACCGCCATCACAATCACCGTCTGACTACGACAGCTAGCTTATAATGTGAAATTTATCGACATTTTGGAAGATTAATTCACATAATAAATAAAATGGGTTTCTGTAGGTTTGTTTTGGTTTTTTTTTAGTGCTTTTGTACATATACTTAAATAAATAAATACATTTGATAATTTTTGTTTTATCTAATATTTTACAATAGAATTAAAAAAATCAATCTTTCAATAAAGTATAAAATGTTAATTTTAAATAAATATTGTACCGAAAAAAAAAAGAATTCATTCCAAAAGTTTAAGAAAATAATCATATATTCTAATTTATATATTTTTAAAATCTATTTTTGAAGACTAAATACAGTTTGAAATTTAATCATATGGTACATTTAATCAACCAGAAAAGCAGATTAGGAAAAATAATCAAAGTGTTGATTTCAGAAATAACTATACTACTGTCACTAACAGTATTTCTGAATCTGGTCGCCGAGTCAATGCCAACAACGTCCGAAGCGGTTCCCCTTATAGGTAGGACTAAGAAAAAATATCAACTTGCATGATGACATATGTCATTGTCATTTGATACTTGGAGGAACCACTTCGTTGGACAAGCAATACATTAGTTACCTATATTCAAAAATACTATTATATTATAAAATACAATTATTAATGTTAGTCGGAAAACAATTTTATTAAATTTTAAATAAAACATTGTTTTATCAAAAAAATGTTCCCAAATGTATTTTTCTAGGTCATAAAAATAAATTGGTTGTTACAGGAGTGACCATCTTGCTATCACTGACAGTGTTCCTGAATTTGGTGGCGGAAACGCTTCCACAAGTCTCCGACGCGATACCCTTGCTAGGTACCATAAAATACCCTATTCCTCCCAAATAAAAATAAATCTTGTGACAGTTAGTGATGTTTACAATTTAATTTTATCTATCTATTTATATTTTGAATAGAATATATATTTTATATTATTTACCATTTGAATGAATAATAACAAGAAATCGTACAAAAACATAGTACAAAGATTAGTAGATAATTCAGATTGCTATAGTTCTTAAGCAATTATCAATCATTTTCATAAGAATACATCGTTACAATATATTTTTACAATCAATTAGTATATAATTTATTAGTCTTATTCCGTTTAAAATAGTTTTTCTATTAAACAATGTTTACGTTTATTTTAAAAATTTATGTGTGAACTTTCAAAAATGTATTTGATAAAATGTTCACACAATACTATAACTTAATTATTTGACTTATACAATAACCTAACAGTTTTAATATTTAGTACGCTCATTTTAAAACTTATAAGTAAACCATGTTATAAAAAACATAACTCTTTTTTTAATTGATTTTGTACGATTTTTATTTTTTATAAACGAAACACCAGAGGCCAAGCCGTATACTTGGAAATACTTATGTACCTACCTACTCGTTTTACAATAATAATAAATAATAAATAGTTCAATAATAAAACACTTTAATACGGCTTTGCCTTGGTGTACCTACTATACTCCATTTGATTCTTTCGCTCGAGTGCTTTTTCTCACTTCACTTTTCTCTCTTTTGTTATTGTTTTAGACATTTTTTACATATTTATTTTTGTTTTGTTCTTTGAACAATAATAATTGTGTGTCTTTTTGCATATTAATATCGATGTGAATTTGCAGTTTGTGATTGTATTTGTTTGCCTTTTCTCATCCATTAAAAAAGTAGGCATAAAATAAACAAAATAAAATAATACAGCTTGTGATATCAGATAAGACGTCAGATATTTCATATTTTTAAAAAAAAAATCAGTTTAATTTGTTAAGATAAGTGTAACTACTTTTTACGTCAAATAAATAATACAATCATCAATTAACTATGGTGAGTTAAAATAAAGTATAATAATAAAATAGATATAGTTAAATTTATATAATCATTACGAATTTCATTAAAATTGTAATCTCTTAAGAAATTAAAAATATTCAACAAAACAGAATAATATGATATTTAAATATAAGTTTTAAAAATGAATTCAAAAGGTACCTAAAAATTAAATATGCAAAATATTTATTGGTGTTATGAAGAACATTTTCGTTCGACATGGAACATAAATGAATATTATACAATTATTAATATTCCCATCCAATATTATAATCTCGTGTTTAAAATAATAGAACCGTGATGAATTCAAAATAGATTAAGGAATGTCATAGATTTAATAATAATATGTATTCACATTCTTAGTAAGTTAATATGGTTCCAAAAACCGGTTACTTTTAACGTTATTTGTTTTACAGGTGTGGCAATACTGCTTTCACAAGTAGTTTATCTATTGCGGTTGGCAGAAGTGTTGCCAGAATCCTCTGACGCAGTGCCCTTGTTAGGTTAGAGTTTACCATATTGACAGACACACTTCTTTTAACAACACGCTCATTTTTCTTAATTCTCTGTGTTCTAACAGTATTCTTATATTTTTGGTCTATAACCTTAATCACTTATTTCGCATCGGGTGTGACAAGTATTCTCATATAAAATAACTTTTTTTTTAATCAACTTATAGTAACAAATTATATAGAAAAATACAACTTATTTTTGAACATAATTTATTTTACAGAAAAGTATCTTAAAAATAAATTATACTAACATGTACTTTTAGAAAAAAAACAATTTTTAATAAATAAATAGAATACTAACTACAAGTAAACTCTTTAAGTCTTTAAAAATAACACTCTTCCTATTATTACATATCTATAAAAATACAAAGTGTATTTAATGTCAATAAATTAAGTACAGTACCTAAAACAGCTTACGAAAAAATAATCAATAATCAATAAAAACTTTAAGTTAGGAATATCAGTTAGAATTAAAATAAAGTAGTGAAATAAGGCAAAAGTTATCCAAAAAATTGCAGTATCATCTTTGGTTATCGATTTTTCAATAATCATCTATATTTCACATTTGTAAATACAACAACTCTTAATTCTAAAACTGATCAGATTTTGTATTTCTACCTATATCAATTATTCAATAGCTAATAATAAAGCCTTTATAACATGAAACATTTGGAGCAATCATACTTAAAAATAAATCAGACATATAAACAGAAAAACATCATTATAAAACCAATCAATTTCTAGTTTAGCTTATAATATAAAATCACAATATCACTAAAAATAAAATTGAATTTACAATTTAGTATAACAGATCATCTGTTTATAGTAAATATTTTTAATAAAATCCAATTTTTACTAACTTATTATTCAATATTTTAAAACATACTGATGAATTATGAAATTTCAAAATTATTCTACTTAACATGGAATAATAATTAATAATAATACAATTTTATTGTTAATCTTATTAATTATGGTAATTTTTTTTAGATTTTAATGTACCTTTGGTACATTTTTATTTGTCTATCATTTTTTAAATACATAATATTCCGTGTTATGGTTTTAAGTGATGTTTTAATGTTGACTTAGTTTTTTTCAAATTATCTATTTGTCAACTTAATATTTAATCATGATTTTAAGATATTTTTGTTTTATTTAAATACTAATACTGGTAGTATCTATAAAATGTATGGTTAATTGTATGTGGGTAATTTGTATGGAATATTAAAATATCATATATATATATATATATATATATATATATATGTCAATCATTTAATCATTATATTAGATTCTAATTAAAGTTTGAAAATCTAATCATGAAATAAAAATTGCAGCTCTTTGCAATTATTCTGACTTTTACGCCACGCAAGATTATGTATATAATATTCACGTTTTAAATTTCAAAAAAGGAATTATTTAGATAAATGAGATAAATCGAAATCACATATTTCGCTTTATGATCACATTGTTTTAAATAATATACATTCTAGGATATATTCTTATTAATTTATGATGAAATAAGAACAACACATATTGTTAAAGGAAACAATATTCAAATATTTTTATATAAACGTTTGAAACACTATATTTATTTTATGTAATTAATTTGTGAAAAACAACCATGTATTATATTCAATAATTTCATAAGTATCTAAAACCAGTGAAGAACAATTTGTTAATTATATTTCTGAATATTTGATTTAAAAATTGTTATTTTCGAAACAATATTATTGTCTTAAATTTTGATGCTCTTCTCATATTATAATTATTAGGTATTATGATTTTTCAAATTTCTATGATACGATTATTGAAATTAAATATAAATTTTCACAAAAGATAATCTATTATGTTCTAATAATGTATCTAATATATTTAGTAATATAATTCATTAATCATTAATAATAGTAAAAATATAATGAAATAAATTACAAACACTCTAATAATATCCAGAATTTGTCACACCCTGTTTCAGTCAGTTATTAAATATATGTTATATATATATATATATTATTATTTTATACCATATATTATACACTCTTGTATTAAACTTTCAGTCAGCTTCTATTATAAAATATATATTATTTTTTTACTGTCTTCTCTGGTTTTTGCTATTTTTACTACCTACTAACAATTTGTACATTTTTTGCATGCCAATAAAAATAAGTATAATACATAGAACGTAAAATACCTAATTAAAACTTAAAATTTGCTCGCCCATCATGAACATTTTTTATATATTAATTTACCAATATTTATTATTATATTTTGTCATAATATATATTATAAATATTTCAATATTACAATTTTTGGGTTGAAAAAATGCATTTTGAATTTTTCTTTACTTTTTAGAGTATATACCAGACAAAAGAAATTATCAATCTCGAAAACAACACAGTATATATTTTAATAGATGACCCATAATTTATTTTAATTTTGATTAAGCATCATAAAATGTATATCTCGATTTGGTTTTTAATTTTTAAATTATATTCATCTAAATGCGTCTTCTTATGTGTAAATAAATACTTAAAATCTTATATAAAATGTGTAATATGATTTATATGGCAGTTGGTTCTTTCTCTCTGAAAAAAAGTGAGAACCATAAATAATTAAATGAAACGTCAAATAAAGCTTTGTATTGCATAATTTACTAATTTACTTACAGTTTTGACTAAATGTTTCTAAACCCATATAAATAAAAAATAAAAGTATAGTAATTATATGTATTGATAAAATATTAAAATGTTCTATGAGTCTTCCATATATAGGCACATGGAATGTATATTTTTTATATTTTTAGATTATAAGTTTGATACCTACTAAATTGTTTTAAATTTTCAGATTAAAAGAACATTTTAAATATAGACATCTTGTAGCTCCAAAAGTATGTCATAGTGAATAATAAATTATAAAAGACGGTACAAGTAAAATACTAAAATGCTTAAGATATTTGAATAGTTGAGTGAAACTTTTTAGTTATATAGTCTTATCAGTTATCGTCAGTCATCAATGATATTAATATATTATTGTGCCTGGAAAAATTAATCAATATATTTAAATATTTTATGAATTATAAGTGTAGAAATATATTTATATAAATAAATATTGGGAAAACAGCATTATATGTTTTAATCTAATATTAAAATATCATGTACTAAAATTAATTTGACATTTGTAATACATAGATATATTATATTATATTATACACAAAGATACCGTGTAGTTATGATTAAATTTACCACCAAATATATCCTTAGAGACAAAATGTTACGAGTACGGAATTTTACATAGTTTACTAAGTAAACAACTCACATTTAATATATATTCATAATTGCATTAAAACTTATTTTTATTTTATTTTTTGTATTTCTTTTTAAGTATTTTTTTTTTAAAACCCATTAAAATATTAAATATAAATATTAAAAATTAAAACAATAATGCAAAATAAAAATTTAAAAAAAAATATAATTTTATTAATTTGTCTTAATTCTTGAGCTATTACTATAATCAATTTTAATTTTAGACTTTTTCAATTTTTTTTTTTTATTAATGTTGATCAAATATTTGTTTTTGGTCAAAAAGCTTGAAAATGGAATATAAGATTCCTCATAAGTTATTATTAGAAGTTAAAAATTATCGATAGTAATCACAAGTAGTCACATTCTTTTTTTTTATAAGTTTTTAAGTTAAAAAAATAAATATGTTAAATAAACGAAAAATATAAATTGTACATACAGTTTTGAAACTTTTTTCCATTGCCTTAGTTATTAATTTCTGTACGGAATAATGTTTCAAAAAACGTTAACTAATTTTAAGATATTTATTCCACGAACAATTCACACCATTTTATGACACAAACTTAAAAGTTATATATGATGTTTTGTCAAAAGTCATTCAATTTACCAATTTAAGAAAATACCAATCATTTATAATAAAGATATATGAACATAATATTGTATTATTTCCTTAAAAATCTAGAATAGATGCTGACCCACCTTCTTCGCTCAAAATTATTTTTTCATTTACAACACTTTATCATTGAATTAAAATTTAATACTTGTCAGTGACTTACTCAATCACGGGATATAATCGAAATATACTAAAATCATAAACCAAGTAAATTCCTTGATTTTCTTTTAAGTTTACAGTTACAATTTTCCTAGAAAAATAATTAAACAATTTGATATTTTTTTATAATTTCATAAATAACCTGAACGAATTAGAGCACAAAGGCTTCCATAAAAGTTATACCTATTCCAAAACAAAAGTTCGCTTATTCAGAAGTCAGAACCCAAAATATTTTACTAAAATATGGGTCAGTAAGCTATTCCACAATTCTTGGTATTATAGATACCTACTTTCTATTAATTAAACACGTATTTTCTATACTATATTATACCACAATATGATATGCACACATAGAAAATACATGTTAATATACTCATTACCTACATACACTTTGGTTAAGACATTTCAAATATGCCAACGCCACACTAATATAAATACATTATACTACATTAAGGGTAGGTACATAAGTACATAACAATACGTTTAGCGTTTTCTATGTGAAATTATGGAATTCGTGACGTTATCGCCAATATACATGACATTAGCCGGTAGGTAGCAGGTAATTACTATATATTACATTTACAGTTGTATGATTTATTATTCTACTGGCCAAACTGTTTGAAAATGTAATGTAGGTATGTCATTTTGAAAATTATTTAAGCCAAAATGCTGTAGTTATCTAATGAAAAATTAGTAAATTATAAATTAGCGTAACCATGTATACCATAATAGGTAGATATTCAGAATTACCTAATACCTACGTTTAAAATAAAATATGATTGTTTATTAATAACCTACATGATTATTTTATATTTTTGAATAAAATATAAGTAGAGCTTACACAAATAATACTAAACATAAAAAATTTCCATTTTATATTCTATAAATATTGCATTACAATAAAAATACTTTTCAAAGTTTCAATAGTGATCTGAAATTTTATTATATATTTATCAAAAATTCATTCAAAAATAAATAAGTTTATTTTATTTCTAAATATTTTTTAACACAGTTAAATACTTATGAATTGAAATTGAAGAGATCAAAAAATATTTTTAAAAATCTAGTTTTTGAGTTAATTACCAAATTCTGATACTGTAACATGAAAATAACACATTAAGTATAGCATGTAATACAACATTTCTTAGGAATTCATTTTTTTTATAGTTTAAATATTCAAACTGTTGGAGATAATGAAGATATAATATTATTTATATATTAATTTAAATCAAAAAGTGATAAATTTAGATTATTATCTCTTAGCAAATTCCGCACAAAATAACAATATACTCCAAATACTTAATGTTTATGAAATTCTTGATAGTATTTTAAAGTAACTTTAGGTTAGCCTTATGATAAAATATAATATTATTTTTATTTATTCTTGAACATTTTTTATCTAAAAATATTTGTAATAAATTTTAAACGATTTTAGGAAATTTACCAAAATTACATAAATCGTGCTTACCTAAAAAAATAAATTACTAATTGATGTAATAAAATTACATTACAATTTAAATTTACATTATTGCGTTAAGAAAATGTTAAATTACTTTTGATATTACCTGCATAAATAATTTTCGAAAATTAAATAGTAAAATACCAAACATGGACACTAAACTTTAATGAGACATTTTTAGTCATAATATTGTTTAGTTTCCAAATAATTTTAAATTTAGTTTATATTTAAACTGGATATCACGTTTCATATTTAAAATTATTTGATCACTAAGGTTGATTTATTGATATGCCCGTATCTGGTAGGGTCCATGAGGTCTGAACCAGTAAGGAAACTCGGTGTAGTTAACACATATTTGATAAGAATGAACCAGAATACGTAATTTGAGACAGCATATAAATGATATAATAGAAAGTAGTTGTGAGATCTAGTGATAGAATCAATGGTCCTTAAGAGACCGGTAGGCTGAAAAAGAAGAATAAGAAAGAATGACTATATTAAATAATACATGTTTATTATCAAGCATAAGATTATTTTACTATGTAGGCTAAAATTATAACGCTTTTTTGACCCTCACCCCCTCCTTACTATGATAAAAAGTTATAAATACAGCCTTGATAGAAATGTGTTCTTGATTTATTGAACGATATCAAACTAAATGTAGACTCCGTGCAAATGGCTAAGTGAAAACTAATTCTATTAGTTTAAAAATTATATTTTTTAAAAAAATTAATTTTATGAACTCTTTTTTGAGCAAAGGTACTACCCTAAAAATGTCAACCTATCAATTTCAAATCAAGTCAAGTAATTATACTATGAAAAGGTCGTTTGTCGATTTTTTTCGGTTTCTTTATTTTTTTTTTTAATAATATCATGATGAGAAAAAAAATAATAATTTGAACTAATAAAATACTATAAATTATATTTCAAAAATTCAATTCAGACAAAATGTATAAAAAAAAATAATGCATCACCAACATCGTCAATTTTGCCATCATTTAATTTGACTAATAGTTCATTCATGTAGGTATGTATTTCCTATACTCCAACATGTGATCCATATAAATATTTGAAATAGGTAAAATGCTCTTCTGAACATCTTCATACATCAGATGTTAAAACAGATACTGTATACCGTACTTTCTACTATTTTTATTAAATAATAAATATAACTAAAAAAAAATAAATAATCAATGTACAACAGAAAATAACGATAGTCTAATAGTATTTGCAATAATTTTAATAATAATTATTATTTTCAATCATTTTTTAATTTATAATATGTTTCCTGTAATTATTAATTACTTTTTATATAATATTCAATGTTAATCGGGTACTATTAAATACATCATTAAAACCACACTTATAACTGTCATAGTGTAATTGTTGTTTATAATTCAAAGAAACGATTTGGTTCAAAATAGATCCAATTTTAACATAAATCGTATAAACTATAAAATCATCATAATAATACAATAAATAAAAATAAACACTAATTCAATAGTTACGACAATTTGAACGAATATAAACAAACACGTATATTGCTTAAACTTTTAATAATATAATAAAATCTGATGGAGGAGTTGTTCATCATTATTGATACATAGTTCATTAAAATATTTTCACCATCCAAGAAAATTAAACACATTTACACATTTAATCATTTCTAAATTATTTTATACATGTGTGGTATGAAGGAGGGGCCATAATAGGTATATTTGTAGTTATAGTTATCTATTAGAATAAAAAGAACTATAACTACGTTTTTCGTTGTAATATTATTTTATGTTTATTATTATGTTTGTCTGTCAATATAATAATATTATCGTATTTTAATCGACTTTTTACTATTGAAGAACTTATTTCAGAATGAGGGTTGAACCCCGTAATAAAATAGGCGTCCTTGACTCTTATAAATTTAATTTCTATAACTTTTATGAATATTTGAATGATTTTTTCTTAACATTTTTGTGCTTCTTGTCTGTGGAAAACTGTAAGCTAATACGTGACTAGAGTAACCAGCTACGTTATAATATTATGGAATCTGGCACACATGTCACGCAATTTTATCTTCTCTAAAAACCTTTAACTATAATATATATATTATATACATGTAACAAATAAACTACCAAAGTGAATTTGGCTTAAGTTGATATCCATTATGTGACATAAACTCTATTACATTCCTCTATTTTCTATTAAATTTATACCTGTCGTATTTCCTGCATAACACTAATAACTATTTATGTTTCATATATGGCTTCTCGTTTAATATAATTTTGAATTTTTATTATTTTGACGTCCTAGTCTAACACAGGCTGTATACAATAAAAGTTTTAACAAATTCCAAATTTAAATAATTGTTAAAATATATATTTAAATAAAAAAATGTTTTAACTAAAATTTAAATAATATTTTAAATATTTAAACCAGTTTCAAATGAAACATTAAATAATGATATTTTGTAGTTGATACATACTACCTCACTCCAAGTATCAACTGATCTGACGAGGAAATAATAAATGAGTATTAAAAAAATATATATATTTATTTAATTAAACCTGATATAAATTTTTTTAGCTTAATATATCGTCGTCGTCAAGCAAAAAGTAGTTAAATGATAATTTTTATAATTTAATTTTTAAATTTTAAATTTACATAACTTCGTAATTTTTTTTTTTCATTTGGATACTTTTTTCATGACAGTATATAAATTTAGTCAACGTCATACAAAGAGTATACAAGTGAAAAAAAACAAAAAATATGAAGTTATATAAATTTAAAATTATAAAAGTTTTCACTTAACCCTTTTTGCACGAGGGCGACGATATATTTACATATCTATGTTTTATTTTGTGTGTATTTATTTTTAGTATTGTTTTATATTTTAGTATCTTTATTTTTCTTATGGCATTATAGGTAGGTACACAAGTAATATTTTGGCTATATTTATATAATTTGTATAACTTATATAAATAAGTAGACAGTAAAACAGTAGGTATTAGAAATAATCGTTGATAATGAAGTATAATATATGCTTACTTGATAAATTTAATGACAGTTAAAAATATTTTTAAAGAAATTTAGTGTATACCAAACTAAAATATGTATGGCTTTTCAATAATGTATAATTTGTAAATCTTTTAAATAAATTTAGCAAACCAGCGTCAAAAATTATGTAATTTAAACTGGATAAACTATGAATCTTAATATCAATATTTTTACAATTTTTAATATTGTTAAAAGTGAAATACGTTCTTTAATGACTTAACAATTTAGAATTTGTATGACAACTTCATTCCATAAAAATAAATGATATATTCAATGATCAATATACATATTTATTGTACAGTTACGTAGTTTAATTTATTTTAATAAGAAAAAAATATTTATATAAACTATTATATAGATATCAGTAAGTTCTATCTTTATATTAAAATATATTTTTTAAAAAACACTTGAACATACTGTAACACTACTTGATAATTGGTAATATTATTATAACGGTTTTCCATGCTAAAATAATATCTAGTACCTACCAAAGAATATAACTATCCATATTTTTAAGTATATTATGTTATTAACATGGTAATAGATTCCTGGTATGGTTAAAAATTCGTACCTACAACCACTCTTTAAAATGAAATAAGTAAAGTTGTCTTCACTCTTATTATTCTCCATTTAATTATTTTTATAAATAATTAAATATATAATAATTTATAAATAATTGGCAAATAATATAAAGCCAATTGTGTAATTTTGCATAAATAAAATAAATTATCTAAAAAAAAACATTTAACTGACTATCATTTTGAAACACTATAGTTATATTATTAGTCATATTTTGTACTGAACAACAATTGTTTATTAAGTTTATATTACAATATACATAATTGATTAAATTCATTGTACTTACCATAATTTTACTACATAATGAAATAAAAAACTAGATTTTTATAAAATGTAAAATTTCATAGATGTATGTTTTATATACGTAATATAGAACTTTTTCTAATTTACATTATAATTATATTAAATTACTAATACATTGGTAATTTTTTTTTTTATTAAGTAAAAATAAATAGTTAGAGAAATAGTTTTAAATCTCATATAATTACTTTCTATTTATAAGAATTAGTTTTAGTTTCTTCATTTTATTGCGTGCATACACAAATAATATTAGATAAGCATGATTCCTTTTTATTTACTTTATTTTCGTCTTAACAATTGTAATGCTTTAGAAAATCATTACTTTAATTAATAAAAAATATATACGAAATTATCATTTAGAACCTTAAAATTCTTTAGAGCACTGGCAAATCATTTAAAACATATTTCGTTAAGGAATGATCTAGTCCTCAATACAAAAATTACAAATTAAAAAAAAAAAAATAATAAATTTTTCCATAGGTACGTACTTCAATTGCATCATGTTTATGGTGGCTTCGTCGGTAGTTCTCACATTGGTGGTGCTCAACTATCATCATCGAACAGCTGACATACATACAATGGGACCATGGGTAATTTGTGTGTTAATATTCTTTGTTTTGTATAGTTTAATATCTACAATACCAGAAAAATTGAACGGCATTTATATAGACGCTAATGCGATCCATTAGCGAAATATAAATGTTATCAATTTTCTATAATCGAATATCTATTTTTTTTTTTTTTTTTTTTTTTTTTTTTATTAGCTTTTTGTAAAGTCGAATATCTATTATACGCCTAAATCGATGCATGCGTAACGTCGTGCATGATAAATTATTTACAGAAAATAATCCCTTGAAACGGTGTAAAATATAAATAAAAAAATTATTGGTATGTTAATATGTTTTAGCAGTATCTTAACCTAATATTATTTTGACGTGTGTATGCGCTCACCATTTACCGAGTTGAAGCACAGATAATTGTTACCTCTTACCCTTCGTTATAATATTATATTACAATTTTCCATTGTTTTATTTCAGGTCAAGTGTTTTTTCCTGCTGTGGTTGCCGTGGATCTTATGTATGCAAAGGCCAGGTAAAGACATATCGTTCAAAGCCATCAGAAGTAGATATACAGATCGGAGAGGCATAGAACTCCGAGAGCGATCGTCAAGAAGCTTATTAGCCAACGTTCTTGATATCGGTAAAGTAGAAGTTTTTGTATTTATGTATTGTTAAACGAATTAATTTTAATTTCATCGTTTATTCAATTTTCGTTATAATAATACAACACGTGTTTCACATACAATTGTATATTCCTATACAAATTCTATAATATATTGAAAGATTAATTCAAAACAATTTAAGCCGTTTAAGATATGTAAACCAGTGATATAGCTCATATTAAACATTTATCTGAATTGGTTAATACTCATAATCACTATAAAATAGTACAAAAAATTTCTCTGTTTAACATTAGGTTTTATTTTTATATTATAGAAAAATGTGTTTATAAAATAAATAACTCGAGCTAAAAATTTAATATTCATAAATAATCTACTGTTTTTTTTCTAAAAATCGATTAATAATTTCGAAATAAATATTAACCAATAAAATGTAGATCTTTTTTTTTATTGACTCAACACACATCTTCGGCAGCTATGGACAATCAGATTTACGATGAATAATGAATATAAATCTGATTTTCGAAATTTCTAAATACCTATACTATTTTTAATAACTGGAACTGTTTATACTATTTTAGATAATTTACCAAGTTCTATAAAAATTGTTTTATAAAAAAACATCAAGTTTTAAAATGTACCAAATTTTAACGATTCGAGTCTTATATTTTAACTTTAATTTGAGTTGCATATGCATCTTTATTATTTATTTTATTACATTATATTATTTATTTTTACACATTATATCGAATTGCATCAATGATAAGATACAGTTTTAAAATAATTTATGAAAACAAATTGGATAATATTATTAAAATGTTAAGTTAATGCAATTCGGTGAGAACAATTTTCAAAATTCAAGTTCATGTAGATAAGCATTAATGAAACTCGATACATAATCAAAAAAAGTGTTTTTTACTATATAGGTAACTTTTAATACTTGTTTGATTTTTTTAGCAATTGTTTTACATCTAACGACATATTTAGGTCGTTAGATTTAAATTTAATTCGTTACCGCCAATGTTGTCCACGTGACGATAGTAACACACGATTGCACTTTATAATAATATATCGTGACAGCTGATATGAATAGATATAATAAGTATTTATCACGATAGTAAATTGTCGTGCGCATTGACACAGCTTGTTCGCTGTAGTCAGCGAATAAGTTTAATACATTTCATATTTTGAAATAATAAAAAAAAAAAACGCGGGTTATAGTCGCTGGTTACCGTCAGTTACATTTTCAATAACGCGACAATTTACCGGAATAACAATAATTATAATAGCGTTCCGTGTTAAAATCTTCGTTCTGAGCCATAGCAAATAATAAGCGTGTGCTCGCCGTTAGATCGGTGCACGGTGCCTAATACAATTTGACGTAGACGCGGAACTCTGCAAACTTCACGTCTCACGTTATTACCGCGGCTGCGGTCTTTGTTGTCGGAAAAATTTCACAAAGTCATATTATATAATCGTGGTCCACGTCGTTTTCGATTAAAATTCGGAAACGCGCGCGTTTCGCACTTGTTGCTATACATGTATACACACGCACACGCTCACATATAGTCTGTAGCCGGGTTACAATTAAAACTTACGGCTCTGTGTATGATAATATAGCGTACCTGTAATACTCAGCCTGCCAGATGTAGTTCACCAAGTATAATATTTACATAATATATTATTATACGTTCGCGACTTGCCAAATTTAATATCATCATCGTCGTAGGTATCATCGTCGTCTGTAGGTATAGTACAAATATTTGCACACATCTCCGTGAGCCCGCCGCGCACGCACACGTGGGTAATAACCTATACCCGCATATTATATAAGTGTATAAACTATATTATAATATTGTATTATGTATAGTATTACATTGACACGTGTCACGAGCTTGTTACGGTCTTATTATATTGCTTATAGACCCCGACCACCGCCGGTTTATACCTTCGCGATACCCCGTCCCGGCATCATAATATAATAAACTTACCTGCATCGGTTTTCCACCATCGTACCTGTTTTGTTTTTGACTTCAAATATTAAACATTTCGGTTTTGTCTATAACCTCGTACGTAATATTATATTATACAATAATGTCTAACCATACTTAACCTAACCGGGATCGTGGTTTAACGCGATCGCCGATAGAGGTCTTTCATTATAATTCTGTGTTCTTAATAATTAACAGCGCATGTCTATGTAATGGTACCTACCTACGCGACTGTGCATACATATAGGAGGTATAAGGTTATTATATCATAACTTTATATTTAGTCGTGTGACAACGTAAAACAATTATTTATTTATATTTATTAATATACGGTCGTGTTAAAATGATAAAATCTTCGTTAGTTTAGTTCAATTTTTAATTACGTAATAATAATATTTTATGTAATAAAAGTAACTACTTGAACCAGATCGAAATATTGTATAATTTATTCTTCTCTCAAATTAAACTATGGTTTATGACATAGTTATCTTATAGTGACGAGTATACAATTTCCCTAAATTACAATTCATCAACTAGTCATTTAATCTTTATTTTTTAACCCCTCTAAAAAATTATGCAAAAATCCATATATAATTTCTAAAGATCAAATATGACTCCCTATGAAAATAATTTTTATTTTAAAGATAAAATAATTCCTTACAAATTTAATAACTTTTTGCATTTAACAAGCATTTTCCGAAACATAAGGACTTACTAATAAAACGATAAACGATGGCAAAAAAACTATTTTTTTCGCATTAACCCTAATTTTACTTTGGATGATTTCAACTTTATTATGAATTCTCAAGTCTACAGGTACTAACTTGTATAATCTTTTATCACTATTATCAACATATCAGTCAGCTCAGTTATCGGTAAATAGTTATATTCGGTAATGAGAAAAATCAATAACTGACTCCAGACCCCAATTTTTTTTTTTTTGTCAGGCAACACATATATTTATAATTAAACATTTAATAACGTATAACAAAACTAAAATAGTAAATAGATAGTAAAATAAATTAAAATAACATAAATAGTAATTAGTAAATATCACAAGAGTACATAATATGGTAACGTATATTGGTTATATATTTTCTTTTGCCCAGAACTGAGCCATGTCTACCGCCTTCTAATTGCTTGTCATCAGATCATCTTGCGTACATAGACTTAGTCCTGCTGAGCATACAAATAAATGTGATATCGTCTGCTCTTTTCCACATTTGCAGGTTATATTTTGATCTCCACATCCTCATTTTCGCATATTTTCTTTTGATCGATCTATTCCAATACACAATTTATTCGGTTTCCTCCATATTGGCCAGTCTAACTTATGTCCAGGAGGTAATTTTTCTGACGGTTTTATCCACCTTTTCTGGCCATGTTCGTTATTTGGGTTTTCCACTCGGATATCCTACTTTGTGACGGTGTTTCTGATAGATGCTCAAATATCTTCAAGAAAGACTTCCTTGACTTCAGTCGAGAAGTAGGATTATTTTAACTATACATGTTCAGTGGGGTTCATTATCTTCTTGAAGAATAAATAAAAATAAAAAAAAAATACATAGGGTGTCTTATATTTCTTATTTGTGCACCACGTTCTATTTTAGTGCATATCAAACGTCGAACCGATGGTGGTGGGATACCTGCTAGTAAGTAGATTTTATATATTGAGATGTTCTTAAGGCATCCTGTAATTAGCCGACATGTGGTATTTAAGGCAATGTCCACCTTTTTTACATGGGTGGAATTTTCCCAGACCGGGCATGCATACTCCTCTACTAAGTAGCATAAAGCCATTGCTGATACCCGCAGTGTCTGTAGTTGTGCATCCCAAGCTGATCCTATTAGTATAATGTAAGTAAATGTATAATCTCGGATCAATTGATACACTTTAAATAGTAGTAAGCCATGGTTAACCGTATCGTACACTGACGATAAGTCAATAAAAGATACCCCGGTAACTTTCTTCTTTTCAAACCCGTTCTCGATATATTGGATAAGGTTCAATACCAGTCCCATACATAATTTGCCCGGTCGAAATCTTACTTGTTTTTTTGAGTTTATCGTCGATGGAAGGGTTTAGTCTATTTAGGAAAATTCTTTCATATAGTTTGTTTGTGTGACACAATAGAGAAACTGGTCGATAACTAGATAGCGTATCTGATTCCTTTCCTGGCTTCAATAGAGCTATTACTTTAGCCTTCCTTCAGATCTTTGGGATCTTTAAAGAAACTCTAATGCTATTGAAAAGATTCAACAACCATATTTTTGCGGTTCTGCCAAAATATTTAATCTGTTCTGAGAACATGTCATCCAGTCCTGCTGCTTTCCTGTGTCTTAATTTATCTATGGCAGCTTCAAGTTCCGTAAATAGGATTGTGCTTCTAAGTTTATGCATCTCGTTGTTTTCCGTTCAGAGAACCCTCGGTTTATAAGGCCTTGATTGTGACAACTTATTTTTGCCATTCACTAGGAGGTGGTGTGTGTGCGATTTAGTTTGGCGTTATTGTTGGGATCTTAGGCTTTTCTTTGGGATTACTATTTAGACGCTTAATGAGGTTCCAGGCTTTCTAACTACTCCTTTTCATATTTAACTTTGTTAAAAGATCACACCACTGTTTTCCTTTTTTCTTCAGATAGTAAATTCATTAATTCCTCTCTTTTTTCTATCGTGTTCTTTTCAAATGGATTAGTCTCAAATATATTTGTGTATTGTTCTAATCTTTCTACTAATTCAGGTGTTAACCCTGGGATATATTTTACTCGACAGCTTCTTAGTATGTTTTTTCTAGAGATATTTTTAACTAACTTTGTAAACACCTCATAGTTTTCGCTTACTGGCTCGAGTGCAGTTATTGCGGCAGCAGTTATTGCGGCATCAAGATCTTTTATGAAGATGCTTCAATTTGCTTTTTTTAAAGTTGTATCTTCTTCTAAAGGGAGTATCACATTATTCAATTACTGCCATAATTAAGACTGCGTACTGCGAATATCAATGGTAATCTTAAAAGCCTATTTCATCAAATTGATAAATAATAACTATGGTGTAGTATATAATTAGAAAATTATGTGTCTACTGTATATTGCACTTTTCATCATCATCATGTTATTGTATATTACAGTGGAGGCGTCTTTATGGGGCGGCTGAAAGACCTACACCCTCGCCCACCTATCACGAAATGTCTGGAAATATTTTTGAAACTAAGTTTTTATTTTTATGTACCTACGCATTGGTATACCTTTTTTTATATTATTAATATTATAAATAATATATATTATGCTAACACTTTTTTCTTAGAAAAACGGACCAAAAGTTTGCCTGATACGTAATATACAGTAGTTATATATTATGTAATATTTAACCTGTTATTATACCTCTTATTCGCTGATGAACTAATATTGTTATAAAATTCCATATCAATGCATATCACTGGCTTAGCATGCATAATACAACTATAATATATTTAATTTATTTATTTATAAGTTATAAATAATCAATATTTTGCCAATAAAATATAAAACTAACCCAATAAAATGTAAAAAGTTATGTAACATAATTTTAGGATAAAATTGTTTATTCATTCACGTGGTAGGTAGGTTAGCTACTGGTTTATTTATGCTCAGTTATAAATTTGAAAAATAGGTTTAGAAAATTATTTTCTATTTAAACTACACATAATATATTCTTCAATACATTTTTTTAGTAAAACCATAGTTAAATTGTTTGTAGGTGTTTATGGAACTGTAGAATATGTGTAAAATATTTCCAAGTTTTTTAAATGTCTTTCGTAATTATAAATTTCAGAATTAATTTATACACATACAATAAATTAAATTATGGTTTTACTAAAATAAATTAGATTTTTAGTAGGTAAACTAAAAAAAATAAATAATTTTTAGACCTATTTTTCTAGTTAAAAGTTTTAAAACTGAATAAAAAAAATAAATAATCTAATGAGTAAAGAACGTTAACTTAAAATGATATATCATACTTTTTCTACATTTTCAACACAACCAATCTCCATTATATTGTGCCAAAAATTACAAAGTTATGTTTCGCATGATTTTAGATTAATATTTTTGTAAGTTAGCATGATGTTTTTTATTCTTTGTTATAATCTTTTGGTAATTAGAAAAATTAAAATTTATTAAACTAGACGATTTCAAAAATCGAAAAAGAAATTTTTTATACTATCTTACGACGTTCTTAATTTTATGTCCAATGTATTGGTTTTATTTCTTATACATATTTGTTCAATATTTTGTTCCTTATGGAGTACACATCCATTAACCTCCCCTAAACTAAATCTGGATACACCCATGTATTACAGCATACGTTTTAGAACTGTTATTTAGACATTTTGATTGTATGATTTAGCTTCGGATTTGAAGTACTTATTTTAAATCCTTAACATGCTGAGTTTACAATAACTGTGTATAATAATGCATTGTGTATATTTTTTTTACGAGCTTTAGAACAATTTTTGGCATTAAAAAGGCTCAACATTTTTCATTTAAATTCTATGTAGATTTCGAATTGAACGTTCGTTTTACTTTTTAAGGAAGTAATTTTTCAAATTGTTCAGTAGGTACTAAGAAGTATTTTCAAACAGCCGATAAACGGTAATTCCGTAATTACGTATAGTTAATCACCCGTTTTTAATAAAATCTTGAAAGAGTAATTCGAGCTCCGTTCGGGTTTGTTTTTTCAAACGCAGTGGTTTATTTATTTATAGCCTTCGAATAAATAAAAACCTTTCCTGCCGTAAAGTCTTATTTTTTTACCGTTTTCCCGTGTAATAAATTCTATATTATACATCATGTATACGAGTACCGCCGAAATGGCATTTCGCTAATCAGGCTAATGAACAATAATAATATTGTTTATTGTAAATGTTTTCTTGATTTGTAATGTAGGCTGAATCGAATATTATATTGTCTGTTCACAATACGTGTATTTTATTTGATTACAATATTATATTGTTAAAACAGACGATGATTTTCGAGCGAGCGTCCTATCACACCGCGTGTACAACAATGGGGCCGCCGCCAGTTCGTCGTCGCCGGCGTCCGAGTCGAAAAGCGTATGCAACTACTCGGCCAAAGAATTGCAACTCATATTGCAAGAAGTGCGGTACATCACCGATCACATGCGAAAGCAACAGGATGACCAAGAAGTGATCAACGACTGGAAATACGCAGCGATGGTGGTGGACAGGTTCTGTTTGATAGTGTTCACGTTTTTCACATTAGTCGCCACTGTTGCCGTAATGTATTCAGCGCCTCACATAATTGTCGAGTGACTCGGACACTGTTGTGTTCACTTCTTGCATGCCGACACGGCAGTCTTAATTTTGTTAAACGTTTATTTCAGAGAATACGAGTTGTTCTGAAGTATAATATTAAAAGTTTTTTTGTAATACCGTAAAAAAATCGACGAAGAGCTTAGTAAAAAAAATTCTACAAAACACAACGCATTTACAGGGTGTTTAAAAAGATCACGGGCCAAGAATAAGTCCTTCTAAATAATTAAATTACAGTGTTCTAATTTTAATCATCCAAAATACACCCTGTTTTTTAAAATATTATTTAGATTGTTTTTTTGCGTACTAGAATTACAAACGGAATAGTAAAAAAAAAAATATTTATTTATCTGATTATTATTATAATATATTGTAATAATGATTATAACAGTTTTATCAAAATAATTATTATTATTATTTGGTACTGTAAAAGTTATCACTACTGCCCATAATAATTATTAAGTTACTTAACTTAAATATGATTTGAAATTATGATTGTTTTGAATATCTACAGTTATTATTATAAATAATTGACGTTTATAAGTCATAACGTTAAACATTATGCGAAAATTCGAATATTATAAATGTTATAAAGGTCCTTCAATAAAATTTATTTGCCTAGAAAAACTCATCTATACATTTTTAAAAATTCTATTATGAATTATTTTTAACACTCGCAATTTATTCTAACATTTAAAAATCCATAAATTGTAATGTTTTATTATTTTTAGAAAATTGTTTGATTCTAACATTTGGTGGATATTGACAGACGATACACGATCTCGGGTAATTTTAAAATACCCAACAAGTAATAATATGTATTAAGCTTACCATTAATTTTATTTTAGACATAATATAAATTTAAATATGAGCATGCGACTTTATAAAGTTTATACCTATTATATTATATTATAACCTTCACAGCTGATCTATGTATACCTAAATCCAAAGTAGAATAACTTAAAATATGTTGATCATATGATTTTGTCTTCCCAACAATATTTTATCCGCAATAAAAACAATATCAAAAAGATTATAATGTTTTTCATTGATCCGATGAATATTATTATTAGATAATTGTTTTGAATTTGAGTAAGTTAGTTTTTTTTTATTTTAAAACAACTAAAATAGCAAAGTTTTTTAAAATATATATTAGAGAATAAATAGGAACCTACTAGGTATTTTATATACTAAAAAACAGTCATCAGATACTGTAAGAAACATGGAAAGTAAATAATAACTATCCGTTGAAACAAGAAAAAAATTAAAACGTTTTGATAATTATTTAAGGAAAATTACACTAAGTCGTTAGCTCCTTTTGATAAACAATATTTAGAGGGGCCATAATAAAGGATCGAAAAACGGAATAAATAATATTAAATCCAAATTAATATTACGTCATATTACATCAATTTAAGCATTTTTTTTTTTTTTTTTTTGATACGCATAAATGTAAAACAAAAATTATAATGTCAATATCTGATTCTCAAAATTGTTTCATCAAAAATCACTACGTTTTATAGTAGGTATTCGGTTTATAAGGTCTGGTAGTGAATTACATTTGTTCAATGAATAATATTTTTAAAAAGAAAAGAATATATTTAAATATAATGTTTTACGGGAAAGTAAAATCTTGTTTCATAACGACTTCCGAGATTTATTTAATATAGAAAAATTAATTTCAACTTTTAAGGTTATTTAATTTTGATATTAATAGTATTTTTTATGTAGTTATTATAATTTTATTACGATTAATAAAATACAAATAATTAATAATATTGTTTACCTATCAGCTATATTGTTAATGAGATTGTTTTAAATATTATATATATTTTATCGTTACCACAATCATTTAAATTTATATAATTTATTAAGAATTTTAACCCTATCAGATCATCAGATTCATTGATTATAATTTTCACATCATTAATAATGAATATGAAAATGTATAATTTACTTCAAATGTATTTCTATAGGTATTGATATGGCCACATTTAATAGTAAGCATCGTTAAATTATTGAATATTGAGTTTTAAAAAGTAAAATATAAACATAACAAAACATCGAATAGTAATTTCATTGAATTGAGATTTACTGGATAAAAAATGTGTTCAAATTTTTTTTTTATATATATAAGTATAGCATTCGTCACTAAATGTTTTACTATTAAATTTGTACTACCTAGACATTTATAATTACTTTTCAATATAATTCAAAAACTAATAAAATCACTTACTTTAAAATAATAGAGATAGAACTTATCAGTTATGATTGATTAAACATTAAAATAATGTTTCGTTCGATTTGTATTTACACTGTGATACACTTTAATCTGAGTTTAAGCTAAATTAAAACATTAATAATATTATATATTATAGGTATGTCATTAATAGTACTAATTTGATTAAGACGTATAACAGAATAATTTTTTTACCGAATACTTGATTACACTTCAATTAATATAAACGTTGTAACATAAAAAATATAACTTCAATTATTTTATAAGTATTTAAGGTGTTAAAATATTAGTTATTGTAAATTAAAAACACTAAAGGATTGCATTCCTCTTCATTACATATTTCCGATTTAGAACTAGGTACTGGGTAAAAGCAATTGATATTAGAATAATGTGTTGTTTTTTTTTATCAATACCATTGCTTTTCAGCGCAATAAACACAGTAAAACATTCTTATAACGGAATTGCTAGGTACCAACTGATTTTTCCATCATAAAAATGTTTCCATTATAGGATTCCGTTATGAAGAGGTTTTACTGTACTCTTCAAAATGTTCAATGTTCATATTGCATTTTATAAACTATAAATTAACAACATTATAAAATTTCAAGATATTTTTTAAACTTAAGTTTAAAATATAAAAACAACGCTTTGCTAGTTTAAAGTTTGTTTTTCATTTGGGAATCATTTTAATAATTCAGCAATAATTGCTCAAAATATTTGTAATCCTATTGGTGACTTTATCAATGAGCTAAGAACATTCGTTGTATATTTTTTTTTTTTTTTTTTGCAAATAATTGAAAACATAGAAATGTATTGACAAATTAATCGTCAATTATTATTTATTATTTAAAAAAAAAACAGTAATTATTATAATAGATTTTTCCAAACTTACCATTCAACAAAATTTAAAAAAAAATTGATGATATTTACTCAAACATTGTTAGTACCTAATAAACTAATTATTTTCCATTTTTCTTTTATTAAAACACTTATCAACAATTATTTTCTAATCAAATCGTATTAAAAATTGACATATAATCACTTGTAATAACATATTGAAATATAAATTAGAATAATATTTCATTAAATGATTTGGGGTTAAAATATTTTTCTCTTTAAACTATGCAAGTTAGATTTATAAAATTAAGAGTACTGCTACTAAAATTAAAAATAATGATGAAAGTATTAATTTTAAATACTCATGTAACTATTTTTTTCATATAATTTGTTATAATCAAAAAAATATCATGTCACATTTTATATTATTTAACAATTGATTTTAGTAACTATTAATGACATTCAAATTCAACGAGTAATGAGTAATAACAAATAATAACTTATTTTTCAACTATACAGCATCTGCAAAAACACCAAGTAAAACTGTAGATACTCCTAATTTTCTTTATCAAAACTATGCTATAAAAATAAATATTATTATTTTTAAACCCATTTTAATTTTTTAATTTTTTGTAAAATATAGCCAAATAAAAGTATTATTACTATGCCATAGTACTAAATCTATAATATTTGCCATCGCATATTTGATTTTTAAACCATGTTATACACATTAACCATGTCATCGTTCGACACAAAGGAGTACAAAATGTCATAAAACCCGATTGACCACCAGTTTTATAATATATTAACAAGAATTAGTACAAACACTTGAATATATTTTTTAAAATATACCTATCCAAAAACAAAGTCCTTTAAAAACACCATTTAGAATAATACAATAATATATAACTAAAAAATTGTGTAAATGTTCCATGCTTAACGGCAAAAATTTCGGCTCTAAGTGAAATGCGTATCTAAGTGAATATTCATAAGTAAAATTGATTTAATAAACATTAATTGTATGTAGGTAACTATATTTTAAGTATATGTGCAAAAAATATTTTTAGTGTCTGACAAATGTACTTACTGATAGTGATTTTCGTAAAATAGTTTTACATTAAAATAGGTTAAGGAAATAACGAATCCTTAAATATATGACTTTTAGAATTTAATAAAAAAAATTAATGATATTATATTATTGATTGATTAGATTGTGATTTCAATAATCGTAGGTTAAAATTTATAAAC
The DNA here is from genome assembly GCA_014851325.1 of Pentalonia nigronervosa. NCBI lineage: Eukaryota > Metazoa > Arthropoda > Insecta > Hemiptera > Aphididae > Pentalonia > Pentalonia nigronervosa. The sequence goes on from JACXSJ010000200.1 coordinate 317,258, forward strand.
TAAGTAATTTATTGTGTTAGAAATCCTAGCGAATTGGTTTGAGATAACTTTTCTTTGTTTAAATTTGTTGCTCATAAAACATGGAAAACACAACGCCGTATTAGGTGTGTAAAATAAAAACAAAATATTTAATAACAACTGTGTACAAAGAATAATTAAGAAGTAAATCGTTAAACATGTTTTTATATATATTTAAAAAAAATGATGTGTATAAATAAAAAAAAAGATAATTTTAAACAATAATATTTGTATATCTAAAGCCTCAAAAAGAGAGGTTGTTATTTCTTGAGTATGTTTTTTATTTATATTGTATGTATTGAAATAATAATATTGTATACTATTATTATGTAACATGACTATAACCAGTTAAAATACATTATGACATGTAGACAATGTTACGAAGTTTTGTTTTTAATTATTTACATACGTACCTACCTACTTAGATACCTACATTATAATATATTTAAGCCGACTAGCGGTTCCTGTTGGGTTAATCAATTCTCAACTTAATTATGGAATTCTTGGCTGAACAAGTGTTCTTCTTCTACGCATAAACATCAAAACGTTTCGCGTCTGTTATCATTAGGACCTACCTCGAACACAACAAGTCGGACAAGGTGAGAATAATATTTTTAATAAGTTTCTGCAAATTTTGAAATGTGCCTACTCGTGATGCGACGGCCGACTCCATCATAATAATTACATATAGGTACGAAAATCAATAAATCAACAGCAGCCCAACAGTTTTAGTCGTCCGGTCGTAAACAGACGTCAGCATAACTATAAATAGTGTTGAGCCCTGGTAGTAAAAAAAAAAAAAGTCATCTTCATAACGCAGTAAATCGTATCTGAATAAAGATAAATATAGTTGACCTGAAACTTACCCATAAAGATAAATTCATTTTAATCGAGATAAATATCAGATGAGTTCAATGTTTTAACTACGATTAATGACGGCGTATAAAAAATATATTATGTACCATCCCACAATTTTCAAATGTTCCAAACTTTTTGAAAATTATTTACACATATACTATATGTCTCAATATAATATGTAATAGGTATAAATGTCTACAGCAAAAGAGACAAAAGATCACGATAAAAATCGATCGCCATTATTTTTTATTCTTTTTATATTATTAAATATCATATACCCTATACGCATGCAATCAAAAGCCATTGGTAATTAATATCTGCACTCTCAGTGACGACTATTGTTTATTTTAATGACAACGGTTATCAAAAGTATAAAATCAAATTATTAATTAAAAAAAAAAAGTGAAAACTTTTCAAAATAACTTTAACAGGTAATTATGATTTATAATATTTATAAACCAAAACTTTACAGAAAATAGTCACTGTAATATTTATAAGATTTTTAACAAGGATTCGTAGTAGCTTTCATTGTATTTCACACAGTTGTTACAATTTAGAAATTCTCATGTATAAGTATATAACTTAAATTAAATATCGAAGTTAAGCTGAAGAAATTAACTTTGCGAGCTTACACTGAAGCAGTTTGTATAGCCAAAATCATGAGTGGATAGGCCATTTTTAAACATATTAATGACTTGTAAAATAGTTCACCTCGCATAAATATAGCATTTTTTCAAACATAGTATAAGTACTGTAATAGTCAATAATTAATAATATTTTTTTATAAAAATCAATGCTTTATAGTTTAGTTCTGAATTAGTACATACTATATATAATATCATATATATTTTGTTGTATAACAATTATACATAATATATTATTATACACATATCATTAGGTGCGCAATCGAGTTGGAATTGTAACAGGTAAAAAGGAAAAAATGCAAAATCAAGCTACATTTACATTAAAGTCTGAAGATCAAACCTCAATATGGTGAGCATATAGTATAAAAACTTAAAAGCCCCACTGCCCGAAATTCATACAAATTTGGACAGGATTCCACCGAAAAAATCCTAGTTTCCAGCCAGTAGGACTAATGAATATAAGTCTTGGCCCAAATTACTGCAAATAATGAAATGTCTTCAAACCATAAAGTTTTTTTTAAAAACAAAATTAATATTGCTAAAAAATTGAACAGTATAAAAACACTGTTTACGAAAAATAACCAGTGTTTTTAATAAATGCTAATGTGTTGCAGTCTCATTTCAAAATCATGGTAATTTATTCTAAACAAAAATGAATGTAATCGTTGATAATTGATCAACAAATTCATGGAATTGTGGCATAAGCCATTTGGTCGTTGACTCAGGCCAATCGGTCCTGTTTAGCTATAATATTTTTTATTTTATTGTTTAAATTTTGACGCTAATTACTAATTCAATTGGTTGATTATTAAAGGATTGATATTTAGTTATTTTTAAGCTGTTCTACATTTTTGTTCTCAAATATAGATCTAAGATAAAAAAATATTTTAAAAGCAAAAAAAAAAACAAAAATAATTCCTTAAGCCGCGCATACACTAGACCCGAATCGACCGGACCAAAAATTATTCGGTCCCAATTTTTTTGGGTATAGCATTGATTGTCCCCGAATTTTCATTCCGATCTAAAATAAGCTCAACAGATGATTAAATAATCATATTATGTGACTCGTGATAATAACGATAGTAAACCACGTATAATATTTTCTACAATCATTTTTCGACAGTTTACGAATGCAGTGCATGGTGTGCAGTTGTATACATTAATAATGCTTACTATATAGTAATATTTTCTTAAAATAAAAATATGGAATATTATTATTATTAATAGCTCTTCAGATGATGAATGGGATTCATATTTATTAGAGAGCCCCATTTTTAAATCGCGGAAAAGATATTGGATGTATAAACTTTGGCAACAACGTGATAATAGTGGCGAATTTCAAAATGTGTGCACTGTTTTAAAAAATTACCCATCCAAATTTTATGACTACTTTCGTATGAATATATCAACGTTTGAATATATTTTAAATGCGATAAAAAACGATTTGACAAAATATTCAAATTTTAAACGCTGCGTTGAGCCCGAAGAAAAATTAGCTGTTACTCTCAGGTAAAGTTATTTGAATTTGAATTGATTTTTCTAATACTATATATACAAAATATGTAAATATTAATTTTTAAATAAAATGCATTTAAATGTTTAAAAAAAATATTGCAAATTACTATAACTACTATTATTAGACTTATAGACTATTAACTATATTAACTTATTATTTAAACTACTATTATTATTAAAAATATTGTACATTTACATAATTTTATATTAATTATTGACACTAATTTGTTACTATTATTTGTAAATTAGTGTACGAATATTGGCAATCTTGAACAACAGATGATTTGTCATAATTTTGAATATATAGTAATTACAGCTGTTGTGAATAATTTGAATAGCCAGATGCACTAGAACTTCAGCTAGGTGTCATGTCTTCCGATTCAAACGTTTTAGTGATAATACTGAGTACTTCCATTCTAACTTTCATTTTTTTTAATGAATCCGTTTTTTTAAAACTTGGCAACAAACTCATTAAAAAATAATAATCTTCATCACTCTCAACATTTGAATTCTTTTCCATTTTAAGACGTTCTTCAAACAATTTAATTTTTTTTCATTCGATTTCTATTGCTTTTGTTTGATACGATTTACGTTTCGAATGTTTCCTATATTGAGGTGTTGTATTATGCATGTTAGGAATATTGTTCAACCTAACGTTTTCATCTTCTTGTTCATTTTGTTTAACTTATTCATGTTCATCAGTTAAATCAAGTTTGCTGTTATTATCAGAATCGTCGAATGTAGGAGTGTTAGAGGGTCTCAAAGACTATTGGTCGCTTTATTTCTAGGTGTCATATTATCTTTCAAAAATATATATTTAGTAATTTTTAATTAATATTTAATAAGTCAAAGGCACTATCTGTAGTATACTATCACTCATTTTCGGCCGATAAATTCAAACATGCTTGAACGGTTATATCCGAACCAACCCGAATTTCGGGTCCGGCTATCGATTCGGTACAAGTGTATGCACTCACATATGAAATCGGTATTTTGATTTTTTCTGTCCGAACGGTTCGTGTCTAGTGTATACACGGCTTTAGGAAGTCATCGAAATCAATGCATTCCCGTATGGCACCGTCTAACCCGCGGAAATGGCTAATACTATTGAAAATGTTTAGTTACACCTATAGCAGTGTTCACCAAAGTGAATAATATCGCTAGAGCTATCAAGAGAAGGAGAGGCAATAGAAGTTACAAGCTTAATTGGAAAGCATTGGATTACAAAAAGGTAACTGTTTTAATTTTTTTCAACCACATAATGTAATACAAATTATTATGTACGTATTTTGTATTTTTAGAATAATCGTTCGTCGTCTGTTGTAATGCATTATAATAAAACATATACGTACTTATTTATAAATAATAAATTGATTTTTATTTAATGGTATTTTAATTTTTTAATTTTTTCTTTAAGAGGAAGAGAAACGTATACCGATTTCTTTTTTTCGAAATGAGCGGTAAAGACTAAAAGTTTGGGAACCACTGACCTATAGCATTTATCAATACAGCATCAAAATATCAAGCATAAGAGAGTTATAAGCCGACAAAAAATAATAAAAAAATTTTAGAAAATCTATAAAATATTTAAAAACTGATTTCCTACAATTTGCAAACTAATAAGAATGCGCCTCTAAAAAAAAAATAATAATAATGTAACAGTAAAACATACAAATGATAATATTTTCCGTAATGTAGTTTACGTGTATTGTTCATTTGAATATCTTTTGGTATATCCTGCTGATATTGTTATTCAAAAAACTCAAGTAACATCAACATTAATGATAATAAATCATCGAGCTACGTGGAAGTTTAGCGAGCTTGCGTCCCGGGAGACATTGCGTATAAGTAGTATTTACGCGTTGTTGTAAACGTTAAAACGTGTATATACCTACATATGAATAGGTTTAAGTAAATTCACTCGTATTATTATATTATTATTATGCCCGAAAGCAGACAAGTTGAACGCTAGATTGCGCGACTTTTATCGGCTCCTCGTCTTGTTACCTATGTTTGCTGCTAATAGTTTATGGTCTGTCAATAAAAACGATTTCCCAAAAATCATTTGAAATCAATTGTTCTACTTCAACATTTTATAATTTTATGCATTTGATGCAAAAAAAAAAGTTGTAGTTGATATTTTGAGAAGTCATAAAAGTATAACTAGTAGGTACATTAATTAAAAACCGACTATTGTAGTCATTTCAATTATTAATAAATTACAAGATTATCAAAACTGAAATCCTAACTGAATATATTGATCTTGATTTATATTATTATTTATAGGCTTACCCTATAGTATCGAATTATGGTTCGTTACCTATTTTTATAATGTCGAATAATGACGAAACAAAATGAAAATAAGTAAAAAAAAAAAAAATCGGCAAGTAGGTACCGCTCTACTATACAGTATGTGTCGAGTAGTGGATCACTTTCATGGATGTGTTAAATTTAAATTCAGTGATATAAATTATTGTATACAAAAAATGATTCTGAGCGATGACGGTCTGTCAGCCTACATAACTAAGGGTATTTTAAGATATTATTACTATTTAAATAATTAATTTTACTATTAACAATACAGTAAGTTGAATTAATTTTCGCAGCAAAAAATTGCATTAGAAAATTTAATTAAATGTATAAAATATAATAATATACTTCAAAAATTTCAAGCATCCACGAAAAATATTTTTAAATTACAACTAAATAACTAACATTGTCATTTTTCATTTAAATATCCAATTTCATCCAAATTTAAACTTAAAATATCTATAAAAAATTATTTTTTTAATATATTTTTTTGATTTTTTGGTTACACAATCAAATACTTAAAAAAAACCTTATTTTAAATTTTCAATCCTTAGCTAAGGAAATTGATAATTTTATACGTTCTTAACTACTAAATAATTTGCAAATATTCGATATTTTGATGAATTTGGTCAAAATTTGAACTTTAAATGCTTATAAAAAAAAAGTGTACATTTGTATTTTAAATATTTTTAAAATTGCATTTAGAACAACTTACGAAAAATCTTGTGTTAAATTTTCAACCTTTAACTATAAAAATTGATAATTTTTTACATTTTTAACTACAAAACAATTTGCAAATGTTCGATGATGAATTCCGATCAAAATTTGAAGTTTAAATGTTTATAAAAAAAAAATTATGCCTATGTGTTTTTATTATTTTTAATCTGCTATTTTAACAACTTATGAAGAATGTTTATTAAGTTTTCAAGAAATTCAACCAAACAAATTTTTTTTTTATCGATATTTAAAGAAAAAAAAATTTGAATAAGCCAACAATTTCTTAAGTTTACAATTAGCTCAAAAGTTTGTCAAAACTATTGGGAATGTTGTACTTTTAACTCCCAAAAATATCAACTAGATTCACTTTCCTATCAGAAAAGATGCTGATGAAGAAAATCGAAACACTTTTACTGCACTAAAACGTGATGGCAGACACAAAAAGAAATAAAAAATAAAAAAAACACACAACATTGTGAAATCAATACATTCATCGCTTCGCTTAGAATCTAAAATACAATTTAATCAAAATGTATTTACTGGATTAAATTGATATATAACTTTTGGGTTTTTTTTTTTATAATATCCCTATAGCATGATATAATATTGCCTTAAATCGATACAAAGTATACTCATGTGTCAACAACAAACCCATAATAGATATCACCGTATCAGTTATTTACCAACATTAAATACACGACGAAACATTAAACCTATTGATAGTAATAAACTGCGATACATCGGTGTGTCTAGATGATAAAAGTATTTTGATATTTGATAAATATTTGGAGTTTACTCAGGTCACGCGATCTCTAAAAACAGATGACATCGTATTTATTCTATTGGCCGTTTATATTATCCGTGCGTGAATTGTAAACGGTTCTACAATAGACAAAAAATAAGAAATAAATAAATAGGTAACCCATACGGTAGTACACGTCGAATACCCACTATTGTAGTCCCAACGACTTCTGAAGTCTAAAACAAAATTCACTGATTTTTCTATTTCTTAAGAAAATCTTCCAATTAATGATAATATTAAAATAATTTTGTATGCATTGCAATATTTAAACAAACCAATATTTTAATATAAAATTTTTTTTTTTAGAAATATGATAAGCATTTTTGTTAAGCAAATGAACCTGCAGTTGGCTGTTATATATTGTTGCTTGTTGGTATGATCATCATTATCTAGATAAATAATAAATCATCTAATAAATATTTATATCTAATTTAAATAGTTAAAAAATGGTCATCTAATGAATTGTCTTTGGAACAAATTGATGTTATCTTAAGTAATTTGCCTACACAACCTTTACGGCCACTTTTATACATTGTTTACCCTCTAAGATTTTCGAATTTGAGTTTATAACACAACGATTATCAAACAAATTCACGTTCTCTGTATTCCGATAAAAATATACTTGGCGTTTAGATGGAATAGGTACAAAATAAAAAATTACATCTATTATTAATATAATAAAACGTATTAATCATATATCAATCATTACTTCGTTGTCGATTGACTCATTATTTTTAGCTACCTGTAGCTACTCAATGATTTACTGCCAATGGATAACTTCCTCTTCACTCCAGTACACCACCACACCACTTAAACAAGTATATACTTATTATACCACATCATTGTACATATTGTTTCGTTTTTAATTTCTAACGCAATATAAACCTCAGGGCACCTTGGCTAGCCTTTCGCTCTCTTTGTTGATTAATAAACACTCGCAGCAGTTCCGTTTACCATATTGAATTCGTCATCAGATTTGACTTCGCCATGTTTGCCCGCTTCGTAGATCGTGTTCATACCGGAAAATTATTACCAGCGTGGATACGCAAAAAAAAGACTAAAAATTATGATTGTTTGTGGATAAATTCACGAATAACAGCAATGGTCTGTATTTCAATTCGTCGACACAATAGGTACAGTTCATAATACGTACCTACCCACGTATAGTTGGTTTTGTTGTCTGTTTTTTGTTCCCAACGCTTTCAGATTTCGTATTTGCGTCCTAAGCTCCCAAGACTAGGTATAGGTGCGTATAGTAATATTAATTATATTAGTAATTGACTCGTTTTATAACGCAACGTAACAGTTTTATTTTTTTTAAAATGACTGTATTTAGTTATTGTTTTCCGCGTATTATTAAATATGACATTTACCTACAACTAAAAAATGTTTATCGTTCACAGTTTTAAAAAATACGCGCACGCAAACATGCTCTTAACAGTATAAAATTATAAAAATAATAACACAAAATCGATCATTGGTGGTCGTGAGTCCCGATGGTATTTAAAACATTATTTCTCCGTGCAATAAAAATAATAATTAATAAAATATACATTGAAACCGTAGCACGTGCGCGTGCAACACCATATCGCGAAACCCTCAATCTTTCATCCTATGGGACGGCGTGTTCCATCCCATTCCGCTGCTGGTGGTGGGCCGTGGTCGCGAGGGTTGGTCGGGGCCAGACGGCGGTCGATTCGTGGTCGCCCGCGGTTCGCAAACCGTGCCTCTGATGACGTCTACGACGGGCGCTCTGAACACGCGATAATTGACGTCGTCCACGTCAAAGTTGTGCACCTGGAACCGGTGCCGGGGCATCCTGTCGCTGAGCACCCACAGGTTGCTGTCCGAGTCCACCTTGATGTCGCCCGGGAACTCGAGCGTCTCGGAGTCCTGTGCCACCACAGCCGAGGTCTCGGGGGACAGCTGTTCGTTTTGCCTCGGGTTCCAGCACCCCACCGCGTCCTGGTTGACGAGCGAGTAGAAAATGGTACCGGTGGCCTCATCCACGGTCATGGAGCCGGCCTGCATCCCGGCGACGCGGTGGCCGAGGTGCCGGTACTCTTCGAACGTGTTCGTGCCACTCGAATTTGTCTGCAGTACCCTCGTGTTCACCGAGAACATCCTGGTGCTGGACATGGCCTGGAAGTAGAGCGTCCGGTAGCCGTCTCTATGGCGTTCAGACATGCCCAGGCCGAACATACCGTCCGGCCACTCGACCCGGACACCGCCGATGTGGAACACGGTGGCCAGCGGGTCGAAGTTGAAGTAATGGTGATCGATCTTTCTGGCCGTGTTGCGCCGGTAGTCGTACACCACCAGACTGCCGCCGAGGTCCGGCAGGTAGGCGTATGCATTGTTGCACGACTTCCGGTCCACGTCCGCCAACACGCCCGGGAACCATGACTTACCGTCCAAGCGCAACAGGTTTTGGTTGACCACGTACTGCCGGATGATTTTGTCCGTGTTCAGGTCGATGACGAGTAGCTGCGGTTGGCCGAGCTTCGTGCCGTTCGATATTCCCATGTCGATCACCCACAGGCGGTCGCACGTGTCCACGGATAACCGGTACGTGTTGACGATATGGTTGGTGATCGGTTGACCGGCGGACGGCAATCGGTTCATCTCGTAGTTCGGGTATGGCACCAGCCGCGGAGAACGGTTATAATTTGAACCTACAAAATACAAAATTGTTGCTAAAATATGAAAAAAATATTTGTGGTTGATAGGTATCTACGACGATGTGGTGTAGAAAGGTGACCTTATCCCCCTCCCCCCGAATTGACCGTTGGATTCCATCGTAAATACGAGCTAGCAAAGAGTTACAAAGGTCTGTGCAGTTATCACGGCGTAGAGCCTTGGTGAGGCCAACTTTGCGCACGTTAAAAGATTAAACAAATTATTCGTTCGTATGCAACTGCAAAGTGCCTGTTTGGTTGTGTTGTCGGCGGCGACGCGTTACAAAAAGATTAACGATAGGCAGATGGCCAATCGGTTTGATATTAGATATATGTTTTTACGAACACTTCTTTTATTTTATAAAGGAATAAATAGAAAAAATAAAAACTAAAACATGTTTGATTATTGTTTTTCCTCAAAAATGAAATTTAAACTGGTAATGCATCAATATAAATTTATTCGAACCATTATGTTCACGATATATTAATAATGATAATTATACCTATAGCAATATGCCATTGTCTAAACTATACATAAATTGTATTAATTATTATAACTAGATAACAATAGAATATTACCCCATCGTTCTATAATAGACAAGCACTTAATAATTATTGTTGAATAAGCATCTTTGAAATAGCTGTTCCAAAAATGTCGTACAAAAACTTGTTGATGCCGTGCCCTCATATTACTAGGTATGTAAAAAATAAATTAATTGAATAATTAAAAGTATCAAAAATTAAGATAAAACAAAATCTCCAATTTTAATTCAAACATATATTTATCATATTATTTTAAAATACCATGAGTATTTTTTAAAAATTAATTTCAAGTATATATAAATTATAACCCACCAATAGTATTTAGTATGGGTAGTAAATAATATGAAAAAACCTTATTACATTCAATGCGTTTTCAGTGACACGAGACACTCTTCATATTTTATAATGAATTAATATTAATAAAAAAAAAGATTGATCTTACAGATATCATATACGTATAATGCATTATTCTCGCTTCGCACGCCTTAGCGCAATGTCGCAATATATAGAAATGATGATTATTAATTTGAAAAACAAATAACAAACTTTCTCATTCTAAAAATGAAAGTATAATTATTTCAAAGTTTACTGCTTATTGACTATATTATTTAAATCAATACGTAATCTAAAACAATTTTTGAACCACATAATACTTTTACAACTACCTATGTATATAAAGTGGTACCTATTTTAAAATGATTACTAAATTATAACAAAAATAACAGCGAAATATTCTAAAAGCCCTCTATGCAGATATTGTTAAAGGTCTAAATATTTGAGTAAAATTTGCATATATTGTAACATTATTTATTTTATGTTTTCAATGATTACATTTATGTTTTTTGGTACTATTTTTTTGGTTATCGTTCTTCGGCGGTCAATTAACTGACCAATTTGTTTTCGTACTAAGAACTATTTAGTATTAAGTTTAGGTTTATAATAATTGTTATTACTTCTTACGATTTATACAGCGGATTTAATTATCCGTAAATATAATTTATAATAAATAAACTACTATTTTTTTAAAACGATGAATAAAATAATGTAGAAAATCAAATAAATACCTTTATTTTATAAATAAAATATTATTTTTTATTTTTTTATACCTTTATAAAATGTAAACAATTATTATAGGTAGGAATAAATGTATTTATAAAGGTGACATTAATTTAACAGTTATGTAATTTATTATTCGGGTAAATACAAAGTTAATATTTTTGTTTTTTTTTAATGACACAGAAATTTACCTATGTTGAAATCTAACATAATATAAACCGAAGAGAGTGTTATTTATCCCGATAACCGAAAAGTAGCGTTTTTTAATTTGTTTTCTTATATATTCCATTAATATTATACGCTGATTTTGATCATAAAAATTATAATATAGTTACATGCGCAACTATTCGTCCATCAAAACAGCCGATTATGTAACGTAACCGATTAAAAATAACGTATAATTTTCTTTCCAATCAAAATAATTAAATTTGTCCATGAAAATAAAAATTTGCAAAATATGCTTTTCTCGTAATAACAAGTAAGTATACATAGATACACACATTCGATAAAATAATAACGATTAATAAATGGTGGGGGGGGGGGGGGGGGTAAAAATCAACACAATCTGTTCAGACACATTTTTATTGAAAAAAAAACGAACATATAATAATACTGTCATGCGTCTATTTCAATAAAATATAAAAAAAAAAACAACGTACTAAATTGTTATACGTATTATATAATATATATTATATAGTGTAAATTAAGTACTGGATTTCGTGAGGTATGAAGAACCAGCGATAGATAATAGGTAGGTATCAAAATGTCATGCACCACAACCTCTTATCTATTTGATGTCGCAAACGGTGCCCCTGATGATGTCCACGACAGGGGCGTTAAAGACCCTGTAATTGGTCTCGTTGACGTCTAGGCCCCTGTACAGGTACAGCGGTAGCTTGTCGGAGAGCACCCACAGCGTTCCTGTCTTGTCCACCTTGAGATCGTTGGGGAACTCGAGCGTCTGGCTGTCGGACGCCACCAAGTAGTTGGTGTCGGCCGAGTACTCGTCCGCGTTCCGGAACGAGTTCCAGCAGCCCACGCCGTCCTTGTTTATCTGGGTGTAGAACAGCGCGCCGGTGCTCTCGTCCAGCGACGACCCGCTGGCCTGGGTGTTCGGGCCCCTGGACCCCAGCACCTTGTACTCGTAGTAGCTGTCCGACGCGATGCTGGCGTTCTGTATGATGTGCGTGGACACGCAAAACTCCCGGGTGCTGGCCAGCGGGTGGAAGTACAGCGTCCTGTACCCGTCCTCCTTGACCGGGGACAACGCCACGCCGAATATGCCGTCGGTCCACTGGAAGTTATGGCCGCCCACTTGGAAGTTGCCGGACAGCGGGTCGAAGTGGAAGAAGTGATGCTTCACCCTCCACGACGTGTTCGACGCGAAACTGTACACGACCAGCCCGTATCCGCCTAGGTCCGGTATGTACGCGAACGCGTCGTCACACGTTTCCTCGGTCGTGTCCGCGATGATGTTGGCGAAGAACGAGTCGGGCTTCATGTCTTCGGCTTTGAACGTGTACTGCCTGATCAGCGTGTCCGTGTTCAGGTCGAACACCATGAGCTTGGGCGTCTGTACCGGGTTGGCCTCGCCCCACACGTCGTTCAGACCCGTGTCGACCAGCCACAGTCGGTCGCACACGTCGACGTTGATGCGGAACACGGACACGATTCGATCGGTCATGTTGTGCGCCAAACGATTCTGTTCGTAATTCGGGTACGGTATCAGATTGGGCGATCGGTTTTCCGGTTCTAAAAATAAACGGAAATATCTGTAATGCGATATGTATTCGTGGGCAACGTATAAAATCGAATAATGGTTCGCAACTGTAATGACGTTGATTTCGAATAAAAGGGCCCTTCCATAGCATATTACACGGGGATTGTGAAATCGCCGAAAAACGATTTATTAACAAATTGATAATTATTAACTAATTTATCTATATATCCACGTGCGCAAAAGAAAATAAACAACTCAATTTATGTATAATTGTACATGCATTTAGTAATTATAATCAGTGCAAGTCTGTGAAATAAATACACTGCAAACGCCAAGAAATTGTTACCAAATAATGAATATTGCGATGTTTGATTCGGTCGTATGAGGATTTTAAACTAATAATTGAAATTAATTTTTGTAAAAATGTGCTTTTATAAAATATAATACTTGAGTGCAATAATTATTTTATATGAAATGCTACGAAATATAAAATATTATTTAAAATAATGTCTCACGATTAAAATTCGTATTGTTTAATTAAAATTTTTAAAATCCAATATTGCCTTGAACTAAACCATAACCATTTATTTTAATCTCTGGAATCAATGTTTTTATTTTCCTTAACCACACCACCATATAAATAAATTAAAAATTTTAATATACTTACGTATACTAGTTTTTATCTTCTTAATACTGTACATTCGAATTATCACCACCGTGCATACTAAATTGTTATTCTGCATTTAAAATATACTGAAATGTAACGATTGACTTAAATCATGCAATAGCAAGTAAATCGTTCTACGTAGCGTGTCTCACAAATTATTATTTAAATTTACCAAAATCAATAACTACAAAAATTAGTAATTACTTTAACTCATTATACCACAAATGTAAGATAACCATTATTGCCCACATAGACTGTGTTTTATCAAAATATTATATATCTACAGATTCCATTTACATAAAAAATCGATTTCTATTAAAATATACTTTTCCGTTTCATCGATTAAATCGATTTTAACGTTAATAATATTGTGCTACGTGAATACACTTTAATCCAAATACCTTGACTAAAAACGTAGTTTACCTTATATACCCAATACCTTGACTAACTACACAATGGAAATAAAATCAAACAAACTGTGAAATATATAATAACATACAAAACTACCAAAGTTGAAGCGTATGACCACCTTTTTTTTCCGCATGAGCCAACCGGACAATTTAATGAAACACACGGTCACACTAAAGGATTAATTTCTACCACCATAGTACCTATTTATTATCCGTTCGACAATCGGCAACGATTAAAACGGTTCGTTTTTGTCCTATCCGTTTTCGACCGGCTCTTCGGCGGGCAGTTCGGATCGATTACAATTTTGATGAAAAAAACAACGCTCGCGAATTACGAGACGCGTGTGAGAATATAATATTATTTAACTGCAAGGCATTGGTCGAATGCGGGACACGGTGTTACGACACACGGACCTAACACAGTATGCGATGATGTCGTTTTCACTTTTCGTGAGAACACCGATACAATAATATAATAATTATTATTGTTATACACACGACAAACCGCGTCATGTGCGATCTGCGTACGTGTGTGTCTGCTCTGCAATGCGCATGGCATAGAACGATTTTGTAACTCGCGCGTTGCCAAATTTTATCAATTTATACGACAATGAATGCATATTATATGAATAGGTACGAATTTTTTTTCTTTTTTGCAGTTATTATTTTGTACACGAAAACTCTGTCCACGCGACCACTATAGTATATTATTGGATCTCGTTCTGGTAGTCCAACGTACGATAATTATTACACGATTTATGGTTCGGGCCAAATATAATACACAATTGTGACGGACAAAACAGACTGCATTTACCGCATCAGAAGTCCGTCCGACCGACGCGCGCAATAATAAAAATATCGTCGGACTGTTCTCCGAACGTCCAAAATAATATATATAATACTATCGTGTTTATATATTTTGATGTACCTACACCGTTTGCAATATTTACAATAACGTTTGCAATGATATAATTATTATTATTATAATACAGAAATCGGACACGATACTTTAATATGTTCACAATTATTGTTATGCCCGTTACAAAATAACTCATCGCCCTTTTGCTATACCGTACCGTGCACTCAGCGTGCCTACAAATAAAGTCATCGACCACCATATTTACCAATAAATTACGCATTTATACGCGGTGTCATTCACACACACTCATATAATGGATCTCTGAAAAAATATTGGATAAGAAAATATAGAAAGTGTCCGAAAACAACACGTTTTTTTGTGTCCTATAGGTAATTTGAATTATATGATTGGTAGTTGTATTATTATGACGTGAGTGAGTGCAAAACATACGCTCAAAACCGTACGATTTATTTTTCAATTATAATGTTTGATTTTATCTGTATAGGTACAGACAACGTGTATCAAATATCAGACTGAGCAGTTACGTTATTATGGTTAGAGGTAACATTTTTATTGTGACATATTTTATTGATCGCGTATCTCACGCGTGTTACCCATCATCGTTACATTACATATTTTAACATAGGTATTAGGTATTATATAATAAACCGCTTTCTGCAGGCGACCGCCACCGAAGAATATAATATTAAGTATACAACTAATAACTCATATAATACGTGTATATATATATATATATATATAAGAATTTATTAACAACCATATTATAGGCACCTGTTGTATAAACACGAACAGACAACGCTCAAAGATCGCGGACATGCAGCAATTCAGTATACACACTATCGTGGACCATATACGCGAGTAGGTAATAAAATAAAAAGCGACGGAAAGTATAAGGCGTTTCTCGATTTCTGTGATGGACAGATAATAATAACATTTTAGGTATGCGTGTGTCGTGTTCGCATGTGTACAACAGTACACGGACTGCGGCGTCACGGCCTAGGGTCATGTGGGTCAGCAAGGCGGCGGCTGTGGTCATCGTATATGCGATTACCACAGATAATCACACGCAATCCTCTGACGCCGCGGTCAGCGCACTTGACGTTATTGATAATGATAATATTATCATTGTTATTATTATACGTTTATGTTTTCATTGCGATGTCTGCAACATCGAGATTATCACGTATTGTATAAAATAACATTTACCCGATCCTAGGGACACATAGTTGAGCGTGGACGCCACTCCGGCCTTCCACCGGGGCACGGTAATGAACAGTTTGTCTCGCCACACCTCTAGGCCCAGCGCCAAGTTGTTCGCCTGCACGTACTCGCCACTGGCAATGGCCGCCTGCCTGGTCCTGTGATCTGGGAACGCAAAGTCCAATTGCTTCCAGCTAAACACTTCCCGCAGCCGGTCATTTACCGACCACACGGTGCATGTGCAGCACCCCAAAATCAGTATCGCTAGCGCTATTTTCGCCATCTTTACCTGACCAAAAAAAAATATGATATTATTACGTTATCACATTATTATGATATCCGTTACAATATTGACAAGATTTATTAATATCAAGTGAAAGTTGTCGTAGTTATAACCTGTAAAGTCGTGAAAAACGAAATATACAGGAAACGCGCACGACAGCTAACAATAATTATACAATCCATTTCTATCGCATGTAGAGATACTACATGCGTCATACTATATATAATGCTGTACATTTATTCCGCGATATACATCAATATTTTTCTTATTTTGTATTTTTGTACAGGAGTCAATAACATAATAATAAACCGTGTGACTTGCCACTAGTCTAAAAGTACCTAATGTAAATTAATTACTACAGTAAAAGAATAATATAAACTTCGTGGTATCGTATATCGATTTCTGCGAAATAAATATATTGAATACCTATAATACCTATAATCTGATCATATCCTCAATAATAAGAACGGAAATTTGCTTATTTTGACAACTCCCTGGAATAATGACCAGAAGTGGACTACTATGTTGCGAAGAAGCTAAGACACTATTCCCCGTTATAAACGTAATTTTTATATTATAATTATTGAGAATGACTCAGTACCTAGAGCAAACCATGTAATAGAGCTAATACTTAAAAAATATATGGCTAAATTATATTTTTAAGTACCTTAAGTTGTAGCATAACGTTTGTTGTATAAAAAACTTGATATTTCATTTAATTTACACGTTTTATGACTTTGTTATTTTCCCACAGAAAATTTAAATAAAAATAGCACACCCAAATTTTTTTTATTCCAGTCCGTGCATATACAAATATCTTCAAATAAATATGAAAACTTACTATCGAATGTCATTGATTACATTAAATGCTACCTATTGATTTATTTTATATAAGTAACACAATTTTAAACTTACATCGTATACTAACTCGTGTTAAATTAAATCATGTTGAACTGGCAAACTAACTACTTAACGAACAACATAGATGCATAATAATATTATATGCCGCGTTATATTTCTATCGTTGTACGTATAACATTTATATTTTTCAAATATGTTGTGGGTAGGTCTTGTGGACTGCAGTCGCAGTATAATAAAATCGTGTAGGTATCCAAGAAAAATATAAAGATAAACCACGATTTCAACCGTCGTTGTCGGGGCATGAACAAGAGACTGCCGCCGCTCTATATGACCCGAGGACAAATCGGCAGTGAATATTTTAGAATGTTTTATAGTATTAATAATAACAACAAATAACAATGATGATAATAATATTATAATATAAACGTTTACTGCAGAGAACGTCGACGCGGGTACAAGGTCTCGGCCGTCTCCCGTGTCCTGAGGCTGTTATACTATGTATTACATATATATATACGGCTTTCACATTGTGCTTACGTTTTCCGGCATCCAAACCGTTTTATATAAAACAATGCGAGCCCATCGAATCTGAATCGGTGGAAAAACTGAAATATCGGCGCAGAAGGTCGACAAGCGTTATCCGGGGCCGGCGTGTAACATTGTAAAGTTATTTTTTTGCGAAATTTCAATTGTTACGGAAATCTACTTGAGGTACGAATAATTTAATGTACATCGTTATTGTATTACTATTGTACAAATAATAACATTCGTATCTAGTGCGGTGCTGTGGCGGTGTAAAGGAATTTTTTTCTATAAGGCACGAAACACTCAATATTCAGTAAGATGAGTGCCGGGAGGTAGATAGTATAGGTGCCTAGGAATGTAAAAGTCGGTAGGTAGTAAAATGGTGATAATTAATAATATTATAAAAAGTATACACATTAGTATTTTACCATTTTTTTTTTTTTTTTTAGTTTGGTCATATTAAATGGGGCGGGTTTCAAAAATACTATGCCAGATGCTTTAAAGATTTAATAGTTCGGGCTGCCATTGATGAACTATTATAAAATTATACCATTGTTTTAAACGTATACATCGTTGACCAGATTTTATTATGTTTAACACAAACCTAGGTGCATCATAATAATATAACACCGTGTAGTCATTAACACGTGTAACGGCAATCCGCAAAGACCGTATTTTCTATGATTCGCTGCAATGTAATATAATTGAGTACTCCCAAAAGTCTCATAATATAGGTGCACATAAGTACAATAGCTGATTACAAGCGTTGCAGTTCACGATGCAGCGGGAGAAATCAAGTCGAACGTTATGTCGCGTGTATAAACCCGACGAATATAACAGAATATAATAATATAGTATGGTGGTCAGATGGTTTTCTACAAAACGAAAATATCATATTATTTTCCCCGAGGCCTACCCCATATATTTCTCAATAAATCGACTTATATTTTCGATGGCCCTGAGCGAGTGCCAAAACTAGTATTATTAATCGTTTCGAATTTTTGTTCCTATATAATATTATGTTGTTTCTCTTGGTGAAATTTTTTTTATTTTCATACCATTTTGTGCAGGTGATTTACAAAAAAACGTGTAGATATAATTTATATTTAATTTGGATCTATATTAACGCCTCTGCCGTAAAAACAACCTATTTTGTATATTATATACCTATTATTTCTATCATTTTTTTTTTTTTTAACAAAATAATAAAAATGTTAATCTTTAACAACAATTATGCTCTAACAGAGCATTCGTTATTGGAATTGATTGAAAACACTACAAAAGTAATGCCGATGCAGAAAAATTTTGTTTTTTTTTTTTTGTAGAAATTTAAATTATTACCTCACTTCATAAATGTTAATCAAAAATCTACTTTTTAATTTTCTCGCTAATCGTCTAATAACAATAATATTATAACCCTATATGTTCCACCATAGAGAAGGACGGCGTTACACTTTACATTTTACAATTATATGCAATAATTATGTAATGACAATTAAAATTTACTTATATTTTACACCTATAGCCTTATATTCTAACCTATATTATTTCAATAATCTAGTGAATTTAATAACTTATTTAATGTATTTTGTGTTTAAATTAACTAGCTGTTTCAAGAATAATAATTAAATGTTATCCGATGTAAAAATAATTATAGATGGACGCATATGGTACCTAATTTAATTTTATGAATTCAATTTCCTCAAAAATAAAGTATAAACAAACATACGCGATACCTAAATAGGGTTTGGAGTCGTAAAATAGGTACGACACCTATGAACATTTTATATTATATTGTACACACGATTATTGGACGAATCTTGTTATTGATAAAAGGACATTGACCACGTGAAAATTAGGAATTATATAATTATTATCGTATATAATGAAGACTTATGACTATTTACATTGAAATTAAAAAGTAAAATCTAATAACATTGTTTATTTTAAAATTAGCAATCCGAACTCCAGAGGATTCCCATCAGAATGAATTATGGTACACAATAGTAGATATTGTACAACAGTAACAGTCTAGACTCTAGATAGGCACTAAGTCTAGGCACCTGCATCAGAACTCGTTAAAAATCGTTGAAACGTCAAGGTCCCAATTATCATATTATAGTTATTATTGATATTGAGAAACCTGCAGAGGATAATATATATATATTTATTACTGTACCTATCTATTATACCTTCTTAATATAATAACAAGTAATCAATAATTACAATAGTATTAAATACATAGTTATCTGCGACGATTTTTGGAACACATTTAGTACATTATTATAGTAATAATTATTATATAAATTATATTAAAATATATTAGTTATACTTATATGTATTATATTAATTAAAAATCGATTTTTAATTTTAATTTTTAAACATCTGCAGTCAACACTGTCTATAATGGCATATATTATATTATATTAATTGTATGAATATTGTTTTTCTGACGTTAGCACACAAATATTTTTATTATATTATTGAATATATGTATACCACAATAATATACATATTATTATTTAATAATTTAAAGTTTTATGTCTTTTCGTGTTAAGTTATCTTTGTTATTTATTAATAAAAAATAATAATAATCAGAAAGTGAGCAAGACCGGTTTTATATAGTTGTTTTAATTATTTATGAGTTAGTTATTTTTGTTTTTAAAAATATATTAATTTTCACCGCAAACTGCCTGATAGATCAAATTATACCTATTCAACGTATTTCTTGCATTTTATTGGCGGTAGTCCACGTGTGGAATTAATGAAATGTCAAAGTACCTACATATTATATTATTTATTATGCAACTATAATTTTATAGTTTTATATCAAAAAACGCATCCCAAGCATGATCGCACAATTAATTACATATTTATAGAATGTCATCTCTACTCTTATTTTGTCCCTTATTTTAGGCTATTATTATAAAAAATGCAGAAATAAAATGTGTTCATACACATTTAACTAATATCAAAATGATTAAGGTACTCATGAGTCACGGCAAAGTATTTACACTAAATATATCGTATATTTTTAATGAGTTTTATTCTAAGACAACAACCAGAAGTAAATTTTTAAAAGCTGGATTCAAAAATAATTTAATTTCTTTACTAAATTGTTCTACAATTTAAAAAAAAATAAACTAAACTATAATTTTTTTATATCTAATAAAAATAATTTCCACAAATACAGGCAATATTATTCAATGTACTTAAGTAAATGCATTAATAAACAATTCAAATAATTCAAATATTAACTTTAAATACCCTAGTATATTTGTCTTTTTAATGTAAGGTTTGTCACCCCTAATTTCATTAGCAAAAATTAAATTAAAATGTTAAACTAAAGTAAACTATCATACCAAAATATTTTTGATGTCTTATGTAATATATTATAATTCCGACTATGATAAGCAAAACAATAACAAATATGAAGAAAAAAATAATGAAAACTCACCAGTTAGTGCTGCTACGAATGGTACGAACAGATTAACAAAAGTCTATAGTGCAGAGTGCTGAGTCGTCGGCGAACAGACAGCAGTGGTCAAGAGGGGGCAACCAGTTTTCGCCTTCGAAGGTCTTATGGATCAAGAGGTCCCCCCCAATAATAATTATATTATTGTTAATAATTACTATACTAACTACTGATACCCAACTATTTTTGATCATCATAATAGTGTTGATATTAGTATTGCTAAATTCAACAAACCGAAATCCTATATTGATTCATTAACACATTCTACACTGTATTATTATTATTAGTAGTAATTCCTAGCTAGATAAACCTATCAAATATATTTAATTCTCATTAATCATCGATGCATTACATACAGACATTAATCTTTCAATATACAATGGATATACAAGTGTATGTATTTATTATATAATATATGTCTAATACTCTAATGTCCGTACATCGTACAGAATGTGTGTGATTTGAGATTGTATTAATATGACGTGTGTAGTTATAAATAAATTGTTTGTTATTGTAATTCATGAGTTATAATAGCTATATTAATGATATCAAACAAGACCTTGTTACGCCGGAAAATTAAATTTACCTATATGCGTTGTCTCCTATAAAAGCAAAATAAAAAAGGCTGTCAAATACTCAAGTGGGTGCTTACCTGCTCTGCTGTACCTACAATAAATGGTATGTGTATCTCATCATTGAATAGGTGACTGTAATAAAAGTGATAAAATTTGAATTTAATGAAAAACGGTTCTGAGCGGAGACGGTCTAACTTTTTGGAAATCATGTTTACCAAATTATCAAATTTCTTATTTAACAATAATTAGATCCAGTTTTCTATCAAGAATCTCCCTCAAAGTTAATGATCTCTAAGCACTTTTTTACTAGAAAAGCAACGAAGAATTGCAACGCTCAGAATCTAAAATCCAAAAAGTATAGCCATTATAATAGTTACATAGCCCAGATTTTTCAGTTTCTTTTTCATATTAAAATATATTGACGTTCGATAAAAGTATTCAAGATTACGTGTATTTATTCCCATACAATAAATATATGTAGGTAAGTATTTAGTATGTAATATTTGAAAAAATCCGAACTACCTAAAGTCTTATATACATTATAATATATTATTCAAACATTAATAAATATTTAATGCATATATTTACAATTAATAAAATAATTTTAAATATTAATTTAAATCGTAGAATATACTAATTATATGCATATGTAATTAAAAAAAACTTGATTATAAGAAGGGAAAGGGCGTTAGTTTAGGTGTATATGTTGAATATTCATCAGAAATAAGTACTATATACTACAACTTTTAATTTAAAAAAAAAACATAGAATTCCAACTATCCATGTTCTTAATTACAAAGTATGAACTCTTCGTCTTGAGATATAAAATATAAATACATTAATTTCAGATAAACGTTCGATTTTATAGTATCTAGTGCTACATAAGTGCCTACATAACGATAACAATATTTTTTTTAGATACCCAAACATTTTGACATGTTATTTTGTATCCTCGGGATGCGGTGTCATACCGTGACACGTTTAACCGCTATGGTTTTCATTTTTAAGCTTAACAACTGTTCAACAGTATGACAGTGTTCCTAGTGCGGCAGATGAGCGTGCGGTGAAAAATCCATTGCGGCGAAAACGCATAGGATGACCCCAGTCTTGATATAAATATCAAATAAATTGAACCTGTTTAGTTTTTTGCAGCTTTAACTAGTTATTCTTTGTAATCTATGTTTTTACTCACAACGCGTAAATGCCTATCAATATAGTCGTGCTATATTAATTGGCCTATTTTTTCGTAAATTCGTTTGATTATTAACACGCGTATATACTGTAGGTATAATATTATCATTGTTTTCTGAAAGATTTATACCGGTAAATATAAAACAACGGCTCTACAGATTCCGCAAAATTATACCTAAACATAATAAACATTGATCTCACGTGATCAATAATAAACAACCTTATTTTTACAACCATCTATAGCACATTATGTAGGTACCTACGCACTACGCAATAATATTACATACCAATGTAATTGTTAAACGTTTTACGAGAGTGAACGTCGCAAACTTTTCAAAGTTGGTCATGGCAATTGGTGCACGGTTTTCAAGAAGATGCAAATTACAAAATTATCAGATTTTCACTTTACCGTATTTGTTTATGCGTATCCTATGTTTGATAATGGTGCGTTATCCTAAATATTTGGTGCGTTCTAAGCCAACATAGTTATTAATCACAAACGCATATTTGCAAAGATGATAATATAAAGTCTTAAACCTTAATCATTATTAAACCATAAATGCATGTCGCATGATTACCTTACACAATACCGATGTCCGAAATGTGTAATACATTTATCGCTCTACTCAGCATCTATTTGTATTTGTAATTGGAAAATATTAGGCGAATTTCTGCTTAATAATATGTAGACTAAACTTAATTATTCACTTCTTCCTTAAAAGCATATGATATACTTAAATAATAAAAATCGTATAAATATATATTATGTTTATTAAAAGCTTTAATTGAGTTACACGATAAACAATGTTAAACTATACACACATTGAACTCGATTAAAATTAATTGGATTGTAAATTATGATAATATAATATACCTTAAACGTTATGTATGATTGTATGTATAATATTATAACTATAAAATACGTACTTTTAATATTTTTACCCAATTTATAACTTATATAAAAGCTATAATTATGAATAATAATAACAGGCTGATTGAAAATTCAAATTATAAAAACGTGTAAATTTGTACATAGTATTATACAGTTGCATGACAAATATTATATTTCTATAAGACTAAAGTAATTATATTTTAAAAAATCTAATTGTATTTAAAATAATATTATTCCGAATGCGTGTCTAATTTGCATGTATTTGGTATGACGGTATATTTATGAATTGTAAAAACGTTAGTTGCGGTACTAATATATTTTATTCTTTTTTTCAAATAATCATCTCTCGTTATACATAACATAAACTAAAAGTATAATTTTCCACATACATTTTCACATTTCTTTGAATACTTTTGATATGTTATCATAGGTACATAATATCGTCATATCGTGATTGTTATTTGTCGTTAACGTTGTAAAACAAAATAAGAAACCAGTTGGCAGTTACTGTTACGATATTTTATTGGATAGATATAAATGTATAAAATATGTAGGAAGGGCTACTACATATTTGGTATACCCACCCGGAGATAAAAATATGAAAAAATGGGTAACATCATATCCACACATCCTTTCAATCGCTATAAGTTGAACAGTCATAAACTACAAAAAGATAATTATGTAATAAATAGTTTAAAAAATACTAATTTTTATTTAAAAATTAATAATTATTTTCAATATTATATGTATCGACATATATATTTATTTATGTTCTTCATGATCTCATAAATTGTGATTATAAATATTTAATAATATCTTTATACATATTACACATACAATAGGTAATGTACATTTTTTATTTATAAGCATTTGATTTTCCAATTTTTACAAAAATAATCAAATTCTGGAAAATGTACAAATAATTTTGTAGCTAAAAATGTATAAAATTAATTGATTAATTAAATTAACAATTTATAAAATAGTTAAGTTAAAACACTATTTTAAAATTATTTTCTAGACTTTGTGAAGACAGTAATTGGTGAATATGTTCATTGTTTACCCATCTCCACACGAAAATTTCGTTATCAGTAATTGATTTTTTTGTTGGTTACACATTCTGATTTTTAACATTAGGTTTCATACTAGTATACACCGATGGTTCAGTTTCTCCGATATCTGCCGGATTCTTTTTCTTTATCCCAGATCTTTGAATTTCTTTCACAAACAATCTTCCACCTACAGCTTCATCCTATACGGCAAAATGTTTTGCCATCATTGAAGCTCTCCAACTCATTTATACCTTACAACCCAATAAGTTTCTCATAGCCACTGACTCACTCTCTTGACTACAATCTCTCTCGTCCAATGTATTCAAATCACTTCCAAATCCTCTAATCTTCCAAATCAGAAATCTCTTATTATCTCTTAACCACAAAGGCTTTGATATCCAATTTCTATGGATTCCAGGGCACATGAGCATCTTTGGTAATGAAACCTCTGACTCCTTGGCTAAAAATACAGCGTTAATACAACTCCCACCCAATAATCTGATTCCTTGGTCTGACTTCTGTCCCATACTCAAATCTTGTATCCACCGTCTATGGTCTAACTCTTATAATAATCTTCCACCTCATTTTGCCACTTGACACAGAACCTTAAACCCCACTGTCTAAGCTAAACCATGGTTTTATAAACAAAATCTATCTCGTAAAGTAATCAGTTAATTTTCCGCCTTCGTTTTGGACATACCCTTCTTCATTCTCATTCTTTTAAATTATCTCTAAACGACTCGTCTTTTTGTGTCTTTGATCACGCTCCAGCCATCTATGATTTCAACCACATCCTTTTGCCTTGTCGGCTGAGCATCAACGTCTTTTTACTCTGTTTCATTCCTTTAACATTCCTCTTAATCCCCTTCACATACTTTCATCTCAAACACCTCTTGCTATCATTACAACTATCGCATTCATTTTAAATTCTGGGCTGCTTATATAAAATCTCTGTAAATAACTGTTGAGACTAATTGTATCACAAAGTTTCAATAAAAAATTAAAACATTAGGTTTATATATATTTTCCCTATAAGCGTACGATATATCGTATACTCGTATAGTGCTGATCATTGTGTGTGGTATTTCAGTAATGAAAAAATAGAATGTTAAATCTGGTGGTTAGTGTTTTAAAAGAACTATATGACTGTACCTATATGTTGTAAAATTGTATATGATTAATGGACTAGATATAATATGATAAAAAATATTTGATATCTTTGTTGATTGGAATGTGTTTTCCTTATGAAATCATTATGATACATATGTAATTCCAATAATACATTACTCATTCATAATTAAACAATGTGAAAAATCACCAGAACATAAGCCCAACCATCAACACACCTATATCATATAATAGGGCAGGCAACCGCCGCTTCTGAGAAACAGGTTCGGCGCCACTGTAGTATAATGATCATTAATAGTAATATTTACTATGAATGTAAGTCCAAGCATGAAGCATGTAAAAAAAAAAAAATATAAAATATATTAAATTATAATGTTGAATTTGTTGCATCCGAATAAAATGTTGGACATTGGGCTAAAGGAATAGTATACGTATTTCGGAAAAAAAAATAAATCCATATTATAAATAACACGCACTAGACACATTTACCACCCGAATACACTACCTATATATATAATTAAGCAATACATCAATCGCTCAAAACGTAATGTTTGGTAGATAATTAGCATTTTCTATTATAATAGCATTACATATTTCTGCCATATAAATTAGTCATTAGTAAACAACCAACGTCTACATAAATGTTACAAGTTTTGAGCAAATACAATTAATGAGATATGTCTAGGTATAAATAATTATCATACACAACATACATTTGTATACATCAATAGTAAAAAGTTATTTAAGATGAAAAACTATGTATCTAACAAGTAACAATCAGTCAATTTATATAAATACTAACTTTTTATTTCTACATGATATTTACAATATATAATGTCGAAAACAATAAGTAAATGTGAAATGGATAAAATATATACAAATAAAATTTTTAATGGAAGAAGCCATTCATAGTGCAACACTATATCTATTTCAATTAAGAGGTTGTATGTGTATTTTGTTTAAAAGAGAGCTTAACATACGAAATCATGTATTGAATTAAAGATTTTTCGATTTTAATATGTTATGTTTTAGGTCCAGGTTAGGCGACGATCTAGTGAAAGACCAAGCGATATACTTTTCTATAAATGAAAGGATTGGAATCTTATAAAGAGTGATGTTCACACATGGATCAAGTTCTAGTGTTAATGTACTGTGGTAGGATTTATCTTAGTTGACTTTGATCTTTGATTAATGAATGAACTACCAGTCTTCCATAAGATACAGGTGGTTTTGTAAATATATAGATACTGTAGAGAGCTTGTATTAATATAAATTATATTATTATATATTATATTAATAGACTGATACGAAGTGAATATATTGTACAATATTGGGGTTAGTATATACCACCTTGTGGGATACCTGTATTTATAGAGACTATAATATTGGAAGTAACGAATCTATAACCTACTTGGAAATTACAATCAGTTATAGGTACGATTTGATAAAATGGTAGTAAATGAGGAGCAAGATTTTTTTATGATTAAAAATCAGGCCATTATGCCACCTTATTGAATACTTGTGATATGTCAAAGAAAACACAAGTATGAAATATGATTTTTTCTCAAGGGAGTAGGATATAGAATCAACTTCTATTGTGTTTGGTGAACAGTAGAATATGACTGATGGAAACTGAATTTTAAGTCGAGTAGTCTATTATTTTCACTTATACTGAGTAATATATGTACATCAAATAATAATTTCTCTAATATTTTTGCGAATAGCTTATAGGTTATAGCTTATAGGTCTATAAAATACAACAAAATCTGGAGGTTTATTGGGTTTTTGAATGATAATGAAATTTTTTCATTTCTTTCTTTCAACGAGATGAAAATTGTCTAACCAATTTACCAATGGGAAATAGGAAAGTCATACGGTGGAGTTGTAAATATAAGTGAGATAAATAATGTCTTTTTTGGAAGACAACTGACGAATTCAGGAATAAGTTCATAGTCTGGAATCTTGCAGGGGAGATATTTTAGCAATAAAAATTTAACATTATTTGTAAAAATATTTGACTGGGATCTGGGAGTAATAAGGGAAGCAGGTACTTAAGAGACTGGTTGGCTATATATTCTGGTCAGGTTAGAAAATGTCAAAAAGGTGAGTCTTAAAAATGTTCACATTTTCTGATTCCATAGACATTATAAATACCAATATCTTTTTTGTTTGGAAGATAAGTAGATTTATTTAAGCTTGTTAAATTGCTTCCATAGGTCACAGACTACCATCTTTTAATAGAGGGACTGTTTACTGTTGGTTCTATGATATCTGTAGATTTTAAATTAATTTCATGTTGAGTCAATTTAATATATAAGAATAAAAACAAACTAGAAATTACTCAGAAATATTTAATGATTTCGCATAAAAAAGTTTGAGATATATAAGCAAAATACTACAAAAAATATTAAATTTTGTTTTATTTTTATAGTAAGTAAAATATATAAAAAATATAAAATATAAAATTAAATACTTTCTACGTATTCTAATAGACAATAATTTTGGTTTTTACATTAACAATAATAATAAACAAACCATATTATTAATATGAGTAATTTGTTTAATAAACCCCATGCCGCCCCTTTGAAATACAATTTTAGTTTCATTATAATGCCTGATGGTTTTCAATACTAAATCGTGAATCAAATATAATCTGAAATAATGTTCCACGTGTTTTTATTTTATTTATCAGTCAACCGAAAATAATATTAGGTACCTATATTATTCCTAAATGAATTATTTATTTTTGATTATATATAATAGACATTATTTTGACATATTTCACCGTTTAGCGTGTTACATGGTACACAGTACATCATATATAGTTTAACCTTCACTGTGCAAGTTTAAAATAAATTACACTATAGTATATACAATATACTATATAGTAATTACACCACAGTACAATAAACTGTTGTCCACTCTTTTTTCTCGTCCTTGGAACCACTAAAACTATTCTGTGTTTATACACCTAATACAAGAATAACTTTTAACAAAAAAAAAAATGATATCGATTTTATAAGCTTTGTATAAAATTATATTTATAGATTGTACTTGAATATAAACGATAACGTTAACGTGAGTATATTTCAATCTTAATAAGAGCGTAATATAGCCGCATAAGTACCTAAATGGCTAAACAAGATATCTATTTTGATAAATCGAATACAAAGTGAAATACATTTTCAACAGTTCAAAAATAATTATATTTATAAAAATAAATCATGTATCGTTGATATATAACCAACATTCTTTAAAAACTTGTGGATTCAATTATACTCGTTTTGGATTCAAAATTGTGTCTTAATAATACTATATATACGCATACTCACACATACACCAAACATAAAACTAAAATATTCGATTAAATTAAATACTGAACGAAATTGTAATAAAGTTTTTGTTTAGGAACTAAAAAATTTAAAAGTATTTTACTCTTTAAATGTTCTTTAACTCACGTTTTTGGATGGGTGATATGCCGATGTATTTAATTTTTTTTTTTTTTATTAATTAAATGATAAAAACGATGATTAAAAACCGTTAAAATTACTTTAAACTCTAATTCCCAAAACCAGGAAATTATAAATATTCTAATAATCGAAGACAGTTTAAAAGTCCCTCAACTTCTCTATTTTAACTGTATAGGAACTAGGAAGTCTGGATGTTCAAACTTCAAATTCACAGTCACACCAATTATATATTTATAATCGATTTATATCATAGCCTTGGAATTAAAAACTCTCACTAATCACTATGTAGGTACCTGCTATAACATTTAAAGTGCTCTTTTTATTTTTTGACATAACCTATTAGTATTTAATTTAAAAAACATTAAGTAAATACTAAATATTTTATAAATAATACCTTGCTGTTTTGTGTGTAAGTATTTATTATAATGTATAATATGCAATTATCTAGGTAACAAATAAAAAATATACCAAAACAATAAATTATTATCAAGTTTATACACCTAACTTTTAACTCTTTTTATTTTTAAACCAAAAAATCGTATAAATTTATTTTCTAAAACTTTAACAGAAATTCAATTAAGAAAAAAGCAGGAAACCTACTTCTGATGTATAGTAGGTTGAGATTTTAAAAGTATAGTTACTTTGTAATTGAATAGTTCATTTTAATGGATGTGATAAATTTGAATTCAATCACTCAGACAATTCACAGTATACAAAAATAATCCTGAATGAAGAGATCGGTGAATCAGCATCTATTTCTAAGGATGACTTATGTCAAATAATGTATATTATATTATTAAGTAGTAAGTATTTTCTTCATTCGATAGATTGTAATAAGTTTTACCACACACATAGCATAGGTATTACTTATTTCTCAGTACCGACAAACCGTAGAATGGTATGAACTGCAGTAAATAGGTTCATGGTACCTAAGACTTAAAAATAAGTCTGAATATTTTGGAAATGTTACTGTGTAAAAAAAATAATGATTTACGCAAATAGAAAAATTCATTCGTGTATATTAGTATGCAAAATAAATATCTTCTGAATAAAAATATATCAATAAAATGTTAACACATATATAATTGAATACAATACTTAGGAATAATAATAGGCATTCATAATTAGTGATTTAATTATAAGCATATGTACTTCTATTAGTATAATATCTTAGAAGGTTTAAATCAATAATTTTTAAACTAATACAATAAGTCAGTAATTTTTGGTTACACTATTAACTATTTACAAAAAACCTTGTTTTAAATTTTTAATCCTTAGCTATAATAATTGATAGTTTTATACATTTTTAACTACTTAATAATTTGCAAACATTCGATATTTTGATGAATTAAGTCAAAATTTGAACTTTAAATGATTATAAAAAAAATGTGCATTTGTATCTTAAATATTTTTAAAACTGCTTTTCTAAAATTGGCCTGGAAAAGTAGTATAATTAGTATCATAGGTTAACGCCTAAGTGATTTTTACTCACAAGAAACGCTCTTTACTATCTACACATTTAGACGTCTTAGGAGCAAAATATAAATTCACTAAAATAAAAAATTGTTTCATCAAAATTCAAAGGCTGATTTAGGTTATTATAATCTATAATACGGTTATACATATTTTAATTACTATTATTGTATATTTCTTCAATGAGGTAACCACATAAAGTACTTAATGTTATAATATAAAATTAAAAAATAATTGAAGTTGGAGAACTAAAAATACAAAAAAAAAATCGAAAAAAATAAAAATAAAAATATGGGATCCGAACCGACTACGACTAATTTAATGCTCACGCCTTACCCATTAAGCCACATAATGATTTTAGATAAAATATGGTTCGGATGAAATATTTTTCGAAAAAATACGATTCGAATGAAATATTTTTTGAGTAAAATATTTTACGGTTAAAATACTGTTCAGACAAAATATTTTCGGATATTTTACGCGTACCCCTAAATATACAGACATACAGAAGCTGTTGAATTAAATTAGCATATTTACTACCTACGCATTACGTATAAGCCAAATCAATACACATTGATGTATTACACGAACAAGTTGGTTGACCTTATTCAGTGCAGCGTTCGAGATAAAAACTAGTTTCAATAATGTAACATGCAGTGGTTGCTTTCAGGACAATTTATAATATTACCTACATCAGAATCGTCCTCAATTTAAAAAAAATATCAAGGTGCAGCAACAGTAGGTAATTATAATGCGCGTGACTTGTGGATAAATAATAGGTATGACCACGATAGCTAGTTAAAGAAAATTAAATTACGAATTATGATGGATACGAATTTTTAACTGCAAAAAAATCGATAACTTTTGTTTTTTTTACTTACTTTGCGGTGGATAATAATAATAATAATAATAATACGATATATGTATTTTCTACAATTTGTAATAATACACATTACTATATTATATGCATATTTTATAATATCGTCGATTATATAAAACTGTTCTCGACAAATACTTATATATATTACCTATATTATAACTTATAAATCACGTCTGGAGGTCATAACTTTTTGAGAACAATCATTTATAGTGACCTCAATTTAACGTCTAATCTTATTATACAATAAAAAAAAT
>JACXSJ010000200.1:349431-368174 GCA_014851325.1 Pentalonia nigronervosa
AGGATAGTTATCGAAAATAGAAAGGAAAGCCACATTTTTTTTTTTTTTTTTTTTGTAAGGGTATTTTTGTTTGAACCCACGATCGGGGTTCTATTGCTTCCCGGATGTTAAAGAGTTAATGTTTCAGAATGAAAACGTAGGTTTAAAATTAAATTTAACAATGTCATTAACAGACATAAAATAGTCTTTGTACAATGGTATATTAGTTAAATATCATGTGACATCATAAATAACACCTAGCGATATATTTTGGAATGCTCGAATTGGGTGGATGTTAAATGATTTGGCTGTTTGGCAGGACCTCAAATTTATATACCATATAATCAAACTGTTTAGATCACAGCCCACAGGTATATATAGGAGAAGTTTGGTTCCAATATTTAATTTAGAATTTAGAAGAGGACGAAAATTATGCAATCTGAAGTTTGGGTTTTCATATTAATCGTTTGTACGATGTTATTCCAAGATATTTTGACGAAAGCCGAACTGATTATATTTGATATGATTTGTTTATCTTGTAGAATTGGTCGAATTCGTTTTAGAATAAGTCTCTAAAAAAAGTTTGCTTGAAGTTAGCCATAAACTAATATGTCTGTAAAATGTAAAAAAGTTTTTGGGTTTGCCTGATTTAGGAATGAGAATTACCACTGCTAATTTCCATATTGAAGGGAAATATGTACCTAATTATTTATGAGATAATAAAATATAATAATAATTGTTGTTATTTATTTTCGTGTTTACACTTCAAATATGTTATATACAAATAATAGCTTGGCACTTTGCCTAAAAATTACAGTTTCTTAACTTGTATCTTCGGTTTCGACAAGATGTATTGATTTGTCGAGGAGTGACATAAGCAGAGATATCTTGAACCTTATTTGCATGATACAGGATAGGTAAGATGTCATGAAGGCTAGATTTTCAGCAAAATGCTTAGGCTTCATCGGAAATGGAAGAAAAACCATTTTTTCTTTAGATATGTATGGTAGATTTAGGGCCTGTTTTACTAATTCATAGCCTAGAGAAATTTAAAACTATGGGTTGTGTGGACTGTGGAGGCCCTATCTCTAATCCAGTGGCGGTTTTTCCTGGTTAGTAAGGGAGGCAGTGCCACCCTTGAAAATAAGAGAAAATAGATAGTTATTATTATTTAAATTATAAAATATTGTTTGTTTAAATTTTCAAATATAAACACTATTATAAAACACTACTTATAAAAGGGAAATAAATAAAATATATACTAAAATTATGTATTGAAGGGACTATGGAGTGTACCGTGCCCGATGCCCCGGTCTCGATCTTTAAACAAAACCGTGGTGACCATAGGTAAAAGGACTGCCCAGTGGCCTGTGCGCAGCGGACGAATATAATATTAATATTGTTTATAGTAATATACACTAATAATGTACTGACATACCGTAACACTACATACGATATACTAAGCTACGGCTGCCCCTATACGTCCCGTGTAGGCGCTGTAAGCGGCGGCTTCCCACTTTCTCGGGAGACGACCGTCGCCACCGTTATCGATAAGTTACATGTATACACAAGTGTACACACACACACACACACACACGCACACACACACATGCACATAAAATATGCGAATAGCACATGCGCGATTCTCAGTGGAGACTGCACATAACCGTTACCTCCGTCGGCAAACGTCACAGGCTGGGACTCGCAGCGCCTCAGCGGCCGACCGATAATCATTCTTTAAGAACAAATGGAGTTTAGACATTCGGCATATACAACTTATTAATCTTTAGATCATATTGTGCTTATGATCTGAGGGTTAATCCCTATTCATTGCACGTTATCGCTAAAAAACTTTTTGTCAATAGCAATTGTATAATAACACATATGTTTATTATTTATATTATGATTATTCAATATTATAATTCTATTAACTGTGTGATAGCCGATAGGTACTACTGCGAGTGTGAGAACCGAATAAAGAATTAAAAGTAAAAATTGTTGCCTCCTCAAAAATGTAATGCCATAACCGCCACTGCTCTAATCTAAATAGTGAATTGTATGGTACCACTTTTAATTACTAATCCATTCCTACTTTTTATGCGTTTTGAATACCTACCCATTTTCATTACCTAACTATTTTTTCTCAGAAAATTTGTTGGAAAACTGTTATGTGCATCACGAGGATTTGTTGCATAGCTAAACACAAACAGGGTATAAAAGTGTTGAATTTCAACCATCTAACAGATAAGAAATAGCTAAAATCCTACCACGACATCAGCCAGAAACGGTAATAAAAAATCGTTCCAATCGGTTAAGTCGTTCTCGACTTCAGCGTACGAACATAATCTGCTATTATTATACAGAGACACTGAGTTATATCCATTGACTATTTATATAACATATTAAAGACATTTTATCAGAATTGTTAAACTATTACATATAATATGCCACATGCCCATAAATATATTATTAACAAATTGCAAATCGCATAGGCGATTGGTTAAGTACCCAACAACAATAATATATAAGTAGCGGTAATTAATTTTAACACGCATTATCTTCATCTTATAAACCATTTATGATTTGTCCATCTAATTACTTATTCAATTAAAGTTTTTAACTGCATTTGTTCGAGTGGTCACCATTGTTTTTCTTATTATCTGTAGGTACCTACTTACCTGCAGCTGTTTCTTCCGAGAAATCGTACCTATTATCAAGCATCGTACTAAAAAATTTAATTGCATACATATTAAAAAAGTTACTAAATGCATACAAATCTTAGCAGGTTACATTTATATTATATCTTGATATTTGATATTCATTGAGCTTAAAACTTTTATCTAAAATCATTCTTAAAAATAAATTATTATAAATTATTCATTTACGTAGCAATAACAAATTTTAATTATCAACAATTTATAATAATTTGTATGCATAATATGTAGTCACGTTATTACTTATAGATACCTACATTTTGTATGGTTCTAAATTACATGACTGCCACCGGCTCATGTGTCGGCTTAATTATGTAGATTGTCTTAATTTCTTTTACATGTAATTTTATAATATTTTACCATTATTTACCAAAATTTTTAGGCTTTTCGTACTGTATATTTGCAATTATTTCATCACATTAAATTATTAATAAACTCGAATTGTTCATATTCTTATTAACTAACATGTTATTATATTTTTGATAAAAACAGGACACTAAAACATACTTTCTTGATCATTTTTAATTTACACGTTCTGGCACACTAGACCAACATAACACAGGTAGGTAGCAACGATGCGTATTTGCATTGATGATAGAATAGACTAATTCTATAATCAATGGTATTAGCGGGTTCTTAATTCAGTCGGGCCGTCGGGGAATGCATTAAATGCGTCAGTTACTCAGGTCTTTTGATGACAGGTACGTGTCTAAATGATTATTAAATGTTTCATAGTAAATTGTTGGTCGCTTTAAATAGATATATCAGATTCATAAACGCAATAAGACTATTGCGCGGATCATTCCATAATAATTATTGGAAACTGTCACTATCTGGTTTGTACATGGGTAGTTAAGTAAATATTTACCAAATTATAGTAGCCAGTTGTTTTGTCTATACTTAAAATCCAAAAATAAATAAATACATAGTCCAAGAACATAGTTCTAAATTTTTTTTTAAAATGTACAGGACATAAGCTGATCACTCGTGGCGTTATTGCTCATGATAAATAAAATGTCCGTAGATTTACCTTTTCTTAAACTCTATTAAATGTAAACTGCACAGATTTTTAACACAATTATTTGGGTTGTTTTTATCAAATATAAAATACAGCAGTAAAATTATTTCTAAACATAATAAATATTTTATATTTACCAGGTAATATAATAATTGTAATAACCCGTAAAAATCGGTTTATTCGTTTCGACGCCTTTCCCAGTCAAATGTAGCTATGCAGCGTGATGCATGCAATATTATATTTAATTGTGTACTTTTATAAATCATAGCGTATGTAAAATCTGAATACTTTTATTTTGTGATACGTTAGGATCAATAAAATAAAAATAAAAATAAGTCGTTTTTTAATCACATGAAAATCAATTTTCCAAAGCTAGCGTTATCAGGTGACATATTAGAAAAATATCAAGGTTTTTCCAAATAACTCCTCGTCAACTATAAACTTTTATCAAGTTTCCATAACTGTAAATAAAATAAATAATTTCGAAAATTATATCCGATTCTTCCAATTTCTAATCATATAAAAACTATTTTATTTCCTGTAACCAATGGTAACCATATATAAAAAGAAAATATTATATTTCCGTTTGCCGAAACAAAATAATTTTGAATTATTCCAGTGTAAGCACATTATTAAAATTCGATTTTTTTTTAAACCCTTCTCATTGCACATTAAGAGCATTGGAGAAACCACTATTCAACATTTTAAGCTTATACATTTTGTCATTTTTGAAAACTAGCGATTAGAAGTATTTGGATTTTATACATAAGACATTGTGCACATTGCTCTAAAATTTCTTACAATGATCAATTTTTTGACCAATAGTATTATACAGTACCAAGTTACAAACATTTTTTTTTAATTAAAAAGTGAATATTTACTGTTTGTATAAGTACAGATGAAAAGATAGGGTTGTTTGAGTGAAAAGGGTGTCTGTTGACAATATTTCAAAAAGTATTTATGAAATAAATTACGTTGCTCACTAAAGTAGAAGTTACTCCACGTCACTTCTAGCGTCAAGAATATAGGTTCCTTGTCATGTCGAAAAGAAACTATTTATAAATTTCATATTTAGTTTTTTAATTGAACATTTTTTAAGACGATTACGGCATACAAAAATTATTATAGTTCACTCAAATAAAAAATAATAAATGGCCTTGTTTGCATATATACTCTCTGACATGTGCGTTTCTGTTGAATACCTACCAATTTTTCTTCCTATTTATAGCCTTAGATATCTAGATATCTCTATATTTAATAATATACCAGACTTGGGTAAAATACTTTACAAATTATTTGGAATAAATACTCGAATATTTAAGAAAAATAGTATTCCGAATTTGAACACTTCATAAAAATAGTATGCCGAATAAAGAATCGAATATTTAAATATACTATTAAAGTATTTTAAATACATATAGGTACATGCAATTTCATGCATATTATAGGCGGAGCTAGACTTAAGCTTTAGCGTATGCTTCTCACTAAAAATTATAATACAGCATATTTATTTTAAAAACCGATTTGGTTGTTAGCATAAAATAAATTATAAGTTTAAAACTTGAAAAATGTTTTTTTTTTCATATTTTATTTATATTTGAGTTTTTATAATCTAGCATATGTCATGTTGCTAGGAAAAATAAATACAAGGGTTTTACAATTTTAAAATTACAATCATAAATTTTCTATACATTTTCTTTACATTAAATATCTAAATGCTAAGTACACTCAAGCTTCAATAATTTCAATAATAAAAATGAATGTTTGTTTGTTTATTTGTTTGTTCGTACTCTATAATCGACTCAATTACTACTGGACTGGTTTCAATAAAAGTTTAACAAAATGTCTTCAATACACGAAATAATTGTAGACAATTGCATGAATTACAGATATCTATAGATAAATGCGAATTAATATACAAAAAAAATAATATTGACTAAAATATTTATATGTATATATATAGACATATATAGTCACATAAATATATTATATATTTATGATAGATAAATACATACTATAACTATAATAGTATACTAGTATAACTTATGCCCAATAATCTGAATTTATTAGAAAAGTTAGATATTAATAGAAGTATTTATACATAATGCTTTTCATATTTCCAATACTATTCGTAAAAATAAAATAAGTTATTATAAAATAGTTATTCAGTTATCAAGTTCAATAACTCATCAAATTTTCTTCATGATCTCAAGGCTAAAATAAGTATGGACAATAACTTACCCAAATAACTATCCATGTGTTATCACATATTTTCAAATAAATAATTCATATAAATGCAATATTAACCAGTCTTAGCTACAACCTGTTCTGTAGTATTAGTATATCACTATGATTCATCAAGGTGCCAACTTTCACAATTATCCTTCACAGCCCCATTCTCTTATTTTTTCAAAATTAAGACATTTTATCATCAAAAATAGAATTCAAAATTAACTGTTAATTGATAATCTTAACTGTCATGCTTAAAGATTAAATTTGGTTAAAAAACATTAATATTTAATGTGTATAATCAAGTATATTTCAAAATTATTTTTAAATTATAAATTCAATCACTTTAAAA
The DNA here is from genome assembly GCA_014851325.1 of Pentalonia nigronervosa. NCBI lineage: Eukaryota > Metazoa > Arthropoda > Insecta > Hemiptera > Aphididae > Pentalonia > Pentalonia nigronervosa. The sequence continues at coordinate 355,724 of JACXSJ010000200.1, forward strand.
AATCACGTAAACAGCCTAATAGTTTTATCTGCCCCACAACTAAACACCCACGGTTCAGTAGGATGGAATGTCACACCAAAAATACCAAAATCTGAGCAATTCTCGTGTTCCTTCAGTAATTTTAATGGGACAACTAATGGATTTTGAAGTAAATCACTAAAAATTAAAAAATTAAATAATTTAAAACATTAATCAATAAAATTAAAAATTAAAGCAAATAAACACTTACTTATAGACCATTCCATGAGAAACAATCAATGCACGGTCATCAGAGCCAGACGCAAACAAAGGATAACGTTTATGGAAAGCAACAGAACGTACAGCAGTTGAATGTAATCTAAGAGTTTTATATGGTTTGGTAGAAAGATCAAGATCAAACCATAACATTTTTCTGTCATACGTTCCAACAATAAGATTGTCACCACCTAAATATCATTGAGATTATTATAATGGTAATAAACAAAGCATGATATAATGACAAGTATACAAAGTAATAATTTTATAAAAACTTTAACATTTTAATTTTAAAATCAACAAATTATTAGGCCTTTAATAAATTTAACATAAGTTACAATTTTAAAATATAAAGTAAGTTCACAAAAACTTTCAAAAATAAATGTTTAAAGATATTATTTATATTTTGAAATAGTTATTTAACCCTTTGACTACTACTGTTGTATTATAAATCAGTGGTTTCCAAAAAAACTAAGCCATGGACACTTAACTAAAACATAAATTGGGCCAGGGACCACTTTTTTTATATATACTTAAAGAAATCTGCTTCTGTAAATGTATACATTTCTCAATTTTGTTTTAACATGAAAAACAAATTTTTTACCTGCATGTTGTGCTTTAATTATATCAGGTTTTGAGTTAAGAATTTAAAGTTGTAAAATGTTTTATTATTTATTTTTAATTACACAGTTTCAAACGTTTAAATCAAGTTTTAACTCAACTCTGCTTTGAATCATATTTTCAAGTGCAAAGATTTACATAAATAAAAATAATACACCACTATTTTACACAGAAGTAACTAGTAAATTTGTAATCATCTATTCCTAATACTTTGTACAGCTTTATAAATCACAGTTTTGGTATTAGTTTTAAAATTTTAAATGCTATGTTTGACCTAATATTTCAAGCATAAGTTATTAAACTGATTAAAGTTAAAAAATATATATACCTGGATGAATAGCCATTGATGAAATCCATTTCGCATAACTCATTAATTTTTTAAATAACTCTTGTTTGACCAAATCGTAAATTCTTATATTTTTTTGAGTCTGAAAAATAAAATATCAAAATTACTAATTTTTTGTTATAGTAAAGAATAATGGTTAAAATTGTAAAATAAAATAATCATTTACCGCAACAAATAAGAACGGCCTAATTGGGTGGAAAAGAACAGATTGCACCAATCCTTTAGATTTAGCAAATGGTAATTGTGAACGTCTAGTAGACATTTGATGAATGAGAACTGATCGGTTAGCACCATCAGGCATAACGGTAGCAGCATAATCTCCTCGACCATGCCATGTCACCTAAAAAATACAATTTATCATAACTGTGCAATAGTGGATTAAAGATAACATTAAAAATATTTAAACTTAGTTTAAAAAGTAAAAATCTCAATAATTAAGTCATAACTCATGAGTTATAAGATATTTAATATTAATCAATTTATCTAAAAACTACTTATTTACCTGTTTTATTTCTTTAAAATGATTCAATACAAGGCGAATGCCATTTTCCCATTCTTCAGGTGTTGCATCATCCCACTGAACAACTGCTTTGACCTTATCAGAAACTAAAAATAAATTGTACAGTTATCTTCCACACAAAAAAAAATAATTGTTTTAAAACAAAATATACCAATAGATGCTTGAACAGGTGGTGTGGATAGAATAGAATCCGTTTTGGAAATTATTAAATGATCACCAACACCTGGATTTATGATTAATAATTTACGATCAGCTACAACTGCAACCAATGACAAAGCTTTGTTCGGGTTCCATTCAACACTACGTACTATACCTCCAACTGGTATGGTCCTTAAACAACGACCCGTACTAATTTCCCATACTGAAAATAATTTTTTTTTTTAAACAAGTACAAACTTAGTTTGTTTTTAAATAAATATATAAAACTTATTATAATCTATTACACTTATTAAATCAAATAACATTTTTTTTCAATAAGTATATTACTTTTAATGGTCATGTCATCAGATCCAGACAACAAATATTGACCAAGTGGATCAATAGATATACAACGGACCATATCAGTATGACCATTATATACCAATGATTGAATTGTAGGGAATGGTTGTAGATCTTTAGGACTTGGCAATTTAGGCAATAGATCTTCTGGCTCAATAGTTAACTATGAATAAATTATTTTATAATTTAATAAATTTGTCATTTAATAATAAAATATATAAATGTATACTCACTCTCATTTTCCTAGCTCTAGGACACAAATACAAATCCATACATCTTGTAAATCTCTCTTTGATAAATTTTGGATATGCTGGAACTTGTCTAAGACTAGAATACTTTTGTGGTACATAATGTAACTTGCGCTTCCAAGGAGTTTCTTCTTGTTTTTTCCATATCCTCATCTAAGTAGAAAAATATTTAACACTGTTTTTACAATACATACAGATACAATAATAATAACTTACTTCTCGCTCATTAAACAAGAACTCAGGGGGAGGATTATAAGACTCTGCATGTGATGGTAAATTTCTCTTTGGCGCAGGTATGTGATCAGTAATGCGCCTCATATGTTGATCTTCACCATCATCTGTACTCCACATCATATAGAAACTGCGTTCCCGTTTTTTTTCGCGTTCCCTTCGCTTTTGTTCTCTAGTTTTAAGAAGACCAGCTCTTATTAATCTAGCATAACGTTCAACACGTTGAGCTTCCTGTCGACTAGCAATAAATGACCGTTTGTGATCGGCTCCATTACGAATGGGCATGTTCATCACTTCTGATGTAAACCATTCAATCCAAGGCTAAAAATATATATAGGATTATAAAATGTATATAAAAATATTAATTAATGTCACAGAAAACACTACCGCATATTGCTCGTAGGTTGAATCTGGTATTTTACTAGATTCTATTCGTTGAATTAACTCTACATCTTTATCGCTTAAGACGACATCTTGTCCAGTTTGTAAATCTCTAACTGTACGCCTATAATGAACAAATTATAAGTGTACATTCAAAATAATCACAAACTAATAATTCTTACCAGAAATCAGGGTTCTCCATTTTTTCCATAAAATTATCCAACTGATCCCCACGGTCAGGTTTAATGATTTTATTACCATCCCAATCATAACCAACATGTGAATATTCATCGTACCAATTCATTGGTATGTTTCCCACAGTGTTCCTAATGTCCTTAAAATATAATAAACATTTCGTCAAAAATTAATTCAAAATCGAAAATAATGAAAACCTATGTAGTAAAAATTTACTTCTTCGTCAGAGGTGTCCATTTCTGCTTCGTATTCTACATAGTCATTTGGTTTTTCGGCAGGCGGTAAGCCGTTCATTTCTTCGACAGGCTGGGCGTCCTCCATTATTCTTTTTTACAAATCTGAATTAATATTGTTAAATAATAACTAACTACAATAACTATTAACACGTTTTAAACTTTCAACTATCAATAATCAATCTAAGATTGGTTCATGATAAATATTAAATAATAATTTTGCAGTGTGCGGTGTGCCAGTGTCAGTGTTAAGGAGTCACGTGGATTTTGCCGTTGCTAACATCCTGCATTAAGATCGAAATCACCTAAAGATATGAAACCAACGATAACTTAATTTTATAACCATAGCACAGAGTAATATTATTTTATGAACCATAGTCGCTGTTATCACACTTATCGCAGATGGTACCATATATGATATCAATCAACATGTATTGATCAACACACCTTGGTACCCATTTAGTAAAAATATTGTAAAAGCCAAAAAGGCATGGTAATCACCAATCGTTGCAATCAGTAAACACGCATGGTTTTTCAAGTAGTTGCGGAGAGCCGTAGACACGCATCAAGATATTGAGATAACTGGAATAGTAGAATTCAATTTTCAAATTATCATTTATAAAGCACACCAAATTATTATAGTCAGATTTGAATAATAAAAATTTATATTTTAAATCTTAATGTCAATACCGTGTTTTCAAATTTTCCGTAACAATGTGTAGCGTTAACGAAGATGGTGCTGAAGTGTTCGAACTACATAAATCTATTGGACCGTAAGATGTTGTATTTGTTATTTTGATGAGTTAATGTCGAATGATAATTTCTTAATTTCTTTTAGAAATTAAAAACAACAACTTAAATCCATATTTTTTTAAATTGTTAAGATATTGATGATATTGTTTTTATACAGTTTAGAATTAAAATGTCGTAAATGTCTAATCAAAGATGGAAATGTTGTTTTGCAAAAAAAATATGTTTATTGCAAGTGAGTAGAAATTATTTAACAATTAATTTCCTAAATTAACAATACATTTTATTATAGGACTTGTTTTATGCCTATGGTTAATCATAAGTTTCGTGCTACCCTTGGAAAATCAAAATTAGTTAGTAGAGGTGAACGTGTTCTGGTATGTGTAAGTGGCTCTCAATCTTCAGTATCTTTACTACATATGGTATGGACAGGATTACAGCAATCTACTTACAAGAGATTAACATTTGATCCTGTAGTGTTATATATTGATGGTAATGACATGGTTAATATTAAATCAAATAGAATTAATTAATTTTAAACCATTTCAGAAAGTGATTTACACAATTATCCCCAGGATCAAAAGAATAAAATTCAAGAACTTTTTGAAAAATATGGTTTAACTTACCACATAGTTAAGTTTGCTGCAGCCGTTTATTCAGATAATTGTTTAAATGAAGATACTAATGTTGACCAATATAATAATAAACTACAAAATATTTTTAACAATTTATCTGACCTTACATTAAAAGAAGATATGTTAATGAAACTTCGGTAACTGTCATAGATATATTTATATAATATTTGTAACAATTCATTTTTTTTTTTTTTTAATTTTTAGTAAACGTGCAATCACAAAATTAGCTGAATTATTAAAATGTACCCGAATAATGACTGCAGAAAATGAACATAAATTATCTATTCAATTGCTTTCAAATATAGCTCTAGGTCGTGGATCTCAAATATCTTTGGACATAGTAAAAAAAAAACAAATTATTTTTACATTTATTTTCTTATATTATATTCCATATATGGGTTTACTTACTTGGTTACTCCTTAATAAAAACAATACAGTGAAACCTATAACAAACACCACTAAATAGCAGACAATATTTCAACAATCAAGAGTTTTCAGTTTTTTTATTGTAATTTTTTGTTTTTGTTGACAATTGGTTATTCAAACTATATACAATAAGCTACTAATTACAAAAAAAAAACTGGATGACCTATGGAATTTGTAATTTATTTCTACTGAATATTCAGTATTATAAAACCTATATGATTATATAAATAATCTCTAATGAATGATAGATGAATTTCTGTAACTATTTAATTTATAATTTTAAATACTAATTTACTATACATTTTCAAAACTTAAATACATATTATAGGGGCTTGCAGTTAATAATAAAAATAATGACAAAACATCTTTAGTTACAATACGGCCAATGAGGAATCTGTCTGCTAAAGAAATTTCATATTATGCTTTGTTCAATAAGTTAGATGATTTTATGCATTCAAATTTTTTAACAGCTGTATGTATTTAAAATCTTTGTGTATATCATTTGAAAAAATAAATATTTAAATTTATTTTAGACTAGTGAAGATGAATCAATACAAAAAACTACAGAACGGTTTGTTAATGATCTGCAAGTCGATTTTCCTTCAACTGTATCCACAATATTTAGAACTGGAGAAAAAATATCTGAAAAAATATCAGCTACAGCATATTGTTTATTATGTCAAGTATGTAGTTTATTCAATTTCATTTTCTTTTTTTTTTTATTATATACTATATAAAATGATATTTACAGGGCATTATGGATGTCAACATGTCATCTTCCTCAGCTATGGAAGCAACAGAGTATTCAAAATATGTTTCACTAATGGGAGTTAAAGCATTAAAACTTAGTTTAAAAGATTTTAAAAATAAAGAAATTGACCAAACAAATTGTAATGGATGCAAATGTAAAAATAAACAGGATTTAAAAAAAGAAGTTATCGAAAGCTTATGTTATGCTTGCACACATATAATTCAAGACTTAGTAAGGTTTAATTTATAAATTGTCATTAAATTGAGTATAAAAATCAAAAACAAAATATTATTTTTAGGAATCTTTGGATGATTTACCAGATGAAATACTTAATAAAGAAAAAGAAAAATTGCAATTTAAAAGAATGGAAGAACAAATAAAAGATTTTTTGTTGTTAGACTTATAATAAATGTTTAATCTCAATTCCTCGCATCATTTTTATTAATATTGACATAATAGGACTAAGAATCAAGATATTTTTTTTAATTTGTGGTATTGGTGATAGAAAGTGATATGGTGTTACAGACCGCCCCCTAAAAATTGAATATTGGTAAAGTTATTTCTATTGCCATTATACATTAATAGTTGTAAAAGAAAAAATATTTTATTTAAAAATAATATGTTGACTCTAGTCTAAATTATTCTTTGAAAATTATAATTATAGAAAAATATTTGGTAATAATGTGGTAATTGAAGAGGAATAATAATGAATACAAAATAAATATATCAATTAATAATTACATATTAAAAATAGTTTATTTATCACAGCAATTTCTATATATTTATCAAGTAAAATATTGGTAATTGCCAATTGGTATCTATAAGAAAAATTGCATTTTTACATAATAGTATAAAAAAAATATCTAACTTCAAGTAATGTTTACTTTAATCTAGTATTATCAAATGTAGAAACTAATTTATTTGTTAACAAACATTTTTAAATAAACTGTGCACAAGTCAATAAGAGATAGTTTACCTGTGCAATAAATCACAAAAAAATTAATACAAACAAATTAAGTTTACAATACTAAAAAAAAATTGTGTTATAGTAAATAATAATTTTTTACAAGTATAAATATATAAATTGTCTTTTTAACTAATCATATTGCAATATGTATTATGTTATATTATATATAATTAAAAAATACATAGGAAACCTTGTAAAACCCATGACCTTTATTCGATATTTTATTTTTTTCTATCAGAAGTATTTGTATAAATATAAAGTAAAATAAAACATCTTAAATGTTAAGTTATCAAAGAAAAGAATGTTTATTAAATTATACTCTTTGAACTGGAACAATAGTCGAGTCTGACATCAATTTACAATTAGATGGAATGTGAATGTCATTTTTAATTTTACCAATTTCAGAAACTATAGGACTTGTTTTTGGATCTCTAAGAGCAGAAGCATTTTTAGTTATTAGGTCTCTAATACCTTTAAATTGCTTTTTAACTAAATCCATACTTTGATTAGCATCAACAATTACTACCTAAAAAAACAATAAAATACATTTTGTTAAAATTTAAATGATATGTTATTATAATCAACTAGAACTAATTTACATTTATATAAATATTTATTTTAAGAACAATAAGGTTTCATATATTTATTAATATACATCTAAAGTTTTTATTAAACTAAGTAGAGGAATTAAACACAAATTTAATACAATATCCACTTATACCTCATTCACTTCCAATCTTGTATCAAATCTATGATTTATTACAATACATTTACTTACAGGTATATTCTTTGGTATATCAGTATTGTGTACATTTAACCATTTGTCATGCAATTCATGTAAATGTTGTATGTATTCAAAAGAAATATTTTTTTCTTCAGACCTATTCCTGGTTTTAATTCTTTGGTAAGCTACTTCTGGATCAGTTCTCAGATAAACTAAAAAATAAATAATATATTAATGTTTAAAAAAAAAAAATTATAATTTGATATTATGCCTTACTTATGAGGTCAGATTCAATTTGAACATTTTCTAATAGCCACTTATACCATGCATCTAGCACGGAATATTCTGGAGCTGCCATAAGGTTGTCTTTGTATAAATTTTCAACAAATATATTTCTGAAATGTAAATATTTAATCTTATTATTCCAATTCTTGCTTATTCATCGATTTTTTTTTTTTTTATTTATTAAAATTTATCAAATTAATAATATAATAAAAACAATTTTAAATTGTATTTATTAAATTTTAAATATCTAATATAAATTAAAAGTACTTTCTCATGTACCTTTCATTGTGTAGTAATTCAAAACTTAAAACCATTATAGCATAAGTATTATTAACTATTACTTATCTTTTTATTTGTTTTAATTTAAGTATATATGATATTTATGTACTTGTACAATGTAGGTATAAAATAAACATTTTAATTTGTTGTTAGCTAATTTAAAATTTGGTTAATATTTATTTATTTATAAATTTAAGTAGATTTAAATTTAGCTTTTCTTTCTACGTAATCTATTATAAGTGTTGAAATAAAATAGTACATAAGTATATATAATGTTTCATAAAGCATATAATTGTTTTAGTAGAACAAATTAAAACTATTATAAACTATATTAGATAAAACATACAAGCTACTACTGTTAGGAAAAATAGTTAGTAATTTATTTTACTTAAAATATTAAATATGAAAAAAAAATGTTTAGCATTGATCAGAAATCAAATGATCCAAAATAAATACTTAAAGTTGGCTTAAAGTATTAATTTTTATTTTATCTATTGTTAAATTTTTCCGATTATAAACATTCTTATTTAAAAATCAGTTATCTTTAGACATTTGATAATATCTAAAAACTATAATTATAGTTAATTATTATAGTCCTAGTAATAACTAGTAATTATTTTTACAATTAATTTTATAATAAAAGTAAATTAATAAAAATCAAAATTACAAATTAAAAATGACAAATTAAAATTAAAATGAAATTTAAATAGCAGCTGTTGATTATATTAGATCGTATTATCATAATTCCTAATAATAATTTGCTGTTAATAATTGTTATTAATTGAGGTTAGAAATGTCATCTTATATTTGTCATTCTGTGAAACATTAATCATAACAATTTATAATCGAAAACTGGTTATCAATTCGTTAAAAAAAAATTAAAAAACCGCTACACCCCCCACTGACAATATAATAATTAAATATATAAACATACGAATTGGCAAATGAAATATTATCTATTATATCGGAAAATTAAAAATACAACCGTGGGTACATTGTCATTGCTCAATCGAAATGACTACTATAAAAAATTAAAAGTTCAAAATATTAATTAAAGAAAAACGAGAATCTTCTCATCTGCTACCTACCAATATTAAACTTGTTATTCTATTGTTTTTATACTATATACAAGTTTTACCAACGGTGGCGACCCGACTACGATAACAATGGTTGTCCACAACTCTAATAATAACAATACGAATATTTTATAATGGCAGAATGGGCGGGAAAAAAATATGAAAAATCGGCAATTACCGGGCACTGTAGATGGACCGTTCCATTATCTTGATGTTCTGACTAGGTAGTTCCGGCCTGACCTGATGCAGTTCCAGCATGGTTCTCTGCACGATCGACTGGAACGCGAAACTCCATCGTTTCGGGTCCTTGTACATCAGGCCCTGGAAAAACGAAAACTTAATACACTGAATACACTATACACGGGTGGTGTAGTACTCCGCGGCGAAGGCCTCAAGTATGCCGGACTCACCAAAAAGTTGTGGCCGCGCACGTCCTGCCACTTGTGCACCGGTTCCTTGGCGAGGTACACGTTCGGGCAGTTGGTGAACTGTTCCAAAAAAGTAGTTTTTCCACTGCCAACGTTGCCCTCGACGAATACGGTGTACGGCCGGCTGCAGTATTCGTTAACGGACATGTTTGCTCGAGTCTTGGAAACAAACTCCACAGCAATGTCAAGCGGTTGCGGTAGTCGACTGAGACGGCGGCGAGACGTGTTCAGCGGTAGGATACGATGGCGCGAAAGCGGCGGGGCGCAACGGAACAATGGCGTTGTATCGAAAGCCAATGTAGACAGGCCGCGGCGGCGGCATCGACAACACAAACACAACGGATTCATCGCTTTTAACCGCCAAAACGTGCTGTCCCCCCTGACCCGTCGTCGTTGCAGTTGCATTATGATTTTCAAGCACTTTATTATGTCATGCTGCCGCTGTTATCGCCTCCGAGACTTATCAATTTAAGTGTCGGTCACGTGGTCCGTGAACGCGCGCCGACCGGCAACGGCGCCATAATTATTGGCTTTGAACTTTAAAACTTGGATAATAATTACTAATTTCTTTTTAGAAAAATGGAAAACTGTACAAGAACCATTCCGCAACAGTGGCTATAGACGATGGTTTTTAACTTTGTAAACATTGCACCCCCATTCCACTAATCTAATCACGTGGTCATAAGTCATTCCTACTTCGGCCTTCACATTTGAAATTAAGAAAATAGATGGTTAAATCATTTTGTCATTTAAGTGTTTTATTTCTTAACTGTATCCAGATAGTTTATCACTGTCACAAAGTTCAAACTATTGAATTAAAAAAAAAAAAAATTATTGTTTGTAATAATTTGATTTTTGTTTAATGCAATTTTCCCGGTTATAAATCAATACTAATAAAGAGACTTATAATATAGGTTTTTAAACAAAATACTACGAATTAAGATATACATAATATGGGTAAAACACGATTGCGGACGCTTTACCTTTTTTGCAACACGATTGCGGACGATCATTATATAACAAAAGGTCTTATATTGCACCCAAAAAATGACACGACTGCGGTTGAAATTTAATGAAACGTTGCCAAGTTGTGCGACGCGGTCTACCAAGCTCAACGATTATCAATTTTATGAAAGTTCTTAATAATACAGTTAAAAATTGAAAATCAAAAAAAAAGTAAAAAATAAGCGTTCAATATAATAATAAATAAATTAAATTTATATTTTTTCCCCCTGTAATGACAACTAATTTTTTTTTAATATTGTATCACGTTTTGGTGATTTTTATAATCATTATACCTCTGAATAGTTAGGTTGATTCTATCTAAATCTTTTTTTGCCACTAATTTCTCTCGACTTTTGTTTATGGATGAAATAATTGTCTCAGTTTCTCCTTGAGTTTCTTTTAAAATCGATATAACTAAGTGAATCGGAGGATGAGTATTGTGAAACTGGCTATTGTATGTAATTATTGTAAATAATTTAAATGTCTTCCATAGTTTAAAAACACAATATACACTATATACAGAGTTGGGCGTTATTCGAATGAAATTTTATCTAGATGATTATTTAGATAACATTTTATTCGAATAAATTATTATTCGAATAATTTTTTTTACAATAATTCGAATAAAAATTTATTCGATTAATTTTCAACTATTATTATTCGAATAAAAAATCATTCGAATAATTTTTTTTACAATAATTCGAATCACAGTCACGCGCGGACAGTCGTACTGTACGCACACGCTTTTATTGTGTCCCGAGTTATGTTCGATTTGTTGCGTTTAATCCGAACCGTTTTATTTTCTTCTCTTCGTATCTTCTACTACTTAACGTGGTTTTTTTGAACACCTCTAACCCTGCGCCGTCAGCTCAACTCACTGACCCCTTGCACAGGGAGTACCCAGTTAGTATATTATAAGTATAATTATTATTATTATACAAGTGCGCTAAATAGTACAGTGTCTGATATATAAATAATCACATCCAAGGCACCGTTACTCGCGGTGACCTTTGGACCTGCAATTACACTCGCGTTCCTATCTAAATAAAAATAAATGATATACGCCAATTAAAATTAATTGGGTAAATATGAGCTCATCAACTAAGGACAAAAAAGATAAACAATTACCAGACAAGCGTTCAATGACAACTTTGCCTAAATCGAGTAATAACTCAACAAATGATAAATGGATCGAAACAAAGAAAAGAAATCTCTCTTCCTTCAATTCTGATACCAATATATCTCCAAAAGTGCAACATAAAAAAAAACTGTTCTCTTCTCCGAACAGATTTGAATTACTCAGTGCAGCTGAAACATCTAATGAAGATATTATCATAGATGAATCACAGACCACCACTTCTGTCTCTGTTCATCCCACAAACAAGGCACCCCCTCCAATATTTATTAAAGGAGTAGAAAATTTCCCTGGCTTATGTACCGAATTAATCAATTTGATTGGCGTCGATAATTTTTATTGTAAATCTACTACGGATAAATTAAAAATCCAAACATTGAACCCAGATTCTTATAGAACTGTAGTGCATTTTCTAAGGACAGAAAAAGCCGAGTTCCACACCTATCAATTAAATGAAGATAAACCAACTCGCGTAGTTCTGCG
>JACXSJ010000201.1:0-37782 GCA_014851325.1 Pentalonia nigronervosa
CTGTAGCGTTATATATTTCACGCGACGTACAGCATTATATAATATCGGATACAGCGAAATAGCAAATAATAATTTTTCTCGTTATTCAAAATGCATAACAATAATATGATGATGATGATGATGATGATGATGTACGCAATAATAATATCACAACTACGAAGTAATATATATTTTTTTAGATTATAAACATAATAGTATTATCAAATCCTGTGATCCAAACGTTATGATTTTTGATTTTTTTATATCACAAACATTACTATAGATACCTAATTAAATATCAAGAAAAATTAAATTGTTAAATTATTGATGGATGATATTACTTGCAATGGAGGAGCTAGTCTATCTTTTATATGATGTTTCCCATTATAAATCAACAATCCTCCTAAACATCCATTAAAATTTCAGGGGGGTCTTAATATCAATATGAGTGGGAAAGATTTGATCCCACACAACTAAAAAACTGTCTGTTTGAAGGAAGGCTAAGACTCACTAAGCCCCCTCCCCCTCACCGATTTCCACCTATGAATTTCCCTATAAAATAATAATACCTTAAACAGTGAGTGTTTAATCAGTTAAATAAATTGTTTTTAAGTATCATTAACTTGGCCCACTCTGTCACAACGGGCTGCTCACGCTCAAGGACTATTGCATTATATGAACCGCGTAAAGGAGTTTTTCGTTTTTATATTAATTCTTCTTCAAGGGCGCACATGTCACCACTTGCACCGTCGCTGAGTTCAAGTATACAAAAACTGTGCATGCGACAAGACTAATATATAGAAAAGGCACCGTCATTGACGCAAACCGTAGTCGATGACTATTATAATAATATTATATTTCATGCATTTGGCGAGCGGAAAAACGACTTGTCGCGAACTGCGTTTATACCGCGGTCGTAGTTTGGGGAGCACTGCCGGACATCAACAAATGCAATACGTCGTCGTCAATTTGTACCGCTCGTTTGGGTCTCTCGTAAATTATTTCCGCGGGCGCTCGATGGGGGCGATGGATTGTATAGTATATTTTATGTATAATAATACACGTAGTGCGCCGTATGTGTGTAGTAGACGAAAACCCGCACACATGATATTATACGACACGACAAATAATAATAATTGAAACCAACAACTGCAGCAGAATTCGATTTCGACGCGAATAAGTGCTCGTCCTCCTCCGGACAATACGTATACAATAGTATAATATAATATAACATAATAGACGATAAATACAATAAGATGTAATATAAATAACGGTCCGCGGGGACGCGAGGGAGACGTACAAAAGCGGACTGACCGCAGCGGTTGCCGTGCACTCGTTTATATTATATATATATCGGTGATGATGTATTTAAGTACACACTTGTTGTGTGCACCTCGGATAAGTCATTTTCGCCGGCTGTGTTTAACGCGATTTGTCTCATACGACGATGACCACTGTCCGGCAGCACACGTCGCCACCATCAGCGTCGCACTGCTGCTGCCCGCCGGCGAGGGTGGACTCGCGTGTTATTCAATAATATATAAATATATACTGTTATTATTATTATTATTATTATTACTGTTGTTGTCGTCGTTGCCGTTGTTGTGTGTGCCTTGTTAGGGGGCGGGAGTTGATTGTAAAACGACGACTTTACGAGGAGGCCTGGCCAGACCGCCACGGCCGTTGGCGAATTATACCCACCGCGAAAACTGCATGGTCCGGTCCGGTCGCCTTGACGTAAAAATTGTCGACTCGTCGGTGTAGTCCGGTTCAATAATACAGTTATACTAGCAATTTTTCAGTTATACAACTTTGTGTACTAAGGAGTAAAGATAATATAGATACATAATAATGTGTTTGGAAGGTATGGGGTACGATGGTGATTTTAAAATATTAATAATTTATATTAATCTATCAATATTTATAACTTATAAAAATAATCCAAGTATATATAATAAATACTAGATCCAATCTATTTTATATTTATTTTATAAAATCATTTTTAAGGACTGCAGCTATCCTCAGTATATAAATATTTTAATACCGAATTAAAAAACTACTCGATGTAAAAAATAAAGTGCACTAAATAAATTACAGTAAAAAAGGGGAGGTTCGCGTTTGAAAAACAGTAGTTTATATTGCCACAGAACACTCCTTAAGTAGATAGTACGAAAAATCTCAAGAATTTGAAAATATTACGATCTTGAAGTAGGAACCTACTTGTATTCAAAAAATTCCAAAACTCAGAATGTAAATAAATTCACTATATTATATGAAAAATTGGGGTGAATATGCTTGATGAATCATCGTCCTGTATGCCTGTGTACCTACACACGCACGCAAATAATATTATGCAAGTTTACATCGTGTAATCATCGTACATATATATATATATATATATATACTTAATATTATTGTTATTATTAATTGAAGTTGAGTACATATTTTATAATATTATTAATATGCACGCTGTCGAACGGTTTCGAGCATAAAATAATAATATTGAGTGCCTGCGACGTAACACAATGCGCATCGTATCGTTTTACGTACGGCGATGTTTGATCAGCCAGAAAGCCAAATATTTTCCATACGGTTTTCAGAAAATCTCGTGCCTAATCATAACAATGTTTTATAATTAAAACCGCCCACAGATATTATTGAATTCCCGCTGGATCGCGTCGCTGCAGCATGATGGTGGTCGGTGTACCTCAATATACCTGCAGGTTTATGTAGCAATCCGTCCGTTTTTCGCATCAAGATTATAATAACTGTGGTTCAACATTTCATAAAATTAAAGAAAATAGTTTATTATATCTAAAAGTTTATAGTCGTAAACGTACAGTAGCTGAACATTTTTAGAAGCTGATTAATTGTATCGAATAACAATAAACAATTAATAAATAATAGTAAATTTATAATCTATGTATTCTGTGTGTAATCATCAATAATAATTTCTAATTATCTATAACCGGAAATGTTTGAAAGAAATAAAATAACTTTTCAAATATTTAAAAAAAAGAGTGAAATTTTTGATCTTGAAATATTTCAAATTCACAGCCCTAATAATGATACACGGTATTGTTATGCTTATGTGATTGAACGTTATTCGTATTCGTTTGACATTGACTTAAGATATATATATTATAATTTGTTTGTCTATAATAATTATCTTTCTGTTACATATTATAAGACTATTGACTCGCAAAATTATCAAATGACACTTACACTTATTTTTGTAGCTCAACGTAAATACGAATTACAGAGTGTGCAAGGTTACAATTCACAAGAAAAGGACGTTTTACGGTTTTCTCTCCAATGCAAAAATAATCCGAGTGATTAAATAATCATCAGTCATTACAATTAAATTTAGTTTTCACGAATTTCTATTAACGTAATAATATTCTACACGGCATGTCACGCGAAACGATTTTAGTAGACAGTGGTAGCGCCATATAAAATAATATCGCATCAATAAATGATATAATAATATAATACATCTGTTTGTTCGAAATCTCTATAAAATGCATTCTTTACCAGTTACTTATTAATCCTCATTAGATATCGCATTATATATGTCCTGTTCAATTAATGAATTATTTACCAAGTTTTAGGTAGGTATGTCAAACATCTTGTATTAGTTAATACTTTTAGTAATTTCCCAATAATTCTGCTATAGTATATTAAGTATATATTTTATCCACCTTTATTATTGTGTTAACAATAATAGTCATTGTATGATTAATGTAAACAAATTTTAACTAATGTTAATACCTTCATACACTGTACTCGATCCTTCGCGGGCGTTTATACCTAATAAATAAATAATAATATCATAGTGCCTAATATTATTGCATAAGCTTGTACGGCGAAATATTAAGTTTTCGGGCCTTAACTTCAGCGTACTCTCTACATACCGACTCGGATCACTGAGAAACTATATCTGCATAATATTATATTGTACCACCCAATTATACTGCACATTATTATTATTATATATATTATGCGTACACTCACATATACAATTAATTTAACGTGTTACGATCACGAAATAATTATATATGCAATCGCGTTCGTTTTCCGTTTTTACCGTTACCGATAAAACGTTTCGAGATTATAATATGCAGTAATGTAAAGGATTATCAGTTGAATATACATTAAGAGCCGTTCGTATGAATATAGGCGATTAAAAGGATACAATTAGCAGGCGTGCTCGTATCGTTTGCATTTTGGTTTTGTCGGTTTTATGCGCACTTGCGTTCGCATATTATACATATTGTGTACCTACCTATGTCCTGCTGTAGGTAATAGGTATATATATATATACCTACTATATATAATATATGACCTATACAGGTAAAATGTCCACGGTTACATACACGTATAACTACGAGGGATTCAAAATAGAGAAAAAATATGGTATGAAAGTCTTTTGATTTAGAAATATCTAAAAATGATTTGTACATTTTATAATTTTTTACAATATTTTAGGGAGGTTTTAGATGGTCAATATTTTAGAAATTTATAAAAACTTTAAATATCTCTCAAGTATAGAGTTTTGCATTAACTAATGTTGTTCAAGCACTAAAATGTATTAAAAAAAAATCTTCATATTATGTTTTCAAAAAAAGTATATACGTTCCCGTTTGAGGTTCTAAAGTCAACCCCCTAAAACCCTCTATATATTGCAAACAATATAAAACATATAAATCATTTTAGATATTTCTATATCAAGAAATTTTCGTATTATACATTTTTCTGTATTTTGAATTTTATTTAATTTTATTTATGTGATAAAATGTTTGTAACATAAATTTTTAATCATCTTGTATACGAGTATCTGGACTTCGGAGTATCCAAATAAATATGCATGGGGTGATTCCTCATTGCGTTTTTTTGTTCATTAATAACGTATTTATTCGAACTCTGATTTTAAGAATTCTTATATAATAAGTATATAAAGATCATATTTTCGAATACTTATTAGATTTATCGAACCATTTATAAGAAGTATTCTGTGATAATTCAAACTTATTTGTTTAAATTGCATACCTTTAACCTATGTATTTTTAATATTTTTAAATTACTATAAGTACAATAAATTGTCATGGTTTTTTGACAAAATAGTAAACGAAACTAAAATTATTTCAAATACCTATAAATATTAAGAACAATATTAAAGTCTCTACAGTCGTTCAATTTTTAATAAATTTTCTCGAAAACGGGTGCCTGTTTTAAAGAAATTCCTGTTTTTTCTTTGTATTACCTGGTTATTTTGAAAAATGTTTGCACACATCACTGTAAAACCAATATACGATTATCGCTGCGCTCAGAGTTTAAAAGAAGTTTGTACCTATATTGCCACAGAAAATTCCTTAAATTGGATAAAATATTTAAAACACCACAAACTATGTTTAAAAATCTAAAAAAAAACATAATTTTAATGAATTCATAATTAAGGAAGGGGGTGTGAATATTGTTTTACAGCATTAGAATTTAGGAGGCGGTATAACATTACCTACCTCCGTTATTATACCTATATGATATAATACGAAGAAAGCCTAGCCACGTAATCGTGCGATTATTAGAACCTAATATCAATAGTGTGGCTCTTCGGTCGAGAACCTCTGCTGCTTTCCAGGCATGTATTGTACTATAGTACACACCCACGCGATGCTCGAATTGAGGAGAGACGAGGGGGGGCGGAGTCTCTCTTCTGTTGAAAAAATATTTATGCGTACCCTTTCTAATTATATTTTAATCAATGTAAGACATTTAAATCATCAGGTACGTACATTTTTTTTTATACTTTTGCATGCCCCTTCTAATTTTTTCTCAATTCAAGCACTGCGCCTACGACGATTTCCATCTATAACGCGCGTCGCATACAATAAAATATACCATAAATTACGGATCGTCACCAGAGGCGACGACGAGTCTTCCGCTGCGGGTGACATTAATCCCGCGGGGTGGCCGTCGACCAAAACGATATTACGATACACACATGTATATATATATATATATGTGTGTGTGTGTGTGTGTGTGTGTGTGTATACGATATTTCGGCCTTCATGTCTTTTTAGCGTGCTAATAAACCCGAACGGTGGCGGCGGCGAGTGCATCCTCCCCCAGCACGCGACGGGGTGGTAAAACGACATTAAAAAAAAAAAAAAATTGTTTATTATGGCGGCGGCGGCGGCATCAATTTTACGGGCCAGAGATCTCTGCCCACAGCTATTGTGTGTGTCCGAACGGTTATTAATCACTCTTGCGCGTGTGTACACACCCTGGTTGATCTAGGGCGGGTGCGGTACAGACGCGCATCAGTGGCAGCAGCAGCAGCAGCAGTGGCGTATAATACACACACACATATATATATACAATATAGGTATACGATATACGGTAACGTCGGGGGACGAGACGGGCGTGCGCATATATATTATTATTGCCCGCGCGGAGCGTGTGCCGACTCGCACAGGAGGCTTATCACTTCTGTTTGTACCCCCGCCCTGGTTTTATCAAGGTCCGTTCATCTCTGTACACGTCATGTATTATATATGTATATACATATTGTGCGCGTGTGTCTGCAGCTCGCTTATTATTATTATTACTATTATTACTATGATTATTATTGTACACCGGAGGAGCACCCGTCGCCGGATTATATTATATACTACTGTTGCACACAGCGTATACACATAATATGTAATGCGACGGCCACCGCCTCCGCCGAATCGGTTTGCCCATCGCCGTGTGAATCATCCTGCAGACCCGCCGCGAGTATTTTATTATATATCGTTCGTGTATAATATTATATAATGTGACGTCCGCCACCGCCGTAACGAATTCGATAAACAACCTAAATAAATTGATGGGTTGTAAGTCCTCCGTATCGCTCAACTGCCCTCTCCCCCACCCCGAGGAAAGGGAGCGAAAAAACTGTTTGGCCCATGTGCATTTACATTTGATAATTTCGGTCGGTTTGGGCCGCAATCATTGTGTAGTGTGATAATATATAATATTTGCAGCTGCTGTTTGGACTGTCACTGTCACGATACCTTCAGTAAGGTTGAAACTAAACGTCACTGTATTGATGTTTTTGGTCCACGTTTTGAGAACGTATCTAATAAAAAATAATATGATATTATACAATATTTTAGGCGACTATAGGTTTTCAAATATAATAGTTTAGAGCAACTTATATCCTTGCTTTGTCTGTCCATCCGCCCGTTAGATGCCTATCAGTTTATAGTTACAATTTTCGATATTAAAATATTTATTAATACACGTGGACCTACAGTTTGTTGCAATTTTATTCAAATACGTTTAGAAAACAGAAATTTTAGCCGGGAATGAGCTTTTTTAACTTGTTTTTATTTTGTAATGCCTGTCCATTTCGACGAACAAAAACACGATTTTTTATTTTAAGCGTCTAATGACACAGAGATTAATTTTTTTGTCAGTTTTTTAAATCTATAACACTAAGTAATAAAAACAAGTAGGACCTTATTTATTCCATTTTTATCGAATTTTAACTAACTATTCTAATAATATAATTAATAGTCCAATACTGAGACGACTGGTGCAAAGGTAGAATTAGATAACAATCCTATGGCGAAAATATCCAAAATAACATTGAAATATAAAATATGAGTATATATGGTAATTCCTCACACACTTTTTAATGATATATCGCACACATAAATATAGATGCTATAAGGACGTTTTTGTACTTGGAAAATTTACATTTTGCCGATGTTATAAGGATACGCGTATGATATTATATAATTGATGAGTGGCTTTAATATACACACTTCAATGCCTTAATTATTAACTCGTTTCCCTAAGTATAGGTATATTATAATATTATTGTTTGTGCGATATACCGTATTTTAGAATGCATCAAGTATGAATATTATGCAACGAAATTACGGTTCCATAATTATAATCGCAGACGCGTTATGAACTTATAACTTTATAATATATAAAAGAGATCGAAGTAATAAAATGCACTTTTGAAAAGTATTCGAACAGTAAGAGAACTTTTTCATAAGTCTTTGTTTAAAACTTTTTTTTGTAAAATTTAATTTAATTATTACGACTCGTATATTATGTAGGTACTATAAAACTAAACAAGACGTCGTGCGTCGTTTGCGTCGTAGAAAACTATTTTGAAAGTAAAATAGTTTTGGTACCAACTTTAATACTAAATAATAAAATATACATTAAACCTCGATCAATAATAATATTGTACTGACTATACAGTGGTCGATAAACACCTACAAAATGGATTATGCTCTTTATGGATAAAAATTTGAAATATTCAATTTTAAATTAAACTCTAAAGTCGAAATGTATAATATGTACATATAGGTCACTATATAACTTAAAACATATGTGCAGACTTCATATAGTGCACACATTAATAATAATATTATTATAATTAAGTGTTCTACCCTTTAAATTGAACTTATTTTCACATTTCCCGATTTCCCGCGATGTACTATAGTCAATAGTTATTTCTGGTGTGTATAATATTTACGACTGATACTCTGATCAATTGAAATACTGCGTTATGTTAAATTACCTACTACAGTTGTACCTGTTTAAGATACCTAATTATATTTCGAATAAGTTAAAGATTAGGTGAAGGTATGAATGCGTTAAACCCGATTGTTATCGAAGTTAATATAGTGAAATAATGATTTTTTTTCTGTTACATTTTTAAATATTTAATATTCTTTTTGTTTGGTATGTAAAAGGACTGTAACAAAACTTTTAAGAAAATGTCTAGAATTGGAACCTTGACAAAACCACAAAACCGAAACATCACCTAAGTTTCTTATTTAAATTTTGAAAATAATTCGAGGTAAAAGCTTTTTTTCTGTTAGTTTATGTTATATAATATTCAGAAAATATTTATATATATATGTGTGTGTGTATGTGTGTGTGTATGTGTGTGTGTGTGTGTGTGTGTGTGTTATAGTTTTATCATGAATATTATAAACAGATAAGTTTAGATTAGATTAAATATTAATAAACCGTAAAAATTTATACCGGATATGTTACATCAAATCTTAATTTTTATTTTTACGAAACCTAAAATAAAATAACTTAACCTGTACACTTTTTATAAAATGTTTTATGCGTGAGAATGAGCCACTAAGTATTACAGTTAAAGTTGAAAAACAAAATTTATATCCGATTCAGTATACAGTTTTTGTTGAGTTTTTAGGTTTTTATTTTTTCGATATCATATTATTGATACGAAACCAGTTATTATTATTTTTTAAATCCGTTATTTATTTGTCTTTCAAACTCGAGTAACTTTTTTTTGGAATTTGTGAGATATAATAATGGGTAAAACCACTTTGACACACAGAGTATTGTTATTTCTATCATTAAAAAAATTATTATTTTAACCACGTGGTTTTTGTTGCGGCTAGGGTCGTATTTTTCGTGTGAAAGCGTGTTTCTATAAAATGTTCTTACTATAAACGGAACAGCAGCTGCCAACGAAGAATCTAACCACTTGTAAGTCACTTTAAATCGGTATTTAAATATTATATATTATTTAATATTTAAACGTTCCAACGTTCTCAACGTTTCATACGAATCAAACTCCAAGTAGGTCCAACATTCGGTTTGTTAAACGTTTATATTATATACAGTACAGCGTACATTCAATTTGTATAATATAATTTATACTATAATTAGGTGACCATCGTTATTTCGACGCAGGGTATTAATTCGTCGTTTCGCATTTAAGTATGGTTTTATTTTTTTACTGCTCGGTGATCTGTGGTTGGGTTACATGTCATGTAACAGTATATTATATTGCGGTTTTATACGAAAAGCAGAAAAAAAACGAATACTAATAAAACAACTGTTACGCCATCGCAGCGCGGCATAGCATGCAGCGGCAATACGACGGAGGAAAAAAAAGCCAATAATCTTAAGAGCTTGTACGGCCCTTTACTAACTACTCTATACTGTTCTCTTTCTTCTAAGTCTCGGTTTAATTTATATCCCTGTTAAAAGAAGACCGATAAAAAAAAAAAAAAAGAAAGAAAAAAGAAGTACATTTCAGTTGCAGAAGTCATTCTTCGGCGCGGGTCTTTCCTTTTTATATATTATTTAAAAGTATAATTTCAGGGCCGAACTAGAAATAGCTGCTGCTACTGCTGCTGCTGCGGTAGAAATGTTCCTCCTTTTTTTTATATCCACACATATATATATATTTATCTTCCGTCTTCACCGAACGGGAAACAATTTGAACAACAGAGCTTTTATACCCCCGGGATGTTGCGCTCGACCAATGGGAAACGGTTTCTTTTATTATTTTTTCTTTTTCTTTTTTCGTCCTTCCGCGCGCGCGTCGCCTTCGATGTTTGCTTTTAACGGTTCGGTGGACACGGCTAAACCAATGCGAAATATAAATAGATACACTTCGATTATACTGTATTAATACCCGATTAATTATCGTATCATTGTACATCAGTGTTGCTATATATCGTATACGATATCGATACGATAATATTATTATGGTCCGATCGAAAACGATGAGAAAAATAACGCGCGACGATAAGGTACAGAGTGACCCGTGAAAATTATTTCATGTCGAGTCCTCGAGTAGTAGGTGGTATACACGTTCGGAATACATATTTCTGAGTGGAAAGTTTTTTATTTATTTCGTACCCTCGCTGAAATATTTATTCGGAGAAAACGTGTATTCGCGTTGAATGAATACACGTTAATTAAAACCGAACGCGCTCTCCACTCGGGCTCTTAGGAAATCGGTTTAAATTGGAAAAAGAAAAACACCGGAAAAGAAAAACATAAAACACGTTTTACAATGCAAATCGCGTAAAGATCAAAGTTGAAAAATTCCGAATCGGGTCGGTTTTCCTTTTTTCTTTCGCTCTTTTTTTTTTTTTTTTAACTATGGCGACTTTGCATATTGGATTATGCCTTTGACGTCGTAGATTTTTTTTTGCCCCTTCCTCAAGTTTTATTTTTTTATATATATATATATTATTATTATATGCTCGCACCGCCGCCGCCGCCATCACCTCGGGGACTCATCATAATTATCAACAGAAAAAAGAAAAAAAGCGACCGGCACAAAGAGTCGAGGAGACTTTTGATCAATAAATATGCGGCGTTCTTGATTAGAAAGAAAAAGGAATTTGAATAAAAATCGTGGCCTTATGATGGAAGGAAAAATGTTTTTTTTTTTTGCTTTCTTTCTATATCGGCCAAGTACCCCTTGTGAATAAATTTACGTAAATCAGCTTCGTATATATTAATTTTTGTGTGTATACACTTAATTCCCGGACTTTTTTTCCGCATCGGGGGTTTATTAAAATTTCGAAATCCAGTTTATTATTTACTTTCGACAGAGACGGAGAAAATATAAATCGCCGCGTACTACTCTCCGCTAGCCGTAAAATCGCCGCCACTGTCGCCTCTGCCAATGTAATCGAAGAACATCTAAAAAACAATATACACATCGAATACCGCTAAAAATAATGTATTTGTGTACTATTTGATGTTTAAAAGGCGTGGTTGCACCTATATAATATATAAACTATCGAGGAGTTGGAAAACTCGAACGAGTGTTCTGATCAGATAGATTTTTTGAGTTCTATAAATCAGCATCCTAGTGACTTTGAGTTACCCTTCCTTGGTCCATATAATATCTCTGCAGCTCTGTGCATGTAGTATTGCATTTGAAGACGATATCACAATGAATTGGTGAACCGGAAAAATCATTAATGTATCTTCAATATGTATCAAAGATAACTGTTTATAGTTTTGCTTTTAATGTTAAAGGAAAATTGTCTCACCCCGGTACCTTTTCGATGTACGGAATTCGTGTGTACTTTTCCCCCGTGTCTTATAATGTAAATCGATCGGGTGGGAAATTTCGGTCGCTATACATACTGAGGATTATTTTTACCCAACTATTATACTGAAGAATTAATTTTTTAATTCGAATAACCGCGCTGCAAAATCGAAATCGAAACAGTAATTTTTATTTTTGTCTTCAACTAACTCCGTCTGCAATTACCGGAGTTCCGGTCCATACGTGCACTTATTTATTTATATATAAAGAACATAATAAAATATATTATATAACAGAAGTCACCAATTAATATTTTTGAAGGGCCACATTAGAAATCTGAAAATTTTTAGTAAGCCCAACGGCCAACAGTAACTTAATTCAGTGTTGCTTATAAACCGTCGTAATTTTTTGTATGTGTACAATGATAAGTGTAACGTTTTTAGAAAATATTAAAGCCAACAACATTTGTACATTCTTCGTGCCCATTACATAGTTATAAATATCCGAAAAAAATAAAGCAAACTGCTGAACCTCATTGCTTTCATGAATTTGAGATTCCACCCCTTTCAGAACTAGGATATATGCTCCATCGAGTACTATACAGGCGTATAATATAAAGGCCGCTGGGAAAATATTCAAATCCACGAAAAACATTTTCGCGACGCAGAAATAGCGCGTCGGCCTACAGTATAATATTGGTATATAGGTATATATAATAACGCTCACACATCATACATAATATATTATTGTATAAATATATTATATATATATAAAAATAAATCATATTTCGTCCGGTCGATTTAAAACAATCTCCAAATCGGTTTTCTTTTATTGGGGCTCGCCGACACACAAACACACACACCCACCCGTGCATGCACATTATTATACACACATAACTGCCACGCACGTCGTCCGGCGGCGGCTACCCTCGTCACGCCGCCGCAGCACAACGGCGTCATACGCCGAGCGACTCGGGTTTTGATGGATGAAGATTGATGACCGTTAATGCGAATTCGAGAGCTTTTCCGAAAGACGGCCAGCCGCGTAATAGATTTTTCTCGAGCCGCCTACGCCGCCGGGAAACCAACGAATGTGCACCGGATATCGCGTGCGTGACGCGGATATATATAATATTTATATACATATATAGGTGCGCGGAGGAGAATAATAATATTATTATTATATTATGACGATGTGGAAAAAGATTATACCCGGCCGCGGTAGGGTCGAGGGTCACTCACTACATGGCGGGAGGGTAAAGGCCAAGCGGCCCCGTGTGTGTACTTCGTATGTATAAGTACGATTTCATTATCGTTTTAATTTAATTTTCATTTATTGCAAATATTATACGTCACGATAATATGTGTATGTGTATGTGTGTATTGCAGGTACAGTGTTGTGGAGGGAGGTAAGGTCAGCCCCTATTTGACATTATACCAACAGACGTAGGAATGTTAAAATCTTCTAAAATAAATAAAGAATACAATATACATTTAGCATACATTTATAAGATAAAAATATTTTTCTCCAATTATCGCATATTATAAGACGTGCAATAAGTTTATTTTTTGATAATATCACGTTTCTATACCGTTGTATAAACAAATTTTGACGCATTTTTTCGGTTACAAAAGTAATTCAATTTGATATAGTTAGTAATATTTAACTACGATATGGCAGGTATCTATGATTTATAAGTCATACAATTTGTTAGTGTAAAAACAAACAATCAATTTATGGTTTCAATTTTGGTGAATAAATTAATTACCCCCTTCTAGTTTTTTACGCTGCAATTACGAAATCGGGTCCGTATATAATATTGTATTATAAAATAATATGATGGCCTTTGAAGAATAATCCGCAAGTAACGTCAATTATATATATATAATATGAAGGTACTTATGTATAAAGCGTGCCTACAATCTGCTGTTGTATTGCCTTTGGATTTTGCGTGTACGTGCGGATAACAAAAAAAAAAGCAAGAACGATAAAACAATCGATGCGGCGTCGCGCACTCGACCGTATAACAGTTTGGTTAAAGTGGGAAAAAATCGTAGGGGAGGACTGTAGAAACTAAAAAATTACAAGTGTCCCAAACTATATTTTTTTACAACTTCATCGATATAAGCAAAAAGGATATACTAAGTATAATAGATATTAAACTAACACGATGGTAAGTAGAGAGAAGATAAACTATATATTGGGCTTAATATACTTTGGTTTTTCAGCAAAAAACTGACTAAATTACCCATGTAATTATAATTTTTTTTACCGAAAATATTCTTCTCCGATCAAAATGTATAGGTTTTCGGAAAATAATTCTAATTAGTTAACAATCGAACAATGACAACATTATGTTGCTTCGTTTGTATTATAATAATTTGTATTTATACATACTGAAATCGTCCTCCCCCCCGGAATTTTTGGCAACTAAAGGGGACGCAAAATCGTAACTTTATCGCAATAAGAGAAGAGATTTCATCCACCCTCCCCACTTTAAATATATAACAACCAACAGGGATGGGCAACTGGCATGCCTACTCTTTTATCTGGCCGTGCTATGTTTTCTAAAATTATATTGCAAAATCAAAAGTCTTACAGATAAGACATTAAGAGTTAACACATTTCGTGTTTCCGCTTCAAAAATATAGAGATTGATTTCACTGCGTTATAATGTGCAGTCACATATGCTCAAAACTCACATCAAACAAGTTGTAGAAATCATACAAAACAAATGTTACCTAACTAATTATGAAAAGTTAGTATATTAATGACTCTTTTTTTTTTCTGCGTTTTGGTCCGCTTGGTTTTTAAATACTAAAAATTGCCATGGCTTATTTGAATGAAATATTTAAGCGTGCTTAATGTCGAATTAAAATAGGAGAAGGAAATTAATATGTCATTTAATACAGAGTCTCCAGTAACTCTGAGTTGCCCATTCCAGATGTTTTAAGTATTATATGCTGAGAAATTCACGTGTACCTACAATAAAATAATGTAATTTATAATTAAAAATAATATTAGATAATATTAGATATGTTACGAAGGACGGCGGTGTGTATACAATAATATGCCTAATATAAACTCGCGTCCGGTCGGGTGTAGGGGGCGAGAGGAGCGGGTCATAAATAATACGTATTATATTATATACACATATATTATTATAATAATAATAATATTTACCGTTATCGGTCCGAAAAAGGGGTGTGCACGCGGGCAATGTGCGTACGTATTATATACACGACGCTTCCGTACATTTCGGGGGATGATTCCTCGCCGCCCGTGTACAATAATAATAATAATAATAATAATACGCGCGCGTGCGTATAATACGCTGTGATGACTTGTACAAACGCGGTCGCGTGTCTGCTGTATAATATATGTGTGTGTGTGTGTGTGTGTGTGTGTGTGTGTGTGTGTAATATACACACGCGGTTCGAATCAAAACAGTCACGAGGCCCGCGTGAAATAAGTACGGCCGCATACGATGATAACAATAATGACGACGACGACGATGGTGATGATGATAATAATAACAGTGCGAGTAGTGCGCGCGGAGTGATGTGGCGGGTGACGACGACGAAGACGACGACGACGACGGCGGCCAATCGAATATATTATTATTGTTACATATTATATGTAGACGGAGATTGACTGACAGCTGTGCGCCCTCCTCGTCGACGAGGGCGATCTCGCGAATATAAATTAAATTGTATGGTTTTTGACGGTTTTCGTACAATAGTATAAGTCGCCGGCCCGGTGCGCTGCACAACACAATACGCGTATATCGCACGCATATCTATAGAGCAGTGTTTCTCAAACTGGAGGGTCGTAAGTATATGGGGGCTAGGTAAATTGTGTCCGAAACACTTTTTTTATGGTAAACCGAGTTCCGGGTTCGAAAAGGTTCGAGGTAAACTGAGATCTGGGTTTGAAAATATTTAAGATAAACTAAGTCCCAAGTTTGGTTTATAGAGTTTCCCAAAAAGCACATTTTCCTTCTCACTTTTACAGGATTAGGACTGTCTGTGTTAATAAACGTAGTTAAAAATGTGCTTTTTCGTTTTTCAATAATTATTTTAATTTACCATGTTGTACATTCAAATCACAATTGAGTATGTATTATATAATGTATAAATTCAAGTCAAATTTTTATTTTTATTTATTTTATTACTATTTTTTTTTTTTTTTGTACAGGGTAAAAAATACATTTTTGATATGTTTTTAACAATTGTTTTTATTTTCATATTCCCCATTTCTTGTATTAAAATAATTTTTTTTTTATTTATTTTTAATAAACGATTTTTATTTTTGATAAACGGATAATATATTGCGATAATTTTAGTGGTCATAAGGTTTTTCTGAACACTATCAGAAAATCGGAAAATCGGCAAATCGATAATCACTAATTGGTAATTGCGCAGTATATATTGAATGTAGAGACATTTCCTTCTTATGTATATCGTCGTTATTTATAAATCATTTTTTCGAAAACTTAAATATATTATTATCTAGGACTTAATTTACCTAGCACGTTAAAGTTTTTCGGACTCAATTTACCTAGCCCTATTATTCACCCAATTATTTAGGACTCAGTTTACCACTCCCGGCGAGTATATATACTTACCTTCCCTTACTGAAGGGGCAGTGAAATGTTTGGAAATGTTTATTTTGTTTTAACTATTTATTTACTTACTTTAACCTTTATATTAACCTGTGTGAATTAGTATATATATATGTGTGTCAACAATTTAATTGTATAGTTTATAATCAAGAAAAAATAAAATTCCATGTTATTTTAACGAGATTTTGATAAAAAAAAAAAATGCATCACTATCATAATAGGCCCATATATGATTATAGTAAGCTTAGAGTTGACAACTTTATCTTCAAAGATCTTTTTTTAACGGTTACTTTCAGGGGAAAAAATAATTCTAGAGCTTAGGTGGGACCTCTACAGTTTTATATCAAATTTAGAGAGCTTCGTGACCAAAAAGTTTGAGAAGCACTGCTATAGAGAATATAAGATCATGTTATTATATATATATATATATATATATATATACGTACACGTGTGCGCGTGTACGACTACAAATTCGCATATAATATCCGCGTGTATACACAATGCGCGTGGAGACAATACAACAATATATATAATTATACACTATAGACGCGATATTATATATTATATAGGCGCATATTGTACTCCTGCTTTGGATTTATATACCAAATACTAGATTTACAAATGTCCGAAAACACATTAGAAGTAGGTACCTAATAAGGAGAGTATTCCATTTTCGACGTTGGTCCAAACTATTTGAATAATGGTACCAGCTATACTAGCTATAACATACAACTATAGGGCAGAAAATTCAATACACTGAACTATAATACTACCTTAAAGAACGCATTAGAAATCCTCGTGCTAAGTAATTCCAAGTAAAAGTTTAAAACTTGCAGAATTCGTCGTTATACATAATTCAAACTTTCTGTTAAGAAAACTACATTTACAAAAATATTTAAAAAAATGTACTTTACGTCTTTACTTACTACAAATTCACATCATATTAACAAGTGTAACTTAAGTAATTCAGTATACCTTAGTGTAATATATATATATATTAATTTATAACCATAAAATAATAAAATCATTTTCATTGCAAAAAAAACCTTGTCATTCAATAATTTTATGTCGCGTATTTTATGTCTCTATAGGCCAGGAGAGACAAATTTTTCTAACATTACGTGCCAAAAATTATCTTTTTATTTGGACCATGCCATTAAATGATGAAAAATATTATTAAATAAATATATATAGAAAACATTTATTAATATAAAAATATATAATGTAATACAGTTTTTTAAAAGACACCAACGACCTAACATTGTGATGTTCTTGTTTATTATTAAAAATATAAATAAATATATATATTTTAATTTCCATACCTGCCATAGGCGGACATTTTGTTGAGACTTCTACGAGTAATTTCCACCCTTCTCCCGATGGCTACTTACAATATACTCAAGACTGCGGTATGTGATTTTTTTTCTCAATTCTAATGGTTCTTTATTCCATTATACATAACTTGCCTAAAATGTCATGATTTATAATATTCAGTATTTGACATATTATTGTTATTATTGTATTATAAAGTTTCCAAAGCGATTATTATATTTATGAAATATGCAAGCGATAATATTCTGACGAAAACGTGTATCGAATTCGATAAAAGTTTTCACAGTTGTTTGAAAGTATATTATTGCGGAAGTATAAATACGAGTAAACCGACTGCAAGTTGTGTGCTACGATCGATCATAACAATAAATATATTATATATAATATGTTAAGTACAAACAACCGCGGTATAGGTGTACGAAATACTTGTGAAACTAAAATAAACCTGATGTCAATAATATTATACGAGGAATGAATTCGAGGTACTACCTATACCCCAGGCCTACCCTGCAGCTCTTATAATAATAATAAATTTTTTTGTCAATAATATGTTTACACGAAAATACATCAAATATTAAAAGTAAATAAAATTTAAGACACTGCCCCAAAAGCATAGCTTGTAATGATTGCAGCAAGTTCAATGCAACGCTATGTTAACATAATAAAATAGAATACTCAATATAAATTAAATCTATGAAAAAGTAAAAAACAATTTTTAATGTAATATGATTTAAATTAAGATCTTTTAAACATTTTTTTATAATTATATTTATACAATATTAAATTAATATCAAGCATAATACATAGACAAATACTGACATTAATAACAATTTTTCTACCAAGTTCCTAATGGGTTACTGACATATTCAGATTTACAGATTATTTTAAACGTGTTTTATAATTATGTGATGAAGAATAATATTTAAAATCAACATTCAAAATATAACTAAGAATATTTCAAATATATAAGCCATTAAAATTTCTTACATTAAAAGAACTATGAAGATCTCTACAAGAAAATTTTACAATTTCGATAGTATAATTTATAATAACAATGTTTCATTCATTAAACTCTGATAGCCTGTGTCTGATAATAAACCGTTTTTGGTTTTTTTTTTTTTTGTAAGGAGAAGTTTTGATACATAAATACAAAAATTATTTGAGGTGCTAATTTTAAAATTGGGGATACTAATAGCCCCTAAGTCCCCCTCCCCTATTTGCGCCTATGAGTAGAAATCTCAATAATGAGTTTAATATTATATTAAATCATCACTATTGTAATTAACGATATTGATACAGCTTCTAATAATAACATTTAATAATTTATTATAAAATGCCAATTTTTTTATCTGTTACGACTTACGTTTGATATGTGAGGAGTCGTAAGTGACTGAGGTGTTAGTTTAGAATTCATTTTGATTTTGATTTTTGTCATACATCTTTGTTGTTTATTTTAGCTTATTTATTTATATTTAATAAGTTAAATTAAATCAAAACAGTTTGCAATTTTTTCAAACCTGTTCCGAAATTAACGTGAAAATTAAATTATAATGTATATTAGATAAACCAAAACTAAAGATATTAAAACTAAATATTGAAAACTCAATTTCTAACATTCTTTTACTTCCTCAAAAGTTCTCGGTATTTTAGTTTGAATTGTAATATACAACCAGTCAATCATTAATTTTCTACGGTGTAAATTAATGTGCCATAAACCTCGAAATTTTTAAAGTTCATAAACGTTCATTACTTATCATTGAATTGAATATTTATTTTTTTAATATTCCATTTAAAAAAATAGATATATTTCCTATTAATAAATAAATTGTAAATTCCCATCTTATTCAGTTATTAATTTATTATTAATTAATTGATTTATTTATTGGTAACGCTCGCTAGGACAAAGAGTACAGAACATACTTATAACATAGGTAGGTTAGGGATAACATACAATACAGAATTAATGAACAAATAACAATTTGTTTAACTTATAACTATCGTTAAAGAAAAAATCAAAATCGGATAAATGTTCGTTACTGTAGTGTGAAATTATATTAATGGGACTATGAATAACACAATTACGTCTACCTGGCACAATATGAAATAGGGTGTTATGTGTAGTATTAACCGGAGGGACTCTAATATCAATGAGACTTAAAAGCTCAGGGCAGTTAGCGGTTACATTTAATAGGTTGTATAAAAATAGACAATCATTATAATTACGTTTATTACTTAAAGAGGATATATTATACTGTTTCTTGATTTCGGTTATAGATAGTTCACTTAGGTTCAGCTTAAAGGCGATCGTCCTAATACAATTACTTTGAATTTTATAAATTTTATCGATCAAACCTGTTTGTTCAAGTTAATGAACCAAATTCAAAAACAAGGCCAAAGTACCAATGCAAAATACAATACTTTTAGGCACATATAATTCATATATATACAGTTACGCTTAATAAAGTCTAAATTTTTAAAGACTTTTGTACAAATAGTTTCTATGTGGTGACGTTTGAAATTCAAATCGGATGATAAAATTATAAAAAGTAAATAACTATAAAATAAATTGAAAAAAAATATTATTGAAAATACTTGTTTAAAATGTTTAATTATTGGTATATTGATTACCAGACCGTGC
Source organism: Pentalonia nigronervosa (assembly GCA_014851325.1). Lineage (NCBI taxonomy): Eukaryota > Metazoa > Arthropoda > Insecta > Hemiptera > Aphididae > Pentalonia > Pentalonia nigronervosa. Next base: position 20,419 of record JACXSJ010000201.1, read on the forward strand.
CGTCTGAAATTTTAATCCTGAGCACGTTTGTGTAATTGAAGCACTTCGAGACCGCTTCAGCTACTCAACTATTATTTCGGAATACGTTCAGTGAATATTCTGCGAAGTAATATTTTCAAACTTATTATTGAAAACACATTAATATGATTGGCACATTAATAACAACGCGAGAACGTGTTAAATTAAAATATAAAATCAAAAGTCAAGACTTGAAATTTATCGTTCATGTCATTGTTGAAACGGACTGCAAAAAAATCGGCCGGTATAAAGCGACGGAAACTCGTGAAATATTGAAGCGAATGCATGGAACGGCCGTAACAACCACGGAAACTTTATCGTAAAGATGCATACCTCTGCGCCAAACGAGATTTCGGAATAACTAAAAAGTATACATACAACACGTATAACAAACTATAATATATTATGATACACGAACGGTTCAAATTCAAACAATGAGCTTACGAGGACAAAACTTTACTTTATACCGTATATAAACAATAGACACTTTTTAAGGCCACTTGCGATGGATCTGATATAATTTACGGAGCTCTACGACTCTATCTATATTAGCAGTGTTGGGATTGGATAAGTTTTTTTTTTATATAAGTAAACATAACACAACAGTTTATCTAGATAAAGATAAAAAATAACTAAATTCAAATTTACCTAGATCAAGAATAAATATTTGTTCATCCAGATAAAATCTCGTATTTGAATCTAAGTTTTTAAGAGTACATCTTATAAGTACTGCTTGAATATGATTTTAACACAATAATTATGTTATATAATAATAAATAACAAAACATTTGCTTTAATGTTAAATATAACTATTATAATTTATACAGAATATGAACTTATAAAATTATAATATGATTATTCATATCAATGGTTCTCGACATCTCTTACTCTACGTCCCCTCTGTAGATTTTCAAAAAGCTCACGTCCACTCTTATAAATTGAAAAAATTAATCTCCTTTTATTGTATACATTACAAATAAACTATACAATATTTGTAAAACATAAAAACTATTGTAAAATATAAATAATTTAACAAATATAAATTTTACATCGTGATGACTACTCGCGCCTTCCTAGCAATGTGTACACCCCTCCCAGTTGGAAAACACTGATTTATGTAGACGAATTTATCGAGATAGGTGAATTTTTTATCTTAGATAATTAGTTAGATAACTTACAACTATTTATCTAGATAAGACAAAAGATAACTAAATACTTATAAAGGTAAGTCTCGACATTGTCTATAATATGTGTGATAGGCCTACACAAAGTAATACTTTATAAGACTATCGCACTCGACTTGAAAAAATATCTGAAATTCTGCACCGTGTATTTTATACAGAATATATTATAATAATAATTAGTTGGAAATGAAAAAATGGAAAAAAATGCATTTAAAATGTATGTTTCTTAGACCTTAATAAGTAAAAGAACATAATATTCAAAATTTATTTTTATTTTTTTAATATCGAATGCTTCAGTAATAGAATAAATAAAGGAAAACTAAAATAGAAATATCGTTAGCTTCTTTAATTATATTTTTATAGATATATTGATGATAACGGTGGTCGATATGATAGATTTTATTGCAACCATAGATTCCGTACAATTATTAACGTTCAACGGTTCATGGAAAGTGTCCTAAAAATTGACATTTATCAACAAAAAAAAAAAAAAACAATTAGTATCAGCAGCCGATACACGCTGATTTTCGCTAGAAGATCACAAAATCTCAGTCTCTATTCAAAATAATACACAGACATAATATTTTAACGATTTATGCAGACGTCGTTTGGCGTACGGTTCGTGAAGAAAAAAAACACAAATCGAAACGACGGCGACGACGTGACCGGAACTCGGACTTTCCGGTCGCGCACATGTATTATTATATCGTACACAACAATAACGTCCGACTCGCCGCAGGTCATCAATTCGCACGCGCGTTACCACGACCGCGGTACACTCGTATAACAGCAGCAGTGGTCATCGCCGTGCGGTCGTGTACACGATATCCGATAATTTTGTGTGTGTGTGTGTGTGTGTGTGTGTGTGTGTTATGTGTGTATCATCATTTCGTTCGCCGTATACATATAATATTATACGGATACACGCAGGATGATTCGAGGGGGGGGGGGGGGGATGAAAAATGCGACTGCGGGGCGAAACGAATGGTTTGTATAAAAACCCCTTATCTTCATTAGGGAATACAAAAGCGACTCGAAATTAATGACGCCGACGACGGTCGACCGCCATAAATCAACCCGTTTCGCGAGATCACAAGAAAACGATGGGCGCGCGGGTTACAATAAAAATAATAATAATAATACACTCTGGCTCGCGGGTAGCTGTATTATCTGTGTGTGTGCGTGCGTATACAACGGTGAATGGGTCTGCGGCGGCGGGGCGAAAGAAACTGTTTAATTCAATCGCGCACGTCTCCCCGACGAACACGCGGGCACGCCATTCCGCCCTCTCCGCGTCCGCGAAGGGCTTCACATAAATACGCGCGATCCCGCTTATATCTGTTCCGGATATCCACTCGACAATTGATGATGGTTGTGGGTATAACGCGGCGGCGGCGGCGACCCGGCGAATCGCTCTCTCGTACATCATATATATATATATATATATATAATAACGATATAATGATAATATATATATATATATATATATATGCTCTACACGCCGCGTGTATATATATATAAATAAATACACGTATAATATTATATCAGCGTCCGCAACACTCGTTAGGCTCTTAATCACGCCGCGGAGGGGCGGGCGGGGCGTAACAGTGTATAATAATAATATGTTTCTGCTGCGTGTTATCATTTCGATATTATACATAATATTTGCAGCTCCCGCCCACTTCCGCAACTGCTGCTGTTCTCTTGCGTCTTCAAACTTCTCGAATTTTTCTCTCCCTCTCTATCTCTCGCCCAACGTCTCTCTGCAGTCGGCTTCTTCAGCCAATCCGTTTTTAATAAGAACTACCATTGCCCGCGAACGGCGGCAACACTTCGAGCGGTGTGTAATATACGATATATATATATGCGTACACGCGATATTTCTCTGCCACCCCCCCCCCCCCACACACACACACACACACACACACACACCCCGACCAAATCCAGAAATATAGCTTACGGCCCTTAATGGCGGCTATCAAAATACTATCAACGGTGGCGAGAGGCGGGAGAAAAAATCTTCGCCGCGCCGCCAAATTTGTCCAGGTGTCGGGCAGAACGAACGAACGCGAAAAGAAAAAACAGCTTAACCGCGCGCGAAATGCAAAACAGATTCACTCTTTTTTTTTTCTGTTTTTATTCTAGCGAAAAAAAAAGCCCGGAAACTTTGCGGTTTTTATTATTTAACCATCTGGCAATTTAAACCGGAGAGATAAGACTGTTGGCCGTCTCTTCTGTACATTAAAACTTCGCCAAATCCGTTTTAATAACAATAATCTTATTTTATATTCCAAGACAAATAATGGAATTTTAATTAAGGATTTATTTCACTCTCTGAGGGAAAAATATTATACACATATATATAATACGAATTTATAAACCGTTTCTTTTTCTCTCGCCACAACGTTTTTATTCCTTTATATATATATATATATATTAAATATCGTCAAAATTAGTCTCGACAAAACATAATTTGATCTAAACCGTATACATGCCTATATATATATTTTTTTTTTGTCGTTTTTGACCCGTGGTGCGTGCAGTATATATATATATATATATATAGTAGTATAATTTCACTGGAAAACTGGTATCTATTGGAGGGTGGTATATATATATATGATATGCACTCGGATATCGGAAAATCTCATTTCGCAGAGGGAGAGAGGACTCGGAGAAAGAGAAAGAGAGAGAAGGGTTGAGAGCGAGAGAAGAGGAGCGTCGCGCTGTGTGTATAGAGTCCGCGCAGAGTTTGTTTTTCAGATATAACGCTCTGAATCCCCGTGCACAGTATTTCAACGCATTTGCATAGAATTAGCATACTAGTTGATCCCTTATTGCTCGCCGCCCCGCCTTTCTACAGCCCGACAACAACTTTCGGCACCAGATATCTTTTGATTCCCGCGCAGTACGATTCCCTACACCGCCGCCCCACACTAGTTATATATATAATATGTATATGTATATATTATTATTTAGCCCGATAAAGCTCCAGTGAGTTTCTACACGCACGTTAATACCCATCCGGCTTTTCAACACGAATTCCATCGACGGTATATATAGGTATACGCGCGGCATATGCGTATGGTATCGTACACATTAATGCGTATATATATATAGCACTGTTCGAGGTAGGTAGGTAGGTTCAGTCGTAAAAAGGTATATAATATTAAATATACGCACTTATTATACAGCTGTTATAGGCACACGATCCATATCTGCAGTGTTTAATCGCGGCGGATTTCGTTCCTTGGCGAATTCAATATAAAAATTACGATATCGTGTTTTTTTATATAATATAATATATTTTTTTATAATATAACAGTGATTCCCAACCCACGGTGTGCGGCCCACTTGTGGTCCTCGAGAAACGTAGTACTGGGACGCAGACCAGCGTCAAGGGCATAGACGGAAATTCAGTAAAATTTCAAGGGGACTAATATTTTTAACTTCAATGTGAGTGGGAAGTCTTCGATCCCACACAACTTAAAAGCTTTCTGATTTTGGGGAGCTAAGCCCCAGTAAACACCACCCCCCTGCTGATCAGGACCTATGGTCAAGGGTCCAAGCCAGGAGTCTGCAATTAGTTTTTATGACGGTCTAGATAATTTAAAAAAAAAATTTCGTGGCCCAGAAAAAACGTAAATATTAGTTACCTATAATAAATGTGTTCGATTTTGCATTACAGTTTAAATCGCTTAAGGCTAATTATTTAATATAATATAATATAAATTGTAAAGTTTCGTACTAATAATAATACAATTTTTTACTTTAATAGTTTAATGAGAGAAATGACTCAAATATCTATTATGTTTATTTTTAGCGGTTCAGTTATTTCGTCTTCGCGGGCCAAATATGGTGTGCGGGCCGCCTATTGCCGACCTCTGGTCTAAGCCAATAAGGGTCAGAAAATTTTAATGTATTCCGGATTGGCGTCAACATTAAAATTTCTATATGATCTTATAAACGTCTATCTCGTATATTTTTGGTTAAATTAGGTAATATATTATCAATAATAACCCGTGTGTTTGTGTTTTTACCTGTTTTTTTAAGTAAGTAGGCTTCAACGTTTGTTTTTCAAAACTGAAGGTTCACACAATTGAAAAGGTTGGGAACCGCTCCAATCGTGACTCAACTAAAATAATAAATTATCGTAACTCGCGTACCGTTGTTCAAACTCAACGTATAACTTTAAACTTTGCGCTGCAGCTGTCGGTATGGATATATTATATCGTTCTCCGTAATATCATTTTATTTATTTATTGATAATAATTAACGGACCTCTTAAGAAATATTTTGTAAGAATAACATAATAATATATTGTCTGTAAGTTTTGTAGTGAAGCTTTTTTAGATAATATTTTTATTTCAAATAAACAGTAATATAGTATAATCGTCTTACCCGCAAATTATGGGAATAATCTCCGTCCTACGATGCAAATCTACAATTTTCGTTCAATAGTTCTCGTTTGACCAGTTAGTTTCAATATTAAAGAGTGAATTTACCTATATAATAATCAAATTTAAAAACTGCGGTCGAAATGTTGTTTCGGTATTTCGATTTTGAAGCGAATTACGAGCATTTTTTAGTTGTAATATTTCACACATTTATAACTCACTTCAAAATTGAAGTATCGAAAAAACAAATCACAGAAAATGTTATATTTTTTCAGTAAAATAATAGCTAACCAACGATTAATAGCAATATACGAGTATTATAATATTATTATAATAGCTCACTTTACTTTAAATTCTATAAATTATTTAAGTGAAATACAGAGAGAGTTTTTTACTTCAATATATTCTACGCGTATTCAGTGGAAATTTCAAATGCACCTTCATATGTACAATCAAAGGTTTTGCAAATTTGAAAATAATTCTAGTCAATTGGCACTACACAGAAACGAGAGCGTCATCACGATATTAGGTAAATTTGCATCATAATTAATAATATATACCACTAAATAGAAACTTTAAACTTTTTCAAACGTTACCATTATCAATATAATACATAATATTTATTTTATTTTTATACAATTAACGCCAGCCAACTTTTATTATAGTATTGAAAAAATATATACAAACAAAACAAAATAAATACTCACAGTAAATTTATGTGAACAAAATAAAACTTAAAGTGTTAAGTATAGCTAAGTTTGAAATTATTATAGGTAATTATTTGATATGAACATCGTTCTTGTTAAGGGTGCATTCTTTGTAAAGTGATAGGTAAAAAAAAAAATTTTTTCTGGTATTACCAGGTACATTAATTGTTATTAATTATACGTGAAAATATAAAACGTAAAATTAAACTACGCGTTATACTTTGTACATAATTAAGGCTCGAACTTAATGCACTTAAAAGTACTAAACAGTGCCGCCCAACCCTATGATTACATGTAGCAGTCACTACACATTAAAGAGAAGAATATTCAAAGAAAAATATTTAATAAAAGTTAATTATTAGGAGCCATATAATTAAATATAGGTCAATTTTAAGATTAAATTCAGTCACCAGTCACTTTTTTAAGTAGCTTTAACCACTCACAGCCTCGATGATACCTGTACCTTGGTATATTAATATTTACCAATATTAACAGTTAGTATAACAAAAAAAAAACCAATTAAATTTTGAATTTTGATGGGGAGTGGGTGGGTAAAATTATGTCTTGCTACACGTGAAAAATATATCTTTGACGCCATTGGTATACTGAATATGCATGCACTTATGTGCATAAAAAAGAACAAATATCCTTTAAAAATATTCACTTATATTTTTTTTACACATAAATCTCTTTAATACAAATATATTTATAATTTTTACCAAATATTTATTAATAAAAACTGAAAACGTGTTATATCTGGAAATATTGCAGCCATACATGAATATCTGGGGTACCCCCACCCACCAAGCCATCACTAGAACAGTTATAATATTATTTGTTTATGAGATAGGCAATGTATTATAATGATATGCTCATAAATCATTATAACAAATTAATAAATTATATTGGATAAATAAATAATAGCCAGACTGTCGCGCGTAGAAATCAGACACCCCAATAAAATCTTCATCACGGACAATAGAGACGATTGGTATTATTCGATCACGGATTAAAAAACAAGCACGTATTTGCAATGTTAAAATGTTACACGTGTGGCTTTCTTATAGGCCGCCAGAGAAAAAAAAACGGACATAAAAAGTCTGTGCCGCCGAAGAGAAATCTATCTCTTTGAGGCACGAGAGCCTTTGATAAGGCCGCCTGACTCTCTCTGGGCAGCTTATCCGTATCACCCCTAAGTCAATGCATGAGCACCAACCATCCAAGCAACAACCTCTCAATACTGAATCCACGAGTGACAACTGGACCACCTTTTTAACAACAGTAATCAGTGTGTTTTTTTTTCTTATTACTTCGATTCAAGTATTTTGAGTAATTAATTCGTGTTACCTTATCCTGCTACAGTATATTCCATAGATAACTGCGGACCAGGTAAGAGTGTAAGACACATTAAAATATTATAATATACTACGTGTATCAGATTTGGATATTCGTCACATAAAGTTATATTGTACGGTGTATTTGATCGAATTCTCGAATACACGACCTCGAGAGCCCTCCAAATATCTGGGGGAAGGTAATAGCGTAATTTTACTATTTTATTGATATCATTTTCCAGCACTTATAAGTGTAGAAAATAATATCTAACGTCCATCTTAGTCTTGTCTATCCTGCCTAATTTTACGTTATTATAGTATACAGGACTTGCACGTGGACCGCCGAGTAGGTACGCCGATCGTGCACAACACCCTCCTTATTTCCCCGCCAGTATAAGGTTCACGGGTACCTATTAAAACAAAGGTAAAATTATAATTTTATTCGAAAATAAGATATTTAAATTCACGATTAAAATATACAATACTTATATTTTAATACAACACACGTGCACATAGACTCTAAACATATATAATTATTATATAATCATTCAAAATCAAAATTGTTGGTTTTCGCGCGAATATATCTCATTTTTGAAATTTATAACGTCTACCACATAATGTTGGCCCTTCGATACGTTTTTTGTACAGTAAAAACTTTTTCTTATTCACTTCTAGAACAATCTATTTCTAAATCCGTGTAAAAATCAAATATTAAAAGTGTTCTGCAGAAAACCACGACAATATTCGTAGTGAATATTTTTATTCGAATGCATTTTGCTATTATACCAACAATGCATATTGTTACCCAAATAACATTTTAGCAAAGTATATTAAAAATATAATATAAAAAATAGGTAGTCGTCATTAATTAGGTCATTGCAATAGATGTGATAGATTTGAATTCAACGATAAATCATGGCATACGATTCTGTGCGGAGACGATCTGTAACCCTGTTATCATATAAAAATATTGCTATTAATTATAATTGTTATTTATTTTAATGTTAATATAAAAATATAAAAAAATCATTTAATGAGAAACCGTTATTATACAAGTAAATATTATATTCGTAAAAGTTTAAAACTTCAGACGCACATAAAAAATACTTGTGGATAATAGCACTCAAGTTTTCTTTTAGATTCAATAGAAGCAACTTATGAGAAACCTTGTTTTAAATTTTGAAATCTTGGATACTTTAAAATATTACAATTTTACGAATTAAGGGATTAAAAATACGATATACCGATATAAATTAAGTTTTCTAAGTTATATTTTACAGGTCCTAGAAATTTATGACCTGCGTTCATAAACTTAACACAATCGAAGTCGATATAGCAACATATATAAAGGTTTATTAAATGTTTGAAATAGTAATAATATTATACAGTACACTATCATCTGAATAACTTTGTTCTTAAGGTTAGTTTATTGAAGATCACAGGAGTAACGGAGTACGAGTTGAAATAATTAATGATGTATTAAGATTCAACTATAAGATAGGTTATTATACATATAGTAAATCGAATTATAATGTAATTTTAAAGAATATATGAAAGAATGATTGTCTTTTCTTCACGATTCAAACCTGACTACTGGCTATGCCAATAATAATACGCTCGTACTCAACGATCCTGTGTTCTGTTAACCTAAGCAAATTTGCTGAACTCTAAGTGCGACATAAATGACGAGTCAGTAATCTGTAAATCGTTACAAAAGCCTATTAAATAAATTAATTTTCTGATTGTCAATTTTATTTAGCGCAATGTTAGTTCAAATAAATCTTGAAAAAATAAAATGTCGCCCAAACGCAAACCATCCCAAATTATATCTGAATGAAAATAAATTTATAAATCATAAATAAATGAAATTATCATTGTTTAATAAAATACTGTCTTCTTAGGGCATACTTATAGGAAATAATATTTTTCCATCAGGTCCTTCGAGTTTCACGGCAATCGACTCCCTTTGTTTTAAATTTTGATTTTCTGCACTTTTCTCGTGAGTTGCTCGTGTTTTAAAACTGAAACTACACACACATACTTACTCACGTGTTATTATTAATTAATATTTTACACTTGATAAAACCGCCCGCGCCTATAATTTATACAACAGCAGAGGACGAAAATATATTATATACTTTCACGATATATAAGTTTCGCGAGTGTTTGCGGCAATCGATTTTTAGGGGGACTTAATATTTGTCCAATAAACACCCCGGTTTATATAATCTTGGTCGCCTATATATATTTTCACGTTGCAGTGCAAGGTCTAAATGTGATTTATGACGGAGTGTCTCGGACGAGATACACTCACGGTGGTAAAGGGTCCCGTATGCAAATGAGGTTATAATTCACATTCGAGAGGCACGACCATCATTCCTTTCACCCTCAACTTCACTCGGTGTACTTTTACGCCGAACGTATATATATACAAAGTATATCCACAAAAGAGAAATGCGAAAAGAAAAAAAGAAAGAAAAGAGAAATATCTTTTAGTTTATCCCGGTTGTCAAGACCAATCAAACCAGGAACACCCGGAGGGGTCGGAAATCGACGAGACGAATTGTTTCGGTTTTTGCATAAATAATAATAATCATAATAATAGTCATAATACATATACATATATATTATATAGAGAAAGAGAGAAAAAAAGGGAACGCGTCTATCTATACATAAAGACAGTTTTTATTTTTGAGGGTTCATTAGGACGACGAACGTTTGAGTTATTGTTTCTTGCAATTAAATGACACGACAATAACAAAAACTATTTTTTCTTCGGTTGTGAAAAATTGGAACGGTTTTCGGTCCCTTGATTTTATGAATACCTAACGAGGAATTTTCGTATTGTAAACAGGTTCGTGAGAACATTTTTCTACTTTAAAGTTTTTCCATTTTGAAAACTTAAAAAAACACTGCAACAACTAAGGAGCAACGCATTTTTTTTTTTTAGTTTTTGCAGACAATAATAAAAATAATAACAATATATACAGTGGCCGAGATGATTATTTTAACAAGCAAATATCTTAAGTATTACGATTTCGAAACGAAAAGTTAACAAATTATTTTAACGGAAAATTCAAAAGTTTGAAAAAATATAATCTACTTTAGACGGAGTAACGATGATTTACTTTTGATTATGTAAATGTAAAATACTTTCCAACAATATCTTTTAATATTATTTTTCCATTGAATTTTCAACATTATTTGATTCATAATTCTAATTTAATATTATATTTGTACATTTTTGCGCGTGGGTCGTGCTTGTGCGAGATGATGTATTGACTATATACTGATATAAATTACTATTGTACACGTGATGCAATACATTTTTAATAACATCAAAAAATAATTATTGATTGCATATTATATATAAGATGTTTAATATTTTTACAGGTGCATCGCCCGACCGATATCATGTACAAACCTACCAGAGGGAAACTCTCACTGCAATTCGATTTAATTAAATATTTTGGACGACGACGACATTGTCACATTCATTATATTATGATATTATCAATATACGCAATGAATTCAATCTGACTAGGTAAGTATCTCAAAAATATAATAACCCGTCCTCGGATTTTATAGCACTTATAAAAGTACTGAAATATGCGCTATACCTAAAAAATCGTAAAATAAGCACTATAATATGCCCTAAAAATATGAAAAATAGCAAAAAACAATTTTTTTCTTCTATTAACAATAATTTTAAAAAAATAAATTATAAATTTAAAAAAAAACCTTGACTTGTGTCGAGTACAACCGAATTAGAAGAAGTCATAATTGTATTCTGTTCGATGGGCCAATATGATGAGCTACCTAAAAATATTTTATATTTTATAATATGAAACGAAATTGTGGGTATTTTTCTTATGGATTCACATAAATGACAAATTTTTTCTACTATTTTTCATTTAATATAAACGACATTTATGAAAGTACAAAATAAATCATTATATTATTATGCAAAACATAGCACTAAAACTTGAAAAATCTAAATTACTTCAAATATACAAAAAAAAAAAAAAGATAGCAATATAAAATATTTGGAGTCCCCGGTGCACAAAACAAAATGTCTGAAGCTCACTCTGCTGTTTTTTGTCTGTTTTCTATTATAATGATTAGCAAATGCTATAAAATCCGAGCACTGAATTAACGACTGTTCTTACGATCTGTGCGTCACTCGCGGTTATTACGAACAAATTATTATTTTACCATATTCGTATGTAATTTAAAATAATAATAATGCGGTACCCATATAACGCTGTATACATGTATATTATTTGGTCTCAGCCAAAACGATATAAATTATAAGGTTATATCGGCACAAGGGTGTGGGTTTGCGACAAGTGAGTGGGTGGAGAAGGGTGCATGGCGGGAACCACAACAATGTTGTCAATCAACGTTTTTATTTACATGTTAATGCAAAAGGGTCGCGTCGTCGTCGGCCGGCGGCAGGCGTTCGGGCGACAAAGGAACGGCGGGGCTTGACGATTTTCTGCTAATTTAACATCATTCCGAGCAGGAAACCGCAGTGGTACACATCCCATTGTGACGACGGGTGTGGTGGGGGAGGCGGTAGGGGCGGGGGTGGAGGAGGAGGCGGAGGCGTCGACAACCCTCTCCACCGACGCCGTGTACATAATATTGTAAAGTCGTATAATATCATCGTATAGCCGCCCTCTTGCAGCCGCGACTTTATTTGGACGGTTTTTGCGCAGCCTCCGCCGCGGAAAAACGGGTACGCGAGCGTGCGAAGGGAAAAAACCAAATCTCCCCGCCGATACACATAAATGGGACGGTTGATTGGCCCTGCTAGCCGGCGAGCTGAGCCCGCGCGCGCGGCTCGCGAAAGTCTTTTAAAATTAAGCCTTTTATCTAATTTAAATCCGGACGACGCCGCGCGGTCTGTAATTCCATTATTGTGTATGGGTAGCTTTTCGGTAACGGTACCGCGGTCCCCGCGCCACCCCGACGAGGATTAAATTCTCGAATTTTCACCGCCCGCGACCTTTGCGGTTCTATAATTCTCCCCAGCCCCGCGGCGAATCTCATCGCGGCCGACCGCACACTGTATGTCTGTGTTATTATTATTACCGTTACTGCTGTTACCGTTATTATTATTATTATTATTATTATGTACGCGCCGCGCGAGTGCGTGTAAAAAAGTTCATTTTCAAATACACCATATATAACAACGTTTAATCATCTATATATTATGCGCCCACACGATGACCGTTTTGATATTCGTCCTGAGATTTCGCAAAGAATAGGGACTTATTCCATAGTGGCGTGACAAAGTAGGTTTTTTGAGGCAATCGTCACGAAGAAAAAAAAATTGAGTGGGTGGATACCGGAATTTAGTGTGATAAAAAATTTTTTATAATGAAATTTATACTATTAATTATTAAGTGACCAAAAAAAAATATATTTAGACTTAAAGCTGCGTGTGGGTGATCAAATGGTATAGTTTGCCTCAAATCTGGAAACAGCGCATCACTTCTTATCTACAGATTCATACAACAAATATGATTCTGAAACCTTATATGATATATATTATATAAACGATCAGTGTTGAGTCCACGATTATCGTTTAATCTTCATTCATATAAAAAAATCTCATCATTTAAACTATTAAAATATTTTGTAGGCATTAACCCTCCCTCCCCAATCATAGCTGTTGCAATTATAAGTGCTATTATTTTTATTGAGTTCTGTCGATGTTAAGGTTTCATTTAATAGCTGGTCAAATTCACAGTAAAGCGGGTGGTCATCTGTCATTCTGTTGAAATAATATTATATCAATAGGCACACGTATATAATTTGCCACAAAAGTCGAATGTTTTCTTGCGATAATATTAGTGTAAATACGAAAACAAAAACGCTTATATTATATTTACAGCACTTCATTATATCAGCATGAAAATATTTATAAGCGTTTAATAGTGCAAATTAACAATTATAAATACGATAGAATCTAAGCAATAATATGATACTATAAGTCTAATAACTAAGTCTGAGATTTCAATGCACTTTAAATTGTTTTTCGAAGCTACGCGATGCTCGTCTTACAACATAATATACGTCTCATGTATTTTTGAATAAAAATAAAAAGTTTTTATTTTGTATTTTTTTCATTTTTTAGAAAAATGTTGGTGTTTTTGAATCTAAAATTTGAAATTAGAATTTGAAATTTTATTTTAAGATTTTTACATAGTTTTTATATAAATTTAATAAGCTAAAGTAGATTCTCATATTAAATTATTAAAAATAATTTTAACTGAATGGAAATCGTTGTTTTTCAGAATAAAGAAGTCCAAAATAATCAGTTCTACCTGTAAATGTTATTTATTAATTTATTAATTATCATTTACACCAAAATTTTTTAGAATAAAAAATATTTTAATGCATTATTTAAAATTTTTAGAGCATTTAATAATAACCATAATAAGCGTACATGCGTGTAAGGCTTATAGCTACACCTGGAGTTTTTTTTTAACCAACAATTGGGTAAAAAAGACTATCTCCTTGGGTCTTTTCAACCTGACTTCTATAGAATTTAAAAGTATCTCATTAAAATACATTTTAATTTTCTATTTGAGCATGTTGTATTTATGATTTTTTTAGTATGTATATTTTTTTTTTTTGTGGAGGGGATGGAGCTCAAATTACTATACTGCTACATGTAAGTCTCCGCACGCCTATGATAATACTAATACAATAGTAGGTTTTATCAATATAAGTTGCGATCTTGTAATGTCACTACGCGCTACTATATATACACTATAGACGAAAAGGAAATATAATGTATATATATCACCGTTGTCATCGCAGTTATTACTTTTTTAAAAGTGATAACTCAATTTGGCGGGCGCGCAGTCAAACAGTCATTATTTAGGCCGCGGCAATAATAGAAACGCCGACCCGCGGGAGAGACTTGGCGCACGTTATTAAATTACAAAAAGTTCGTTCACCGCTTATGTACATGTATACCACACGATATTATTATTATATATATATTAGGGGTGTGCGTACCGATGACCCGTGACCAACAGTGGTTCGCGTCAACGAGCTGCGGTCGAGTATAAATCAAAAATCGCCAAACGATTGTATCGGCGGAACATATATAATATATAAAATACTCTTAACGAGACAGTTATCGATGTGTGTTTCGGTTTATTTAATAAAAATATATAATATATACGCACACGTCGTGTGTATATATATATTATGTATTAAATCGAAACCATATACGCGGTAATAATAAGAGAACGTATATATATATATACTGAGTGTATAACACAAAGACCCCTGACACATAACTTTTGTTCTAATCGATATTTTTTATTTTTATTTTTAATACTGAAAATAGAAAAATTTTGATTTAATAAAAAAGTTGTTGTCGAAAATACAAAATGGCCAAATTTTAAGTTTTATTTTCAAGGCAATTATGATTAGAAAAATGTATTTAAGTCAATTAGTTTATTTTTACAATTGTTTTTAAAATATCAATATTTTTGTTTAGGAACTGTTGATCCAGTTAACGTAGAAAACATTTTAAATTCAAAAAGTAAAAATTTGTTTTTAATACCTATTTTATATCAGCATTTTTAAATAGGTACATACTAAAATTTAAATATTTTAAGAATATTCAATTTCAAAATAAAAAATTTTAAAAAACAAACCCCTTCACTTAAATAAATGTTTTTACAATCAAAACTTGATTCAATTTTTTTTATTTTCAGTATTAAAAAATAAAAATAAAAATTGTATTATTATTTTATGTGAGCACAAGTGTCTAAAAATTATATTTAAAAAAAAAATTAAAAAATACAGATCAGAATAAAAAACATTATTTAATTTGTCAGGTCTTTTTTTATTACACTTTGTATATAACATTACTATTACTACCTATAATATCACATATCGACGCGATAAATTTATTTATTTTTTCGCAAAGAAATGATAGAAAAACACCGTTAACGGTCCACTGCAGAAAACGCCTTATATATATATATATATATATATGTATACCATGTTATTCATACGTAACCAATATATATATATATTGTACTGCGTTGGATGTACACATTTTTGATGTCTATAATAGATCGCAGTAACCAGTAATTCCGTAAAACGAAAGTTACGACGGACGACTTCCCTTTGATCTCTGTTTTCAGAATTTATATGGCTTATTATATCGAAATGATGTCGAAAACTTGCTTTATGGATGACGTTAGAGTGTCGAGGGATTTCACACATTGCGTGTTTTAAAGCGAACGCAGAATCGTGTAAAGTAAAAAATTGACAGACAGCGTCATCCCGATGCGCTCGTATTCTCTTGTGGTTTTGGCAACAACAAAAAATAAAATAAAAAACCCGATTGGATATTTATATAAATAAATATCGGTAAAACGTATTGAAGGGCACCGTAGTGTTCGAAAATATTACAACAATATATGTAATTAACTACTATCGAATTCGGAAATGTCTATATAATAATAAAACGTCAACCAATATAAAGCGATGTTGCAGTAAATTAAATTAATAAAATCGCGACACTCGTCAAATCGTTGCTTCCGTTGGTTCATTTTTTTTAATTTATGATTCTATATTAATAAAATTCAAACTATTAATTTTTTCAATTTTAATTGTCTGGTAATAAATAGATATTTCATTATCTATGGTCCACGTGATTTTAGTTATAAAATTGACTGTATCCAGACATTTCCACCACGATAACTATTGTTAAATTATAAATCCTCATCATATGTATAATATTATATTTCATAAAAAAATAATTCAAATTTTATTTCGATATTTTGCTATTTAATATTATTAAAACGCAAAATAAATTTTAACGGTATATAATTTTATCCAATAAAAATATCAGTATTTCTTAATTTTTTTTTTTTAGAAAATGTCACTCTTTGGACAAGAAAACCAAGGTTACTAGCTATAACCATCATCCGTGGTGATACTGTTTTCGAATAATTTTTTTTAGAAAAACAGTTTTCTTTGAAATTTGTTCGCATGTATGCATACGCCTATACATGTTTTGCGAATTTTATTTCTTTGAACATAAACGACGTTGTCAACCGCAGAACATTTTTGTCTAGAATTTTTATTTTATTTTTTTTTTGTCGTCAGTTATTATTTTATTTATTTGCGGTTTGAAGCGGAAAAAAATATATAGAAGGTAAAATCTCCGTAGGATTACCGGCCGATCTGCCGAGTCCATTAAACGTCCTTCTTATATATATTTGTGTGTGTGCGATTGTTGTACCATATATACACACTATCAACAACACACATTATGCGGGCACGTGTGTGTTGGATAATATTTTTCTTTTCCGGGTTAGGAAAAAATAACAGACTGCGAGAAAAATTCATTTTCGGGTGCCCCCAAGCTTATACATAAGTATTTTCTGCAGGGCCATTTTTTTATTGCGGTGAAAAGGCTTCGCAAGAGAGCCCGTACGTGGATATACGTGTGTATATATATATAAAAGTATAACTTTTCAACAGGAAATGGCACATAAATTATTTTATATGACGGTGTCGATTTCCATTTTCCGAGGGGAGCAAACATATATATACACACACACATGCACAAAGCCAGAGAAAAAACATCTTCGGTCAAGTTTTTGTATCTGCCCAGCGTGTAATGAATGGTTGCAACGAGGTTTTATGGCTTTCCAAACCGAGAAAAATGTATATATAT
>JACXSJ010000201.1:37882-98020 GCA_014851325.1 Pentalonia nigronervosa
CGAGGAGAATAATGTCTGGGATAATAATATTATTTGGGTAGGTACCTATATATGTATGTGTGTGTATGGTATATTTACGCGAGTTTTCTTTACGTCGTATAATATTCGCCCTGCTGTAAAGTTATACTTCACGGGTTCCATTTTGTTGATTTAATATATTATTATTAAATAATATACAACTCTGGTGGGGTTACTGTATACACTTGCATAGTAGTTACACGCGTATAATTTCTGTTGACTTACCGCTAAAAATCCAATACAATCTCGACCGTATAAGTTATGTATAAGCTATAAATGCGGTTTAAATACTGCAAAGATTCTTCGAAGTAGATACATACTATATATTTAGTGCAATCTGTGAATAAAAAGTTATGTTTTACAAAAGGCAATTTCGAGCCAAGTATTGAAAATAAAAAAAAAGCTTATCAAATTAGAAAAAAATTCTACAGTAAAAATAAATTGGTGACCTATCTACTTATATAATAGCTGCGGTTAAATATAAAAATATGCCATCTTAAGGGCGATCCAATCACATTTTAGTTTAATTTAAACCAGAGATATTATGATATATGAAGTATGTACACGTTTTTTAACCATCATCATTGTTTTGTGATTATAACGTTATAAGTATGATAAAAAAAACCAATTGAAATTTGTAAACGTAATTAAAAAGGAAATGGTATACAAAAATTAATTAAATGCCATAAAACAAAACATAACGATTAACAAAATATTAAAATATATCATTAAACAAAATATAACGCAAAACGTCATAATTTAAAACCCATTTACTTAAAAGTTATAATATTGGTCTCGTAGAAATATATTATATTCTACAAGATTTATTTGCATCTTGGCAATCAATCCAAGAATTTGTTATATTCCGTATCAAATATTATTGTTAACGACAAAACGATGAACGGAAAAGTTGTATATCGTTTTAATTATAAATAGTAATTAACACAACAGCTGTATAAAGTTCTAATACTGAATAACGATGAACACAAAATTTTTATAACGTTTGGATTGTAAATAACGTAAAACAAAATTTTTTTTTATACGGAAGCCCTGACAAGTAGTATATATTATATATATGACATTATAGTTTATATATACGCAATTTATAAATTTATATGAATACAAAACCTACTTCCGTTGTACAACTTATCAGGAATGAATAATATTGTCCAATTCAATTAATTCAAGTTTATTCTTTTTCTCGAAAATTCTTATTTTAAAACCAATAGCCAGCATATATATAATATAATTATAAATCAATGTATAAATACTGTCTTGGCCGAAAACATATTTAACCCATGTCTTGTACGTAAATGATGTAAAATGGACTAAAAGTCAGTTTGGACATATTTTAGTTAATGAATAATTATCAGTATTAGGACCAGATAACAAAAAAATCATTTGGATAAAGATAAAGATAACTACATTTTATTTTATCTAAGATACAGATACATTATAATCAAATCAAATTCATCTTACTAAAAGATAAAAATATTTGATCCGTATAATTACAGATAATTATTAATTAAGAAAATAAATTAAAATTTAATGATAACAAAAAACTTAACCTTTATGTACATAATATTATAGGAAATAATATTTAATGCAAATACAATATTTTGTATAACGTGTTATATTTCTTACAAGATGTGTCTGAGACAAAGAGAATAAAATTATTGAGAAATTTCCGGATAATTCCGAAAAATGCTTACAAAAAAATTTATGAATTTATCTAGATAATTGAAATGTTTGGCTAAAATAAATATGAGGATAACTTGTAATTATTTATCTAGATAAGATGAAAGAAAAATAAATAATTATTTAGATAAGTCCTAACATACTGACAATTATATTATGGACTAATTATTAGTTTTGCCTTACGATAAAAACCCACATGGCAAAAACGCAGGATTTCACCACAATGATCTGAAATAAAACGTCCTGAATGAAATTATCAGGAGAAAATCTGTGTCACACAACAAACCCTTTACTGCGGCGGAAAATCGGAAACAAAAAAAAAATCCGCCGCAAACAAATATGGAAACCCTTATATTATAACAATATTGCGAGCGTGCATATTATCCTCGGATGAAATAATATACAATATTATATGCTGTATATATATATATATATTATTTCGACAACACGCGACTACGCCCAAACCCTTATACACAATATGTTTATCACGACTGTCTGGTAAAAACTTGAGGAGGCGGCGGCGGCGGCGGTTGACGTCGACGTGTCGTGTGGGTTTCGAATTAATGTTTCGGTTTGGCCGATGTTCGGCCAGATGTCGCCAAACCTCGGGGGGCAGATGGTACGTATAATGTTCGGCGGGATAGAAGAAGAGTTCTGCGCAATCGGTGATGTCAAGTAATAACCAAATTTCTCAAACGGATGTAATTTTATACGGACGCGCGTATGTGTATATACAATGTATATATGATATGTATACTAATATATATATAAAATGTATATCGTACACGTGACGTAAACGTAAATATAATATTATATTATAGTACGCCTTTGTTCGATCCGGAAAAGAGAGATGGCGGCGGCGGCGGCAACGATGACGAGTTGTCGCACACAACTTATTGCAATCATAGGCGCAATTTGGGGGGGGGGACTTAGAGAGGCTTAGCCCCTCTAATATTAAAATTAACCCCTCAAAAAATGTGTATTTTAATTAAAGTATTAAGATGCTCAGTGCTCAGGTGCCAATGCCATTTTGTCTTCAAAAACACACTTCAATAAGAAATAAGCATTAAATAAATAAACATTCAATAAGAATAATGATCCTAACTCGTAGAATCAATCAAATTTGATTTTTTTTAACTAATAAAGGGATTTTACAGCTCGCGTTGAACTTAGTTTTACAATATTTTAATTTCAAACTTTTAAATAGATCTTAAAATAAAAAAACAATATTAAATTTTTTTCACAAATTATTTTATATTATTATTTAAAATCAAATAAAAAAATACAAGTTCAATGCAGGTTGTAGAATATTGTTGTTTATCAATTAAAAAAGAATTTATCTGAAAATATTCAATTGATAATGAGTAATCCACATTCCCGTGAAGTCATTTACGTCTGTCAAAATGGGCAACCAATAATTCGTTATTTGTTAGTTCTGTGACATGTACCCGAGAGTGGGTTCGCGTCGTTCATATGTGAGTAGTAGAAGGTTCTCTCATACTAATAACCATTTACACTCCAACACATTCACAAGATCGTGTGACGCCAAAACAATATGTGAATAAGGTTGCCAATAATTTTTTCCTTAATAAATAGCCGGCACCAAATGGGGGGCTTAAACCCTTCATTAATTAGATATCTACATAATACAGTAAAATATTGTTTGAAGAAATTATTTTCTAAAGTTTAAACAACGGTTCATTTTTCGTGTATTTAATAAATATTATATCCACCCACAGAACATAA
This sequence comes from Pentalonia nigronervosa, assembly GCA_014851325.1. Taxonomy (NCBI): domain Eukaryota; kingdom Metazoa; phylum Arthropoda; class Insecta; order Hemiptera; family Aphididae; genus Pentalonia; species Pentalonia nigronervosa. The sequence goes on from JACXSJ010000201.1 coordinate 41,345, forward strand.
AATAGGTTTAATAATGTATTACAAATTAAAACGCAAATTGTTACTTGTTTTAATAAAAATATTTTTCATTTTAGTATTGATGTATTATAATATATTACTGTAATAAATATTGGAAAGTGGGTAATAAAAAAAAAATTAATTATGTTATATTATATAAAGTAATATTTTTAAAAGGTATTTCAACAGAGGGTGTGAGGGCAGAACCTCCAAGGGTCTATTTCATTTAAATATGTAAAACACCAAGTCAAAAACTGATATCGCACGTAGTATAATATTTAAAATAATTTTGGACTACTATTTGGACGACATAACGCTTGCAGACACAACTGTAAGACAATGTTTTTTTTAAGGGGGGGGGGGCTCAAATTTATTTATTTTTTCTTTCTGTGAACATTTCCTTCACAAATTTATTCTAAGTTTGTCTATTTATTAGTGGCTCATAATAATATACATTAAAAATTACAAATAAATGAATTATATGTACAATTTAAAAGTGCATTAAAGTTGATATAGAAAAAAAGAAAAATTACACATTAGGATAACTTGAAAATTAAAATATGGATTTTTGTTGGCAATACGCATCATTCTATAAAATGGTCAGTTACAGAAGTGGTTTGTCGTACACAGCGGCAAAGAGAAAGGATAAGAAGAACGGACCTGGACACAAGGAGTTTTAAAGTTAACCATGGCACAAGACAACTCAGGATGATCAATCAATGCATCAATAAGTTTTAAGACCTTGTTAGATAGATAATTCGCTTATCAGCTAATGACTGTAGACATAACCTACCAGATTAAAATCACGAGGTCTATATTCAATTTACAATAGTCAGCAAAACAAAAACTTTTGTGAAACCCTTTCAAGTTCGTTCATATCGCTTGCGATACCAGGGTTCCAAATAAAGATATTTAATTAATATTTAAACATAGGAGGAGTATAATATATATAATAACAATATAAGGGGTGGCAAACCCATGGCACGCATGTCAAAAATGGCATGTCAGCCAAATTTTCGCGGCACACAAAAGCATTTTTATTTCATCATTTATTTTTTTCAAAAATAAGTGCAATATCAAGTCCTTTGTGTGGATAACAAAACTCGAATCAAATTCAAGGGTATCCGGTCGAAATATTTAGCGTTACCTACCTTAAATCGCGATCAGACTGTATATAATTTTATGCAGCTGCGGCGGCTAAGAATGTAAATTCCGTCATTATTCACGTTTGCCGACCGCGTTAAAATAAAATAAAAAAGCAAAGCATCAAAGCTGTTGGTCGTTGTTAACACGCGGGCGGGAAGAGGAGAGAAAAATCTTTTTTGAAAGTATTGAGGCAAAGCGAAGAGCGGCGGAAGAAAAAAAATCACCGTATAACGTTCTATTTACCCGACCATCGTCGTTGTTTACCATAAAGGCAAATTAAAAACTTCTCTGTAGAATATTCAGCGACTTTCCCCCGTTTGTTTTTTTTTTTTTTTTTTTGCACGTTGTTTATTTTATAAAAACGCGTTTTCCGAACACGGTGGTGGCGGCTGCCTTTGAAATCCAACGGAAAAGAAAAGCCCTGCAAGTGTTCGTTAAGCCGATATGCATTCATTAACCGATGTTCTTATTTCCAAAAGGTTTGTTCTACACTCGAAGCGCTTTTTCTTTATATATATATATATATATAAATGTATCACATCGGAAAACTTTTCACTTCTCAATATAAAAACTACTCGAGTTCGGTTCTTTCACCCGCCCACACCTCACGACTTATTTACACTCGATTTGAATACGAATAGCGATGACAGATATATTTTTAAAATAAATAAAAGAGCTAACTGCGCATCTAATATACCCAGCAATTCGAGAATATAAGTTATACATTGTACTTATAATATGTTTTTGTACGCAATATTGTGCATGTTACAAAGCATGTTTTACTCGATAATGATACTATACATAATATCATCTTTTATGACATAAAAAATACGGTTAATTCAATATTTTAAACTCTGAGCAGAGTAATTTTTTATATTAAACGTAATTTTAATTCATGCCATTTGTAACGGGTAATAAATACATAATACTTGACGATCAGCATAATTATATTATATTGAAAAGATAAAAATGTGATATAATTCATGTGATGTGGCAGAATCTACCCATTACAAATACCTTCATACTTGAATTATTATTTATTGTTTCATTATTATGTCACATAAACTTTCAATATATATATCCATTGAATATTACACACCACAATACGAATTTATTATTAATAAAAAAAAAACTAATGTTAAAATAATATTTATATATTTAGTAATTTATAATAATTTCAGAGTTATAATTTATTTAGCAACACTGCAATCTGAAACTGACTATAGTGAAATTGACCTACAGTTCATATACCATGTGAGATTCTTGGAATTTTCATAAATAATATATTGCTATACTTTACTTTACTTTCATTTTTATTTGTAGACAAAATTACTCAAAATATATTTGACTATGCAAATACCTTTCTGGATGCCAATTTTCTAAATACACCTTGTATTGAAAATTAAATTTAAGTAAAATTTACATTATACATTTATTCATTTTTAAAGTGTAATTAATATTACTATTTTAATATTTATTTTAACTTAATCGTGATGCATTATTGTATGTACAATGGTTTTAAACAAAAATGAATCAAAAATATATTTTTATTTAATAATATTTAAAAGATGCAAACAAGTAATTGCTTAATTACTATATAAGTAATGAGGAAAAAACAATTAATATTAGTACGGAATATTAAACAAAATGGTGAGTTACGATTATTAAGAATATATAGTCGCTAAATCACTATTTGTATAACTCAGGTGGTTATTAAAATAACGATTTTTTTTTTGTAACTTGAGTTAAAATAATATTTTGTTACTACATTAACTTTAAGCTTTTAGTGTGAAAAATATGATTCGTTAATTATTAACTTATAACTAAACATTCTTCTAAACTAACTAATTAAAGTTAATAGTTTACGTTTTTTGCTTTCATATATATTTCCATAAGTACGAGTACCTATATACAATCATCATCGAGTGATATTGCAGATATTTTAATATTTAAAATGTATACATTTCCCTATAAGAGATGGTTAAACAAAATATGCAGTCGTATATACTGTATGTTATAATTTATTAAAACTAATAAAGTGGCTCTTAAAATGATTAAAAAACAACATCGTCTTTTTTTTTTTTTGGTTGCCTGTTTTAAAGAGTTTATAATATATAATATATGTTATAATATTTCATATAGTGCATGAAAATAACTGAAACGATAATTTACCATAAATTATAATTTATACGTTACATACTCGCATAGTGCACAATACTGTCGTGCTGCCCCTTTTTCGACTTTTTTTTTCCACAAAAAAATCCGTTTTTCCGTAGTAAAAGCTATTTGGAAACTTTTTTTCTAAAATTAGTGCACATATAATATGCATTTTCATAATGCACTGCACACATCGCGTACGACGACGCAGACAACCGACAAACATGGAATGCATATACATGTATTATGTGCATATATATATATATAAAATATGTGTATTTTAAACGTAAACAGCGGAGATCCGCGGCGGACATCGTTAAATTATTCTGAAGCACACGCTCAAACTATATACCAGCTGTATTCGACGTAATTTTGTGATATTTTTTTCCAAAACTGTTCGATAGAAAAAGCTCGTCTGAAACGAACAAAACTGCACGTCACACGTGTCTATTATATTACAGTTACAATGTAATGGCTACTGATTTCCAATCGCATTTTGGAAATTGTCATCATCACGAGATCCGCGCGCTGCAGATAATTTTACTCGTAGCTAACGAGGTAAGTCCCGGCGATTTTTCTCAATTTTAATTAATAAAACTGTTTTGGTAAGTTTACACAAGTAATTGTGTACTGATAAATTCCAATCGAGAAATTTGTATAATATAACGTCATTATAGATATTATACATATAGTATTTTACACAAGCATAAAATATGATTTCGTTTCGCGTTAATTGAAATAATAATGAATATATAAAAATTATCTTATTTAAGTTTTTTCCAATGTTCAGTTATATTTATTTTTAATTTATATTAGTTATTGTAGACATGATAAAACAATATTTACTCTCGTGCAAAAAATATAAATATTTATAATATTGTAATGAACAAATTTCTGGATTTGAATTTGAGTTAATTCAAAATCCACCAGACACAACTCGTGTAACATGAAAAATCCGTAGAGACACAATAAATTTAGTATTTGGGACTCAACTCGTTTTCAGATCGTTTCACTCAGTATCTAAAAACGAGTTCAAATAACGCGTTCCCTAACCTTATCTCACTGAAGCAATTCTCGACTGTTTTTATTCAGGTAATTCGTCCGTAATTTGTACGAATTCGCATGACGATTTTTAGAAGTCGTTCGTCATTGCAAAGGTATTCAGAGTAATATTCCAAAATACCGAAATGAGTGAAGCATTAAAACTTCGTATGTATATGTATTGTATTTTCTTTTGCTAAATTTGAGTATATTGAATCACGTAACTAACCGCATTAAGAAAACATGTACCTTCTCCAAATCTTTACTCGTAAATATCTGAAAATATCTTTTTATATAATTTCCTCGATGAGCGTATAGACAAGTCGGCGCGTACCTACTATTTTTTTTTTTATTTCAGCCAAATTAATTATAATCACTTAATTACAATAAATTACATTAACAATAGCTGATACGTATACCAACTAAACTATAAGCTCGTATCTGGTATAATGAAAGAGGTACCGGGATCGTTGCCTGGCACCTCCACCAAATGCAACACACGTCCTTCACTCCTTAAAACAATGTGACTATCGATATTTATACTAAATTCTAACCAGTTAAAGAATAGTTAGTTATTAACTATTCCTACTACGTGAACTGAGTTGTTGGGCCGATATAAATTATGTTTTCTAAATTATATTTTACAGCTCACAGAAACTTATGACCGATGCGTTCATCGTTATAACTAAGGCTGAGATTTCGATGCACTTTTTATTTTTTTCCAGCGGTTACTGTACGATGCTCGTCTGGTCACAAATCCGTAACATGTACTTTTGAATGAAAATAAGAAAATTTATTTTGCATTTTTTTACATTTTTGACAATTTTTGATTTTAACGTCATTTTCTTCATTTTTTAAGACATTATTGGAGTTTTGTAATCCAAAATTCAAACTTGAAATTTTATTTTAAGATTTTATATTCTAGCACGAATTTTATATAAATGTATATATATATTTTTTTGTATAACAAACAATAAAGTACTCATATCTCGTATCGTAGATATTCGTATTGGACAATATAATTGTGTTATAAAAACTTAACAAGATAACAAGTTTGCGATTGGCAAAGAATATTTAGAATCTCTATAATATATTAATCTGTTTAATAATCTGTCAGAACAATAAAATCGATGCTGACATCTGACGATATCGTTTATCACAAATTTATTGTCATTAGTTATAACACGTGTGCATTTAGTTTCAATTATTTCATTTAAAATGCCAAAAGTAAAATGTTTATTGTCAAATAGATTGCGTGCGTTTATACAAGAGTTTGGCCAAAATATTTCTTCTGCCGACGAAACGGTGTTATTGTGTAAGATAAGCAACGTAATAGTTTCTGCTGAAAAAAAACGGTTTTCTATATAACATTTGTCAAGAGACAAACATAATCTTGGAGTAAAACGGTGTGAATTACAAAAAGAAGCAGAAGAAAAAAACTGCACAAAATTTTATTACAAATACACCAAACAGGTTAGAATATTTTTTAGATTTAACTCTTAAATAACTTTAGATAACTTATAACTAACACAATCGAAGTCGATAAAAGAAATAATTCAATAAAAAAAAATCTATACAAAGATTTATTACATTTTTGGTATACTAATATAATATTATACACTACACTATCACCCGAGTGACCCTAAAATGGAGGTTAGTATACTGAAGATCACAAGAGTAGCGGAGTACGAGTTGAAACAATTGATTTATTTATAAGTTAGGTTATTATACCTATAGTAAATCAAATTATTATTGTATTTTTAATGAATGTACGAAAAAGCTCTTTTCCTTACTTTGTGATTCAAACCTGATTACTGGTTATGCCAATAAAATATGTGCTCGTACTCAACGATCTTGTGTTCTGTTAACCAAAACTAATTTTTTGAGACTCTGAATCAGTGGTGGATCAAGGGGATGGGCGCAAGAGGTGGCGCCCCCTATCATTTGGTTGAAAAAAATTTTTCCAAAAAATAATTGTGTAAAAGCATAAGACCCTTTTTTTACATCCTGTCATCCCGAATCGCCGACGGGCGGCTTGTGGGAGAAGTGTGTATGCCATGTGGTCAATTTAAATATTTATAAATTCCATGAAATTAAATATCTATAAATTGAACCAGTATAATAACTGTTAGTCGGTATCTATTTTAGATGAATATAATCTGAACTGAAATGGAGAGGTCGATGAAAAATCGATAAATCAATATAATTAAATGTCTACAAAAAGTGCCCCCCCACCCCTTGGAGAAATTTTTGAATACGCCCCTGCTATGAGTGCGACATAAATAATGAACCAGTAGTTTATAAATCGTTACGATATACCATTCGCTTTCAAATGTAAGTATAATAGCAGCGGTGAACCGGTGGCGCTGAGGGTTCGTAAAAAACTGATCGATTATGCGTCTTTATGCTCTTCAAATTCCGTTGACGCGAAAGGATTAATGATAGCGATTCGCGGCGTTATATTATTATACTTGTGCAGCGCACCACCGATCGCAGCCGGGACTAAAATAATATGTATTTTATCGTGTATGTACAGGGTGATTCGCCGAGCATGATCACCCCCGTTTTTGGCTTCAATAGTAAATGTGTCTGATTTTTAAAATTTTGAAACATACTTAAAAACCTTTTTTTTAAATTCTTGGATTTTTTTGTACTACTCAAGGAGTGTTCTGTGGCGATACAGACTTATCTTTTTTCATTTAAAATATTTTAGCTGATTATTTTTTGAAAATTTGAATTTACTTTAATTCAAAATTTAAACGAGTAATTTCTTAAAGGATAATAATCATTAAAAATGATTTAATAAAAATATAAAATATATGCAATAATATTGGATCTAGTATTTACTATACTCGGATCATTTTTAAAAATTATTAGTGTTTATTATTTGTTATTTCTTTATTGATAAAAATAAACTTCATTTACAAAATAATCTCTTTATAAATACATTGTAGAGTAGTCAAAAGATTTATATTAAAAACTATAGCTATATAGTACAAATTACATTAAAATTCAATATTCATTTAATATAACAAATAACAAAATATAAACAATATATTGAGTAACATAATTTTATAACTGTAATTTACAATCAACTAAAATTTACTTCCGTAGTATTTCCTATGGACATTAGTAAATTAGCAACAGGTGATGATCCTAAATAATTCTTAGAAATATTATTAATTAAAAAACATTCTTAATTTATAGTAGATTTATTAATAATTCGAAAATTTAATTGTTGCAACAAATAAGGACAATCTATGGAGTCTCTTCTTTTATTTAATGATTCTAAATATTAAAATACGATAATATACCATTATACTCAGTATGCCGCCATGATCATTCCGACTTCGAATTAAACAGAATATAGAAAGCAGAGAAAACGATTGTGAACCGCTTCAAGATTTCGAGTTGTACAAATTTCATCTGAGTAGGTACCGAATAAGAGAGGCGTACGAGTATGTATTCTAATATATTATATATCGTATTCTAATCATGACACTCCTTAAGTAGTACATAAATATCAATAATTTGAAAACAGATACTACAGTCTTTGACTGGTTCAAGTGTTTTCAAAAATCAGATTTCGAACGAATCAAAGAAAAAAAGGGGGGATTAGCACGCTCGAGGTGATTCACCCTGTATATAAGACCTCGGCGAAAAGCGATGATGTACACGTACACACGCACAATAATATATATAATGTAAAGTGGTGCTTTGCCCCCATCCCCGCGCGACCCTAAACTCGCCGCCAACGCCGTTCAAATGAACGCGCGTATGTACACATGTATATAAACGTACACGCCGAAACGTTTTACCGTGATTACCAATCACCGGGTCGCATATAAATTACTCACGTTTACAATTTGCCAAATTGCCTTTCGACAACAACTGTCGGCTGTGGCGGTGGCGGCACGGTCTCCCCGTAATTTATTCCACGAGGGAGAAAACGCGACGCGGCGGCGGCGAGTGAGTAAAAACACCGAATTTAGAGGATGGCCGCGGCTGCGACCCGTAAGGTAAACGCCAGAGTTTTGGTGGAGGGTGCACCGCACCGGTGGTACACTGCGGCGGGGTAGAGTGCGATAGTCCGATCGCAGCGGCGGTGATTTTTAATACGTTTAATACTCCGCGTATATATATATATTTCTAGTGTTGTATATACATTATATATATATATATATATATATATATATATATATATATATATATAATATCGTCTGCGATGTTTGTTCGTATCGAAAGTCAATATTGGCGGGACGAGGACGAGCCGTCGAATCCGGTGATGCGAAAACGGGGGCGAAAACTAATGACGTTCCACCGGCGCAGATGCGTTGTGGTTGTTTTCATATTTTTTCACCCTCGTCTTCCCCCCCCCCCCCGTCGACCTGCGCACCATCTTCGTCGTCGTCGAAGTCGTAGTTGATCGGACGGCAAATCAAGCACTTGTATTGCTGACTTCAGTACATACATAGGCGCCAAGATTTCAAAAGGCCGTCGGATGCTCTAAGAGCCCCCCCTCCCCTAATGGTGTATAAAAAATGTAACCATCCATTCTTAACAATAGTGATATGGCTACTTGCATTTCCAGCACTGTCATTACTCATAAGTCATAACGCTGACCACGGCAGTCTATTATTGATAGTTTAAACTGAATTAAAATATCAAAAAGCAAGGTAAACAGTTAGAGAATCAGTGAATTCTACATCAAAAACCTTGAAAACAATTCAGATACACATCATCTAAATTATCATCGACTATACGAAAACATGCTGATTCTATACATGAATCGCGTAGTCTACTGTTTAATCTATAGTAATATTATCCATCGATTTTTTAAATCAATTCATTAAATAAAAGACATTTTCAAATTCTTTTTTTTTTCAAGAAAATTATTTTTTACTTATCGAAATTAATCAAAATTTGATCCCAATTTGTATGGGATATTCGAGCAACACTCGTCTATAGGATGGCGCCTATGATTATATAAATACATTATATACAATATTCATACCATATATTATATGTATTTATATATTATTATGTATATCGTAGTTAAGTACAGCCATTTTGACATCTGATAACTCCTACTTCCCATTCCCCGAGCCGCATCGCAGGCTCTATAACATAATTTGTGAGTATTCGTAACATTAAGCGCATATTAGTATTTAGTAGGTATTTATTTACCCGCTTGAATTTTTTTTCGATTATAGTCGATAACTTATATCATTGATATAATTTCATATATTTAAACGGTGATTAATATTAAGCTATCTACAACAATAGAATGATCTTGTTACTCGATTAATCAGTTTGATTTTATTAGCGCATAGATGAGTACTTAGGCGCACATATAGAGGAGTAACCAGTGGGTGTTAAGCATGTAACCGTCCCAAAATTAATTGGATCAATTCCTTCAGCATATATATTTTATGTTATTTTTTTTAAATACCTATGAAATGTTTTTATATTATTATTAATTAAAATTACAATTATATGTATTTCATTAATTTGACCTGAGCATTCGGAAATAAATTATCCAGTTTACATGTCTTGTAATAATTTTTCAACGTTTTTAAACATGTTGCCTACTTGATATTATTTTCATCTTTCATACTCATGGTGTTCACACACACTATAGACGACAACAATGCGACAACTCAATGCGAATGTGTGCCGGCAGTATATGGTTTAATGTAGGTAATAGATATGATTATACGAATATATCGTCATGGACTTAACTAGGTAAAATAATATAGATACAAAGGTAGTTTTAAATTATAGATTTGCTGCTAGAAGTATAAAATTGTGTTTGTTATTGGTAACTGAAGAATAAATAAATAATTTATTTTCAAATACAAAAACTATTTATTTGATTATATAGATACTATTCTATATTTGTATAAAGCAGTTATAAGAGTTTTTGATGGATTGGGAGCATATAATATGGCATTATCTGTGTGAAAAATATTGCACCCCTTAAAATTGCGCCTATGCGGAGTGCCTACCTGATAACAGCCATTTTACGAAATCACACCATATTACTATTATTATTATTTTGATAAACACTGCGTTGACATAATAAAATAGGTCGGGCTACGATAATAATTATTAACCAACTTCTATTATTATTATACACATGATAAGCAATAAAATAATTTTATTAAAAGGCCGGCCAAAATCTTTTGTCCCCACGTGGTCCCTTTTTTCCCCCTGCAAATACGCCCCCGAATTATATATATTATATATCATTTGAGCGATGTCAGGTTATAAAAACGATTTTTAAAACTTCCCCATTATACAGCGACTCATATATATATGTGTGTGTGTGTGTATGTGTGTGTGTGTGTGTGTGTGTTCATCGATCAATCACCATTGTTATCAAAATGGGAACCACGGGGATTAAATATATATATATATGTGTGTGTGTGTGTGTATGTGTGTGTATGCTGTAAATGAGTTTGCTCAGAATCGTCGTCTAACGCGCGTGCATGACGTTTGTGCAAGATTTTTTCCAAACAATGTAAAAATCGTGCCAAAATACAAATAAAATCGGTATTATCCAAAGCGCAAGTCATCGCAGCCCATATTCTACAATTCTCTTCTAGAAAGAGGCCATAAGCCCCAGTAAAATCGATTATATAATCCTAGATAATATATTATTATATTAATGTGATCGTAATGTATCTAATCGTGTTTAGATTTATAAATTTATATCTAAATAATAACAATTATATTATAGTGTACAATAGTTTTGCAGAGTTTGTGATGGACGTTATAATTATTTTAATTAATAAATAACGCAGACTACAAATTATGTAAGGATTAAATCATTGTTTTAAGTGACATTTTGCAATAAATATGCGTTAATATTATTCTCTAACAATGTAGGTATTTATCGATTGACGATCGTTCATTTCGAACAATTTCGGCTAGTGCTTATTTAACGTTTGATATATTTTACAGTCAATAAAACTTTAAAAAATAAGTTTAAAATACTTTATTTTCAAAGATGTTGTTTTGTAATGACTTAAAATTGTGTAAAAATTAGTTTAAAGTCAATAGTTTTTTTTTAAAGGTTTAATGGCTATATTATAATGAATGGCTTGTGTTAATAGACCGCGGCAACACGGTATACCTATATAATGTATTTAAACTGAAATATATTACTTATAGAGCTAATGGGCAATTAAAAAACAGTTTTTTTTTTTTTATAACTAACGAGAAAATGTCCCTCGACTATAGAAGTATATATTTTGTTTTTTCGCGAGTTATAATTAAATCTAAAACTATCGCCCTCCCCCCCCCCTCCGATCACCAAATAATCCCGTTTGACGGTACTGTGTACGGATTAAAAAAAATAACGTACTCGACGACTCTGCGGGAAATCGCGACCGTCGTCGATTCTGTTTGATTATTAGGTTACTATTGTTGTATGCGCAAATCGTAAACATTTTTTTTGTAGGCGCGAAAACGACGACGACGATAACTACAATGGCGTTCGATAAAAAAAAAACAGATTAATTGACAGGCTGGTTATGGGATTTTGATCCAATTATAATAATAATAAAGATATACGCACGACCGCCACTCGAATCGCGTCCGCGCATACGACACACCGTTCTCGTTCATTAAACCGCCAGTCGTCGTCACTCGTCTTCATCGTTCCAGTCGTGTTTTATTAAATTTATATATATATATATATGTAATACAACTACACAGTCGTCGAGTGTTCTCCGTCCGATATCATATCATTATCATTATTATTATTGCCGTGCTCACATTATATTGTAAATTTCTCCTGCACCGGCCCCGCGGTTCACTCGACAATATAATATATATATATATATCAACGGCGGCGCCCTTTACAACAATAATACTATACGCGTTTACGCGTACATATAATAATAATAATAATAATAATAATATGGTTGGTATAGGCGGTACCTCCTATATAATACACGCGCCAGCAGACAATATAATAATAAACGCTCGGGAATAATATAATGACGACGACATAATAATAATAATAATAATAAACGAGTTGGTTATTAACCCGTTGTCGACGACGACGACAGAGTATAATATAATATTATACCTACACTTCTCCGCGTGTATAGAGGAGCCCATTGGCGCGCGTGTATTTTCCCATTTCCCAAACGTCTCGTGGAGTGTCGCGCCGACCTCGTGGTCGCATTGTTTTCGGAAAATTCGAGCGCGAGCGACCGCGCGTGTACCCACACAACGTTATGTATATAAATATAATAATATAATTATGCTAGTGATGACGTGTATATTATTATAGGTATGGAAATCGCGCGGGGTTGACGGTCGGCGGCGGCGAGGTGAAGACTTTCGAGCTAGTGGTAGGTCGACTGGGTGGGTGGGGAGAGGGTGAAGAGATGTGAATGGATGTACTCAAAGCACTGCACCGCACTCTGCACAGCCGCCGCCGTCGCCGATATATTATATTATATTTAATATTATTTCGATCTCCATCGCAGCTGACGACGATGACGGTATTTGTAAGTGGGTGAATGTACGCACGTGTAAAAAAATCAAATCGACCCACATATACATACAAACACCCCTTCTTACACACCTCGCAGGCCGCGGCCGCTCATCGCGTGTAGTCGTCGTCAATTAAATTGAACCGTCACGCGCATATTATATTAAAGGTGTGTACTTACAACACACACATATATATATATATATATTATATAGTCATCACAATAATAATACGATCGCTATATCATTATTATCATCATCATCATTTCGTCGTGCACGGGCAAAAATAAAGCCAACCGATAGAGATGATCGTTATAAATCAAAAGTTATATAGTGACTATTATTAAAAATAAAATTCTTATATATCAAGTCAATGATCAAACGACGTGGCCCAGACAAACCAAAGAATATCAGTTTTCAGTGCATCTCCCATAGTCGTATTTAAGGGAGAGGGGAAGAAAGGTTTGGACCCCGGGCGGAAAAAATGTAGGGCTGCTAAATTTTGGGAAATGATATAATAATAATAATAATAATACAAATAATAAAATTATTACTACGTAGTTATCATTTTTACTAATAATACCAAATGATGAGTTTCCCAACGCTGTACTTAAATTAATATACTCTCTTCTAATCATTAAAAATAATTATCAAAATTTGTATCCATATGTAGAAATTGCATTTATAAACATGCCCTATTTCTAATACTTTTCTGCAGAGAGATATCTTTTTCGTATAAAAATTGATCAAGACTTATTTGAGATCAAGGACTTTTGACAAAAGGCTGAATTCTTTAGCTGTTAACCATAAAGTCAGATTTAACAAAAAAATTAAATTATGATTAATTAAAGTTGACACATTTTTCAAACCCTGTGCACCACAATAATCCAAACAGTCGATTGACTTGCAAAAAGTCATTACAAACAATTCCACTAAAATTATTATCGAACCACTCCAAATCTCCAACCTGCATCTCGTCATTAATATGAATGTCATCCCTCTCACGCCTCGCCATGGACAGATTGGGTCATCGGAAAATCGAGAAATTCCTGATGGGCCGAGTATACTAACGATTTAACGAGGCCACGGCACACTTAGCTGTAGCAAAAAATAGTTTTAAACTATTTTTTGCACAGATTTCCCGTATTTTTTTTTCTAATAGCGAGCATTGTAATGGAACATAGCAATAGACAATATAAATAACAAATATTTCGTATTACCTTGTATAACAGAAGCTGAATAATAATTAATATTTTTTGTGATTATATGAATGTTTCGTAATAATTGTTTTAATGCTCAAGAAAATAACAATTTTAATTAGGTAAAACACTAATATAATATAATAATTTATTATTAATTAATTTTACATTAAAGGCTGGTATTTAAATTTATTTCAATAAAAATAAGTTAGATAATATATTTTTAAATTGTTAACTGTTATAATAGTACCTACATTGGATAAAGAGGACCTATATTAGAAAATTTTAATTATTAACTAGTATTATGATGAATTCAGTACAATTTTGTCCATTATTAAGCCTAATGTTTTCATAATTCTTTTTTTATTATTTACCAGGTAATCTTCATTATTTCAAAAATTGTTAATTGTCGTTTTTGAATATATTTTTTATAATTTTAAGTCGTTAAAAAACAATATTTTTCTATTTTAGTTTCGTTATTATTTTTTTTAATTTTTAATGAAAACATGTATTTGTATTTATTATTTCAAAGCATATTTTCTGGAGTACTTCGATATATAAAAATCGAATTTTGAAGGAATAGTTAATGAGTTAATTGATATGATCGACAATATAACGTTTGTATATTTTCATATTTTTATTGGTTGATCAAAAAAATAGCTAGTTTATACCAAAATTGGTTTCATAACTTAACGCTTCTGAATATAAAATTTTATTTTGCATATTTTTGCATTTTTAAAGCATATTTTATGATTTTGTAAATTTTTAATACATATCAATTCATAAAAATAATTGTTTAATGTTTATAAGAAATAGAAATAACTGGGTATTAGGTTTTAAATATAAAATATTAATTTGTTTCACTCATATAAGTTGTTATGTGTTATCCAATTACTGATCAGTAGTCGCCAATCGGTATCGTATAACAATATCACATAATATTATTATCAATATCATATTTTATTGTGCAACTTTAATTTTACGTTAATCATTATTCGTGGTTTATACTCGTGCATTAAATCGATCAATTTTAGTATTTTTAATAAATTTGTTGTTTGAACAATTTGGTTATTTTTAGGGTATAACTCCATGCATGTCTATTTGATGGATTTTTAAGGTATATCATTTTCAGCTCTCGTGGTAATTAATATTAAATTTAATTATAGGTAACTCATTAACAACTCGTCCAAAATACTATTTTTTTACATCGAAGTAGGTATTTACTTCAAAAAATATTCTGTTTCGGAATAAGAAAATAAAAATGCATATTATGGTCATAAAAAATTTTGAAAAAATGATAAAGATAAAAAATATAAATGTTTTTTAAAAATGTTGTTTTGATACGACTTGTAATTATATGCCTAAAAGAAATATTTTCAAAATCGTTAGTTTTCTGAAATAATGAGGAATTTTACGTTAATTGGATTTATATAGTATTTGCCCAAAATCTATACAGGCCTGGCTTATTATTAATTTTCGCGGGACTGTCCGAAATCCCAAACCGTCCCCTACGCTTCACTACCTTTATTAATAATATCAACCGTATATTTAAAACAAATTGGTCCAAAGACATATTATCATAGAAAAATCTAGTAAAACTTCAAAACTTGTATTCTGAAGTACTGTATGATTTAATATAGTATTATGTGCAGAGTTTCATGGTTATTGTACTACATCATATTTATCTGTTGTATTACATATTATATTGTTTAACGATTTGTGATATACTGTCGAGTTTCAATAACTCGAACTATTTTTTTTTTGTCTGTCGAAGAGTTTTTAAGCTGTGTTTGAGATATATAACTTGAAAAATGAATAAGTCGAATTTATTTTTATTTCCCTTGAGATTCGAGTTATCGAAACTCGACTGTTATTTCATAAAATATTTTTAAAAAAAAAACAAACGTTTTCGTATAATATTTTAGGAGCATCAACCCCCCTCCCCTTACTGTGGTTACAAGCTGGGAGAAAAAAATCCATGTTTCAACTTATATAAAGATAAATTGTAAGAAAAACTCAAGAGAAATCAAGCTTGGTAGAAACCCTTCTAAACGTTTTCAATAACTTTAGGCATTATAATACAAATACAATACATTTTTAACCACAAAACGATTTGCAAATATTCATGTATTTAACAAATACATTTGTCGAAATTGGAACTCCGAGTGCTTTAAAAAAAAAAACCTAAAAAAATATTCTACACATGGACCAAAATGAAAGATGTTCAGAAAACTATGTATCAAGTGCAGAAAACATTTGTATAGATATTTTGTAAAATATTATAGTATGTATAAATATTTTGTAAAAACATCAAATCTTTACGGTTATTATTTATTGAACTAAAGCAGAAAATCAAATCAAAAACTGCTGTTGAGCAAATATTGCGATATTTCGGATGTATTTCTATCGTATTGCTGCAGTATAATCGCGTCGTCGCCGTAATTTTAAATTAACCGTTTTACTAACCTATTTACGCGCTTTGCAGAAATTTCGAAACGTTTTACATTTACGACGACAACAAGCGAATCTGCATAACAACAAATTAACTCCAACCAGCACTTTATACTATAAATATGACCAGGAAGAGGAGACGCACAACGACAAAATTATAATATTGCAGTGTTCCCGGGATTCGGAGCAGGACCGGAACGCGTTTCCGGTAAACCAACATAATATTTAAAGTATGGAGTTCCGTACCGTAAAAATGTAAGCTTTGCGTTCCATTCCGTATGTTTAATTTCACATGAACCAACGTTTGTTTCGAAGAAATATACTGTTTTTTTTTTTTATACCCAAATAATTGTACGAAGGTCGTAATAAAAACCATCATAACATTAACATAGGTACATATTGTTATGGCCAGTTATTATAGTGGTGAACGCATGTATTAGATATTATGCAATACTGCTGTTTGACCTTATTTTTCGTGATACAATCTACAAATAATATTAAAAAGGTGATTTCAGTTTTAGTTTTTCTTGATTTCTTCTTTTGTTGATGTAGTGTTTGAAAAATATATAACACATAGATACACGAAATTTTGAAATAATTTTTTTTTACTTATTTAAGGTCTAAGAAACACGTTCTTTAAAGATTATTAAGTCATTAAAGTCCCAATCATAAATATTACTAATATTATAAAATAAACGATTTTGAATAACGGAAAACGTATCATATACCCTTGATAGACTTTTATTGAAAATGGTTTTTTTTTATGAATTTCTATTTAATTATTTTTAGCACAATTTATTAACGACACTAATCCTCAATTATATATACGTTTTAAAAGATTCCGCAAAAATACGACAAGGAAAATTTGCAGTCGATTTAGCCGTTATAATATTGAGGTTGTCGGCTGTGGCAGTATCTTTTATCCGGATGGCAAGTTATAAACCAATTGGATACCGAGAGTTAAGGAAAGTTGGGAAGATTATTCTACGAATAGATGAAACTACGAGGTGACCTGTGGATGTGCAAAAGCACACAAAGTTACAGAGGTATACAAAATGAAATATATGTCAATGATCACTAACAACCACTCACTCATTATTGAAACTTGTAGCAAAAATAACGGTAACACCCATCGTTCTTTTGATATTATTTTTTTTGATTCTCTCTCTCTCTCTCTCTCTCTCTCTCATTTTTCCAACTAATACCAATTATAGGTATGTAATAATTTAGATAAATATATACATAATTAAATGATATTTTATTAAATAGGTTACCTTCAGTGATATTGAACATAATATTTTAAAATAATAAAAAACATTCTATAAACAAAATATAACTTTTTATACTGTAGTGTTACTATGTCATTTCATAACGATTCAACAATACTCATAACAAGGCCATCATCAATGCTAAAGTTCTCAGAATTTTCAATTAATCAATACGAAACTCATTAAAATAAATCGCATACGCTTACGAAATACCGGAAAATCGAATGACTACGATAGTGGTGTACCTAAATTGCCTATCCAACACGCCGCGTGACCATAATTGTTTAATTAAAACTCGTGTAAAAACATAATACTATAATACTAGTGTACTTAGGCACAAGAGTTGGGAATTGTACAGATAAAAATATTTATACAACTATATAACTTAAAAAGTTATTAGGAGTGTTTCATCTATATAAAATAATATCATAATAATGTGTTTCTTCGGAAATACTGAAATTGGGAATAAAAATATACCGACGAAATTAAACATAATGATTAGTTAAATAATATACGATTATTAATTATATTTTATTATATCATTTCAGAAAATTTGACACTGACAAATCAAGAACAAGAAGTATGAATAAATGAAAATCGCCGAGAACTCAATATTTCATAATTAGTACTACACTATCAGATTGTATTTATTACATAATTATTGTTATTATTGGTGCTTATAATATTATTGTTAATGCGTATAGTTTATAAGATTGTAGTTTTAGCGTTTGTTAATAATTTGTATTCTCTTAAAAAAAAAAAAATGCATTAATGAAATCAATAAAATATTATCGAATACAAATAAAACTTAGTCGTAATAATAGTGTAACGTTGAATATAAGTAAAGTGCATAAAAAGTAATAAAGTATAATATTTATATAGACCAATTTTGTAAATATTGCGATTTAGAATAATTGCTTTTCATTGTTACTTAAATATTTAATCACACGTGATATATTTTTAATCTCTTTTTGTTCAAACCGTACTTAAACAAAATGTCAGAAGAAATCACCTACTACGAATGCGACTTTTGGCTAACCTACATTGAACTGCAACAAAAAAACTCTTAAATCGAGCTTATAATGCTTATGTGGAAATATATATAAAATATATGTATAAATATATATGAAATTAAATTTAAACCAAATTGCATACACCCAAAATTGTATTTAATCGTTAATGACTTCAAGAAAATAAATCCAGTTTACTTATAGTACAATGTTTATATTTATTTAACATTCGGTTTTTGTGAATGTATTTACAATTTCTACTTCGGAATGTGGAATTAAGAATGTATGTCACAGTTGTTTAGAAAAGTAAAAATACTTAAACATACAGAATGTCTCACGAAGATCAGGCATATGAAATACCTTTTATTATATTCAATATACAATTATTTTTTTTTGTTTAATTTATAAACGTTTGTGGTACATGTATAATATAAAAATAATGTTTTATTTTTTAATAGTCAAAATAAAAAATTTTAAATTTGATAAATTTTTTTTATAAAAAATGTAAAGTATCTAATTTATAAATATGATTTTTAGAAAAATTTTGATGGTGAAAATATTCCTTAAAGTGCAATCGTTTATTTTCCAAAATTTTTTAAAGTTTTTGGAAATTAGAATTATTTTCTCCTTTATCATAATAAAATAAACTACTATTTTCAGTTATTACCAATAACTAGTTACAATGGTCATTATCGATTTATTTTTCTAAAAATTTCTGAAAACTGAAAAAATTGTACAAAATAAACGATTGCACTTTAAGGGATATTTTTACCTTTAAAATTATTGTAAAAGTCATATTTACAAATTGGCTGTTTTACATTTTTCAAATTTAAAATTTTTTATTTTCACTATTAAAAAATAAAAACACTGTTTTTATATTATACATGTAGCCCAAGCGTCTATAAATTAAACAAAAAAAAAAAAAATTTGTATATTAAATACAACAAAAGTTATTCCATATGTCAGATCTTCGTGAGACACTCAATATTATAAAATAATGAATGAAATAGTAAAAATATTTTTTTTTTTTCGTAAATGTCAATTAACGGTGGACCTAAAGCATATGTAAAAAAATATATTTTCAAAAACTTAAAAGAAAAAACAACCCCGCGCGGGAATCGCTCGTCTACCGATAAATAATATACCGAAAGTATAATAATAATACGATTGTAGATACGCGAAAAGCTGGTGGGGGGGGGGATCGAAATAGAATAATATAATATTATATTTTTATAATATAATATATGAAGACGACGACGAGGACGACGAGCAAAGGCGAACAACGACGACGCCGATTGCCGAGTTGTTGCGCGAGGTCTTTTTGCCGGGTGACTAGTGATATGGGAATCGGGAGAGTCGAACAGGTGCGCCCGCAAACGATGTTTGTGCGTTCGGTTGACTGCAAAGGCTAATACGTCCCTTCGGGGAAATCGTATTTAGTTTATTCAACTATGAACCCAAAAGATAATAAAGCGTCGAGGCGGAGGGGCGGCACACGTACGCAAGGGGTGGTCGTGTACATCTGCGCCGCCGGTTAAAAGCAAAACAACATTACCTAATATTATATTATTATTATTATTATCATTATTATATAGTGACTGGCGGTGGAGGAGGATATAGTAGTCGTGAATTGTGATATTGTTATTGTAATATAAATAGGTGCATAGCGCGCTCGCAGTTGTAAAAATAAACCGTTGAAAACGACGAATCGACAATTCGGAATACACATTACAGATACATTATATACTATAGGTACTACCCACGCATATTATATTCTATCGTTTTCGTTACACGCATGTTGATAAATATTATTAAACACGCCCAAATCGAATAATATATCGTATACGATAGGTGTTTCGGGTTTTTTCCGTACTGACTTTGAGACCGTTCGCCGCACGTCAGCCGACCGAAACCGAAAACTTATTTTACGTTTTGCAGACGAGGAATTTTCGACGGTGGCTACATCTTTCGGTATCAAATTTGCTACGATATAAAATACGCTCCCGAAAATTTGTTTTGATAGCCATCTCGCAGTAGGACATTAATATTAAAAATCAAAACTCGGCCTCACGCTCCTAATATTCAAGAACATCTGACTTTGAAATGTCTAACAACATTCAAAAATGTTTTTACAACAAAAAAAAAAAAAATGATGACTCTTACGGCTATTTTTGTCACGCAATACCTAATGAAAAGAAGCCAAACAATTTTCTCGCTATACGGTTACTATAATATGAGAGCATTCTTAACATCAATTATTTTCATTTGGTGCCAAAAATTTAAAAACTACATCCTTCTGTAGTGTTGAATTATTTTTATTTTTCTCAATAAGTATGAAAAAAAAATTATCATTTTTAAAAAGATGGGCAAAAAAA
Organism: Pentalonia nigronervosa; assembly: GCA_014851325.1. Taxonomy (NCBI): domain Eukaryota; kingdom Metazoa; phylum Arthropoda; class Insecta; order Hemiptera; family Aphididae; genus Pentalonia; species Pentalonia nigronervosa. Next base: position 62,497 of record JACXSJ010000201.1, read on the forward strand.
AAATATACTTTATTTTTATAATTATTTAAAAAAAAAAAAAATATGAGCCGCCTTATTTGCTGTGGCACTACCTTCTCTCTTTAAATTATTAATATTTATTAATGTTTATTAGATGTTAACAACATGAAACTATGCATCAGCCACCATTTACCGGCGTTGTCCTGAAAAAAATATTTAGGTAAATATATACATAAATACCTATATACATACATAAAGTGTTATTGCAATTTCTTTATATTTATTGTATTATGGATAGCTAGATTAATTAAACAAAAATACATATATATTATACCATTTTACTTCGAATAATTTGTTCCGCAAGTGATAGGTTTATTTTATTGATATTTTAAAATGGTGTATTATTAAATTTCACTTGACGCTTTGTGAACGCCCCCGATTCCTTGGTAAAATTTTGGATTTGCTTCATCCGTCCTCACTAGTCTTGTGTGAAAAAAAAAAAGAACCGTCCCGCACCGCCACGGCGGAATGCCGGGAAATCGAAAATCCGCCGAATCAATTCAAATCCTACGAAAACTATAATGGCGGCGCCATCTGCTGACGAAAACAAACATAAAGCTTGCGTACGCGTTGAACATTTCTACCGCTACGACGGCGATCAGCTATCACCGAGATCAAAATATTAGCGCATGGTAAAGTTATACTATTTACATAAATAGATTTATAAAAAGGAACGGAAGGGTGTAGGTAGAACAAACATTGATCATACCACGTGGCACACTGAATGTGAAAGACATCTTCTCATTGGGAATGGTATGTTCTACCGGTGGAGCCCAACCTTGTCATAGAAGTCGCTATGCATTGTAAATAAGAGAAGAACAGAATATTCAGAGAATATTAATATTTAATTAACTGTAAGTTGTTAGGAAAAATACTTATATAGGTCACTTTTGTGCTTAAATTCGGACACTTTCTTGATCACTTTCTTAAACAGCCCTAACTACCTTCAACTCTGATGATACTCATATATTCCTTGGTAAGTATATTAAAAATATACAGATATTAACAATTGGTATAAACAAAAGAAGACCATTAAATGCCGAGTTTTGGAAGGGACGAGAGGGTAAAATTATGTCTTGCTATACCTGAAAAATATGTCTTAGGCGCCAATGTGTTTTACATATAGATGTGCGCAGGATTTTCAATTTTGAGTCGGGTGCAGCATACATTCTTAACCGGCCCTACAGAACAATAAGCAGTCTATTTATTTCCCTCATTATGGTAATGTGAAATATAGTAAATAAAATATAATAATATATTACTATAAATTTTTATAAAAATATTAAACATTATAGGTAATCAGATATTTATTCTATTTAAAACTTAAGCATATGATAATCAATAATGTTTATAGATTTATCATAATGGTATAGGAACTCTTAGGAGTTATATAAAATAAAAATAAAGAAATAGACTTACAATATAAGTCTCCTATCGCTAGATGGTAAATGTTTAAACTCATAAATTACATAATTAAAATCAATACCAATTAAAAGTTTTTGGTCTATAAGCAAAAAAAGAGCATCCTAACTTTTTTGTAACATAATACTTCTTAATTTGTTTTTTATAATGCTGAGTTTTGAAAAACTGCGTTCACAAATACAACTAGTAATTGGAATTGTCACAAATGTTCGAACATTACCTTTTAACTTCATCTGAAATTCAGTAATTACTAATCACTATTATAAAATTGTATTAACAAGTGAAATGACAACATTTAAATGTATTCTTATAAGCCTTCAGCTTTATATTATGTCTGTTATTACTATGGTTATATTTGTTTCATTAATTAATAAAATTATATCTATACTTTTAGAAAGGTTTCCGTATGGGACAAAAGACATATGACTGACCAACAAGTTAGTTAATCTAGTTTTACAATTTAAACATCCCAACGAATTGACAAGTTAATTTTGTTTTGCTTGTGGACCAATATAGTGTCAACATATGCACAACATAACAAAATAAGAATATTTAATACAGACAAATTAAATTCAGATGCTGCAAGTAAGCTAAAAATCTTTAAGTTATCTTTAATAGAGTTCAATAAATTTAATGCATTTCCAAATATAAAAAGCTGAGACAGCACATTAAGTAAAAATTGTTTACCTATTCTACACCCAAATTTTAGATAAAACAAATTATATTGTGATGGACTTTTTACTTGCACTGATCCCCAATATTTCAAGACTATTTGGACAAAAATACCATTTTTTAATAATGTTATAACATTTTTTGAAATTATTAAATTATTGCTATTATTTATCAGATATGATCACCATCATAAAATATAAAAATTTACTAAGAACAGTAATCTTGTGTTAAAAAAATAACAAGGGTTCAACAGTAAATATGTTAGTATGTTTAATAATTGATAATTCAGCCATATTACAAATATTTATAGCAGAATAAATAATCTTTTATTAATTCCGCTTAATAATATTAATAAAATTGATGTTAAGCAGGCTATAAGACTATATCACATGTATTATATGATTAATAACGTATGTTCCATAAGTAAGAATAAGCAATAATTAATTCAAGAATTTATTTCTATTTTGCATTTTTACAAATTTAGAAAAAAATTACTTACCTAATTGTTTATAATATAGGTTAGTGTTTTTAATACTGTTAAAAGTATTTAAGTTTAATTTTCATTTAAAATCATTTTAAACGCCATATAAAATCTAGGTTATTATTTTATAATATTAATATTTATTAGTTTAATAGTCTTAGAATAATATTTATTTTAACTAAGTATACATATTTGTATATTATGAATTAAATTTAAATTTAAAAAAAACTATTTTTATGAACCTACCATCACAACTAAATATAGAACAAAAAATTGTATTATAATATACTTATATTAAGATTTATGTATCATATTGTAGTAAAAAAAGTAGTTATACTGGTGATTTATCAACTAAATAATATAATACACAAATAATAAAATCACTTAACCCTTGCTATCCAAATAATAGCTACAACATAAATAATACACGATAGATATTTTTGTTGAAAAAACAGAAATTTTAGAAAATTACATTTAAAACTTTTATCATATTTTAAATTAATATATTTAAGAGTATTCAAACAATTTCATAAAACAATATGTATTTATTTTAATGTATCATTTAATTTGTAATAAATTATGTTTGGAATAAGTTATCAATAGTAATAAGAAATTAATCATGGTTTAAAAAATAATAGTCTGAATAATAAAAAGTATATGCAATTGTGAATGATATTAATAATATTATTATATGTTTAGTATAATTGTCGTAATTTCTTATTAAAATTAATGTTTTGCACTTTTAGTTGGTCTTTTTTTATTGAAAAAAATATTTTTTGAACGTTTACTATAATTAATTTCCCTTGTGTTTTCAGTTGCAAATCTATTATTGTAAAAAAAATATATTACACAATTTAATCTCTAAAATAAATGACCATACATTGCTCAGTCATGGAAGTACATCCAACTCTAACTATTTATGTCGAAGGAAATACATAATATAGTTGTTTACATATATTTAGCACCAAGAAACATCTAATATAAAGCTCTCCTTTATTAAATTATTTAAATACCTACTTGTCTATTTATACTAATTACCAAGTAAAAATAAGTTCATTTTCTTTACAAGCAAAAAGCTACAGTTAATTTACTTATAATTATATTTTACGTTTGGTATAAGGTTTAATCATCATATTTAATAACATTAACTAATTAGTAGTAATATAATTAAAATAGGTATATTATTTATTATTGAAATATTTTTTATTCATTTTCATTGTATTATTTACAATGAATGATTAAACCAGATTGTTCATGTGTATATTTTTATTTTCTTACTATCTTTAAGTTTATAGGTTTTTTTTTTTATATTTTAATTTTAATGCAGGTTCTGATCATTTTAAAATTATAAACTGTGTGATTTTGACAGGCTGAAAATTTTTATTGACACATTTTTTTTAATAATAAAATTTTAAATTTCCATAAACGGCCTGAATATAGTCCAAATATTTTAATTTTAATTTATTTTTATCATATAATATTTTTCTATACTGATTTATAACTATAAAAATACAAATTAAAAAACATTAAATGGTAAATGCACCTTATGTTTTGTCATAAGACAATAATTACTAATTGGAAATAAAGTAGCAATAATCAAATATACATACCAAAAGTAAGATATTGATACATATCTAAATATCTTGAATGGTTATTCCAACTAAGTCTATAGTGGGTCTAATAAAATGTATGGACTAGATGATAGACATAATAACACAGTGTATGAAGATAAAAACAAGACAATATTACATTTAGAACAAAAATATAGACAAATAGACACATCATAAAATAATATAATTATACATAATTCAATAATAAAAATATGGAACAATAATATTTAACTATAAGCTAACGTTAAGATTTCAAATCCTTTAAAGTTTATTGGGATTTTGATTTTTAAATAGATAACATTTCTGAAAAATGCATCGTCATGTCTTCTCAGTTATATAAAATAATAATTATAAAAAAAGTAAGGGAATGATATTAATCATTCATTTTTATTTTTGGAATTCAACAAATCAATTCTTTGTAAAATATCTTAAATAACAATTTTAATCTGAAATAAAAATTAAAAATTATAACTAAATTAGATGTTTTTTAAATCTATTAGTTCAACACCAAAGGTTTAATATTTTAATTTATTCCTTTCGTGTTCAACAGTCTTGAATTTTCTTATAACTGTCGGTCTGTATAAACATACCTCTATCGGATAGTGCTGCTTTCGGTGGTTGAAAATCGATCAACCAGGGTGCGAGGAACTGGGCATTCAGTTTCAACGCCTCCATTTCACCTTGATTTTTTATTGCTGCCATTCCTCTGTCGAGCAAAAGATTAACCACTTCAGAGGCACTAGGCCTATTGGTAGGATCCAAGTCGACCATTTTTTTCAGCAATTTTTCAAGACTCGTGCTGAAAAATGGAGTTTGAGGTAACGAAAATTCACCGTTCCTCAAACGATGCCATTCCGGTCCATTTTTAGGTAAATGTTTTCGTGTCGCCGCCTCGTACACCGTAAGCGCAGTAGAAAACACATCGACTTTCTGCAACTGCGAATAATCGTCACGTAACAGTTCCTTAGGTAAATAACGGGAATCTCCGTCTTCAATATTTCGGACATCTTCAACGCATATCGTGTGTCCAAAGTCGCCTATCTTGTAGACAATGGATCTGTCAATTATTTCGTCGTCGTCGAAGTCCAGATCGTTGGAAAACACTGACGCCCCGTTGGTGTTGCATATCAATATGTTGGCCGCTTTTATGTCCAAATGAGCAAGTCTCCTGGAATGGATGTGAGCCAGGCCGTTGCACACATGCCACAGCAATCGCCTGAGAGCGTTGTCGCAGAACACATGTTCGGAACCGTGGATCATGCGTTCCAGGGTGCCGCCGTGGCAGAACTCGGTTTGGATGTAGATGTGACCGCTCTCGTACCACGCCGTGAAGTACGACACCAAGTTCGGGTGTCGTCCGAACGCCGAGTTGGCGTACACCTCCTTGCGCACCAAGTACTCCGGGCTCTTGTACGCCGTCTGCTTGATTTTTTTCACCGCATACGGTATCCCGTCGAACAAATTTGTGCACTTGTATATGACGCCGAAACTACCGGTGGCTATGTACTCATCTATCCTGAACTCTTCGTTGAAACGGGACGTCTGCAACTCGCGTATGCTGACGTTCGTCACCGCGCCGCGCCCGACGGGGGGCGACTTGTTGCCGGGCGGCGTGGACTGGCCGAAGCCGCGGTCGTCCCCGTCGTCGTCGTCGTCATCGTCGTCGTCGTCGTCTGATCCGGGACGGCGTTTCTTCCTTCTGTTTTTCAACATCGCGATACCGGTCGGCGTGAACGGATTCACCGACACCCGGAACCTGTCGATAGTTCTGGCCGTTCCGGGGCGTCGGGCTCGCGGAACGGCAACCACCGGTGTTGTGGACGAGCGCAGACAGTCATCGCTGGCGACCACCGGTGGTGTTGTGGACGAGCGCAGACGGTCGTCGCTGGCGACCACCGGCGTTGTGGACGAGCGCAGACCGCCGCCGCCGCCGACCGATCGGGTCCTCGCGATGTAACAGACGAACGTAAATAACGCGAGGAAAACGCTGAAAAACCCGACGGAAACGTCCATGACGGCGAGTTACGGCGTTTACAGGTACAGTGGGCGCAGTTTACAGGTGTCCGACGACTACACTCGTCACTGCGGGCCAGCCGTCATAGTTTTTCCTGCGAACGACACACTTCGGAAATACCTACCTATCGGAGACGTCGTCGTGAACGGTTAATGGCGAACGCGGTCCAAGTCGGATAGTTAAAATCTTTTGTCCTAATCGTCGCTCCCCGCGAACGCCGAGCGCACTTTATCAACACGAGTACACGACGGTCTTCGACAAGATTTTATCTCCGGGTTGTTCGTACCGACTTAATATGGTTGTCTCCGAAAGTTTGTGACTCGTGTTCGTCGTTGTTCCAATAGAATGAAGACGCGTCGATTTCACATTTCGCACTACGACGGTAGGCTTCAAACTTGGCGCCCCAAACACGGCCCCTCGCGACGTCGACTGTCAACGTAACGACACTGCGAACTGCGATATGATCGATCGATCACTTTCCGATTGGTTCAATATAAATTATGGTCTGGTCACAGCGAAGACTATATAGCGGTATATAGATAAGGACTGGGGCGACTGTAGCGTTGTAGAGTACTGAATTAGACGGTGACAAAAATAACATTTTATCATGCGATAGACAACGATACGACGTGTAGACGACATGCCCCATATTGTACAATAAAAATATGTATCGTTGGAACTTCCGATACTCTGTGTAGTAGTTCAACAGTCCGCGGGCATGTAAAAATGTTAAATATTTTAACGACAACGTGGGTAGGTACTTTACATTTTAATATATTATTACCAGACACCGGTGCTTGGAGAAATTGAATTTGGATCACATTTAATTTTTCATGTCAGGTGCCTACTGTAGTACTGTCACTTATTTTAAACTCAGCGTTTACCGTTTGCTGTCAAGCACTAAAGCCACTAAATATATTTAATCCATTCAAATAGTTCTATCTTAATTAGTGGTAAGCACGGTCTTGCAAGCTGTTCCGCTTGGCGTTCCCCGTGCCGAAGATTTGTTTGTTTCGTAAAGCACATACTTGTAAATAAAACCAATCATAATAATAAATGGTGGGGTCAGAGTGGCGCAATGGTCACGCAGTTGACTGCCACAGCGACTCCAAACAGTCATCGGTTCGATTCATAGCCAAGTGCAAAAACTGTGATCCTACGCAATCACAATTTTCCCGCGCTGTCGTCCGATTGCGTCATCCGGTTTCCAACTAGGTCCCCCCCTCCACTGGGAATGAAGACCGCACATGATCTCCCTACTTACTACCCACTTGTGATGGGCATTGACGGAGACCTTGAGGTCGTTTCAGATGTTTCCAATGAACACGAGAAAAGAAATAGTGATTAGTAATATATAATATTACGTTACCAATGGCAACGCAATAAATAAACAATAATAATTTTTTTTTTTTCATAACCCTTAAACTTTATTTATTTGTGAGCTACCCACTATTAGATTTACGAAAGGGGTTGAAAAAATAATCTAAAAAACACCCTCCAAGTCTCAAGTAATGCATTGATATAGCTTTAATTGAAAACGATCCGGCAGTTTTTGAGTCTACTCTCTAACTACATCAATGAAACAAACATAAAAACATCGAATTATATTTATAGAAAATAGCAGTGATAAAGATAAAATTATAAGAAAAAAATATTACCCCAGCATTAGCAACATCAGCACACTTACTGTACTTACGACAGCTATATAGAAATAGAAATAAAACAGCTGCTAAGCCACAGAATAAATAAAATTTAAGGAGTTCGGAAATGAAAATCTGAAAAAGTGTTTGTGAGTTATGAGACCCTATTCTAAGAACTTGGGGGCACCTAATGTGAGACTATTTAAAAAACTAAAATATTAAAAAATACGAAAAAAATGTTATGTAAATGTTTGTTTGTAAATAAATTATTATTATTAAATATAACTTAAAAGCAAGCACTCAAAATGTTCAAAAATATTTTCAATCTGATTACTGAGGTTTAATCACTGTTGATTTAACAGTCTAATGTTTAATGTCTTATGTTTAATTTTTCTTTTTAAGATGCAACTTTTGAATTAATAAGTTATTGATTTTACAAGATTAATTTTAAATAGCCAATTTAAGCTGCATTTTCATTTTTTTAATACTGTTAAAAATTCTTAAATTGCATCATCACTCCTTAGTAGTTCTTACACATGACTCGACAGTCTTATGTATTTAAAGGTTAGAATTATATATTATGATTAAACAAATTTTTAAATTGTAGAACTTAGTTTGTTATTATTTATTACAATCAAAGAACATTTGATTGCAATATTTATATAATCTCTTGTTTAGTTATTTATGAACGCAATAGATAATTTGCATGTACAATAATAACTATAAACTTTTATTATTAAATTGATGTGGCATACTGGTACATTTGGAAAAGAAGATATTGTTTGCTTCCCACAAAATTAAAAATATTTGCTCAACCAATATAAATTGTCTTGATTTATAGTTTATAGCATTTATATGAGAAATTTAATGACAGATTTGAGGTGAGATTTAAGACAAATTATTGATGATGAGTTCTTTCTGAGCATAATTTCTAAATGGCATATCATGATAGTATATCCATGTTTTTCTTTGCTTCATAACACTTGTTTTTTCTAACACTTCAGTGGTACTATGCTATGTTATTAACCTGTTGTTTTGTTGACAAAATATTCAACATGTTTGATAATTTGACATTTGAGTACATTGATTAGAAGCATTAGGTAGGCACCTGCAAACATGTTATGTAGTTGTGTAGTTGTGTTTAGACAATTCTTTCGTTCTTTGCAGTTCACTGCTCGTCTTTATGTAGTAAATGATCATTTGTGTCTAACCATTACCCGCATCATAAATATTACGCATGCCTAACCTAATGCATCAAATGCATTGAAAATTATTAAAAATATTGAATATTTGCTTAGACCAATGAAAAGTAATCTTCTTTATCACATCAAAATGTTTACATTTTTTAATCAAACCATTAGAAATATCTTTATTTTTGTCAGTGGTTATCAGTGGTTTTGATAAAAATTGATGGAGTTAAAAAAAACAGCAAAATTTAACTAATAGACATATAAATATTACGTTTATTTATTTAAAAAAAAAAACAAAAGTACAATATAATGACAATAATATTGTTGTAATTAAATTCAACGGAAAAAACGAGTGATGACGATGATAATAATAATAATTGTCGACATAACATTGAATGTGTAATAATGAATAATATAGAGCGTTTAATAACACAAACACATTGTACACATACTGAATTTTGTGCTAAAGTGAATATTATTAAAAATATGTACTAAACAATAATAAATATAATTATGGATTCAATAATTAATATTTTTCCTTAATAGTGAAGAATCATTTGAACGATAATATGATGATAATGATTGTAATAATAATAATAATAATAATAATAAGATTCAATTAACGCTCTTTTATATGATTTCCCATTGTAGAACACTGGTGTCTTTGCCACCAATGGATATCAGTCTGGAGTCGTCGTGCAAGAAAGTTACGTTTGTTACATGACTGCTGTGACCTCCATACACATGGCACAGCGACTGAAGAAAACAAATGACAAACAAAATCATGACACAGTGAAGAGTAATAATTATAATAAGACTATAAAAACAAAGTTATGCAGTTTAGCTGTTATAACAATAATATATAAACATTAAAAATTTAAAAATGTAAAGATTAATAATGATTTGTACTTCTCAAATATTAACAAATTATATAGTATAGTACTATATTCATTATCAATGTCTTTACCTTAGGTTGTTTGACCGGGTATGAATACAGTTTCACTTTACCAAAGTCGTCTCCTGTAGCCATCAGCTTGGAACCATTTGATCGTTCGCATGCATTAACATCAGTGCCATCAGCACCTTCAGGCCATATTCCAATAGAGGAGAATGTCAAGACACAAGAGTTGGATGCCCATGCAGTGTCTCTAAGTTGAGTGCTGTGAGTAACTTGACGACAAACTTTCACTTTCCCTAATCGAAAAAGAAATGTAATTAGTAACATTAACAACAATAGATAGGTAACAACTACAGGACATTTGGTTTTACGTAAAATAAAAAAAATGATACATACAATACAACAGTTCATAGTCTCCAGAGTTACTGCGCAGGTGCTCGTTATCCTTTGACCAATCCAAATGAGTGATAAAGCTTGAATGACCCTAATAAAAACAGAATCATCATAATCAAATCAACCAATTTCTATTACAAAATATAATATAATATACACCTAACACACAGAAAATATGATTTCATTATTCAGCAGAAATAATTAATGGATACTATTTTAATAACCAATATACTATTATTAATAACAAAGCACACAAACTCGACATCAATATATACCAACATATTTCTACCCTTATAAATTATATACCAACAGCAGCAAATCAAATCATTAATATTACAATTTACAAAATTAATTAATTTAAACAAAAATTTTTTAAAAATATGTTAACCTACAGCGAATTAATATGCATAATAATATTGATCAACCACTAATAATACTATTTAATTCATCCAATAGTATTATCTTTTCTGAACATAATTTTTATTTTATCTCTACAAAAACATCTACATGCAGCAACACTGCTCTACACTGGAAACCTACACCTACCAACATCTTGTCAACAATAGCGCCGGTGCTACATCTCCTGCGACGTTTATCTTCCCAACACTAAACATCGAGTGAATTCAACAAAAATAATTATGTGAAATGGGTAGAAGGTATACAATTTAAAACGGTCATTAATAAGAATATATAAGATTTTGATGCACGATAAACAATGTATAGATTACAATACTTACAGTGCAACGTCCCAAACGAGTGTAATGTTTGGCACCATCTGTGACCTGATATATGTAGATATAATTGTCCCTGGAACCAAGAGCAAGTAGTTGGCCATCTGGCGAGAATTTTGCGACCTTTAAATGATGATAAAAAATTTAATGATTACAAATGTTATTACAGTATGTTTTCATTTTAATTTTAATTATTTAAATTGTGGGTACCTGTATTGGTTCGTTTCCGTCGACATGTGTCGAATAAATTTCTCGTGTTTCTGAATTCATAACAATCCATTTTCCAGATACACAACCGACAATGATTATTCGACCATCACTAGAGAATGCAGCTGACTGTGCTTGTTCCTATATATTGTGTATAGAAGTGATGTATAAAATGTAAAATTAGGTAATGCAAATGTAATATACTTACTGCAATGTCTTTACTCCATACAACAGAGCGAGACAATGAGTCCCAGAGCTGGACAATGCGATCAAATCCAGCTGTGAGAAATTGAGCTAAAGTGGGATGAGGACATAACGCCCACAATTCGTCGGTGTGGCCCAGGACAGCAGGGCTGAAGCCCATTGATAAGGAACCAATCAAAATGCAATTGCGGGTGGATCCAACTAACAATTGTGATCCACGGCCTTCAGATACTGTACGAATACCACCCAAGTGTTCAGCAACCTATGTTCAAAAGAAGAAATAATTACAATTTTAAATTTAATAAAATTAGTGTATTATATACTCAGATACTTTTAAAACAATTTTAAAATTATACTTATTTAATTGTCGATTAAAAAAAACCTGTTTAATTTATTTTTAGTTCGTAATGTATTTGAGAATATTAGATTAAAAATTCTTTTATTATCACCACGATATTAAGTTGTTTATAAATTGTGAATCAAACATGTCTGTGAAGGGAGAAGGATTAAATAAAACCAAGACAATATTTATGAAATTAACATTGTGAAAAGTTTGATATTATAATTAGGTATTACTATAATAATAATAATAATAATAATAGCTTACCTGTGCTTCATATCCAGTGGGGTGCATTGAAGTGTCAAACTGGATTAGTTTACCGTCTTTGCCACCTCCAGTTATAATGCTGCCCTCTTTCAACACACAGATGGAGAACACTGATCCTTCATGCACGTTTCGTGCGACTTTCGTGATATTATTTGTGCCTATAAGTTTAGAAACAAAATTTGTTATAATATCGTCAAAATTAAATCTTACAGGCATGTGAAATCAACAGAAACGAACTGAAAATATTATCCAACAAATGAAGAGCAATGATATTTTCTCAAATTGTGCATTTGCCTAAAGGGAGAGGAATTGCCCTCATACAAAAATAACTTTTTTTAACATTACTGAAAATCGTGAACTTCACACTTTTAAATACTTTTATATTGAAAAGTAGCAAGTAAGAAGAAACAAACAATGAAAGAAGTTAGTTAGGTACCAATATTATGTTTATTATATATTTGTGTTAAAGTTATTTAAGAACCAAAATTATTACAAATTTAGTTTTCTTCAAAAATTGTTCAAGAACTACCAGTGAATAACTATTTGAAGTTAACATTTGAAATATTATATAAAATATATAAACATTTAAATATTCACAAAATAAATTGGATGGGTAATATAGTTTCAAAGGATATGTGTACTTGTGAAAACTATTTGTCTAAATAATTTTTAGAACATTTTGTGGATATTTTTAATAATCAAGAGGACGATAGTGTAAAAACGGTAAAACACTATGGCCCACCACCCACCCTAACTATAATTAAATTAAAATATGTTAAAGGTCATTTAGGTTTAAAGTTATATAAGTAGCACGTCACTATGTCATATCAGAATCGAAATTAGGTCTAAATTTTCGATGTGTATACCAATAATACCTGATACCTATGCTATATCATGCTGAGGTATACTCACCACGTCCCCATATAACGATGGAACCGTTTGAGTCTCCAGATAAAATGTCTCCGTTCTGCGTAAACGCCAGGCACGTCACGTACTTGGGACGGTCGCGGGTGGTCTCGAATATTCCGTTGCGCTTGTACAGGGTACCGCCGGCGTCCAATGTCCAGAAACTGATATGGCCCTTGCCGCAGGTGACGATCTGGTTGCGCTCTAGTGGATGGAATTCCGCAGCCACCACGGTATCCATAGAACACTAAAAATCCAATAAATAGGTGATTACGAATATTGTTAAATTATTATTGTGCAACGTCAATATAAATGATTGAGGACGGAAATGGACAATGATATTATACAAGATTGAGAACGACGATTTCTTGTGGACTAGGCTGGTGTAGAACACGAGAAAGTAGAAGTCACGAGTAACTATATATGCAAGAGCATCGTTAGGATGAGAGAAGAATAAAAAAAAAAGAAGGAAGTTTGCGTCTTAAGAGGCGGTAAGGATGCAAGGTCAGATGATTAAAATTTACAATAATCATTATTATTAATAATTCAACTGACCTTGGTCTCCGTAATCTTGTGACCCTTTTCATTCTTCTGCCAGTCCCACACAGATATGTTATGATCGTTTCCCTCGTCGATGGCGCACAACAGGCTGCCGCCGTCCTGCAGTCATAAATAAAATATGTGTTTAAAAAATAATGATAAACATAACAAGATTAAATAAATTAAATGTCGTTGGGCCAGACGCGACTGACGTAAATCTTGAGTAGACTTACCGCTTTAGAAAACGACAGACAGCTGATGGACCGTTCGAATTCGCCCAATCCCAGCACGACCACCGTCGCTAAACTGACCGAATTCCACACTCGAATGTGAGGCTAAAACGATTAGAGAGAAAAAATCATTTAATTATATTTAAATTCATTTTTGCGATGGTTTCGCAAAATCTTACTTTTCCTTCGCGATTATCGTGTCCGGCAGTCTGGCCGGTAGCCACCAAAAGCTTGTTGGGGTGAATTGCCAAACTAGAAAAAAAATCAAAACGAAATTTTTTAATTACAATTGACTTTTTAATTCGTATTAATTGTTCAATAAAATATAATTTCGTCGCATTTCGTTTGAAATAATTTTTTGTTACGATTTTCTTTAGAACAAAGCGAAAAAGGTGCAGAAAATTTTGTGAGAGCAAACTTTTATTCAAAAACATAAAATTGGCTGCGAGTACTGCTACCCTCTGAAACATATCAGTGCGCACACCCGAAAACCCCAATCTAACCCCACACCCCTGGTATATAATATATGGTCGGTCGGTTAGAACCGCAAACCACTGGGGTATAAACGTTACCATTTGATGTCATCTGTGTGTCCTAAATAGTGTCTCTGACTTTGTTCTTCGACGTTGTACAACACGGCTACGGAGGCCACGAAGTACACCATTTCGCCCGTGGGCAACAAGTATAAGTTAGAACGGCAGTCTTTCCCTCTGTACCCATAACTGTAGAGATAGACGATTAAGGAAAACAGTAATAATTATTCTCATCGATACGCTGCAGCGTAGGGTCATTTGTTATTGCAATGCAAACGTATACAGTGAAACCTCTCTATAACGGACACCACAGGGAAATTAAAATATGTCCGCTGTTATATTATGGGAGGGATACTTTCTTACGGCAATTTATACCGGGGAATTTAGAAGTATCTGCTAGCTGTTGACGGGTGTCCGTAAACAGAGGTTTCACTGTAGGCACAGTGTGAGTAGTATAGTTATATTTTTTATTTAATTTTTATAATTTTTCTGTTACCTCAAAACATACAAATATAATTTTGGTTTTACAATTTTTATGCAATTTTCTATATATTTTCTAGCATTTTTTTAATACAATAATGCCGACTTCTGAGTTTTTGATGTATGAAATAACGGTTACCTCTAACAGACTTATTTTATCAATTAATTGACGGATTACTAATAACCGTATATTATAAAATATGTTGATTTACTAAACAAATCAAATTGTTTATTTCGATATAATAAATTATGATTGTAGCGATATATATATATTAATATAGATGATAAAATTATTATTTATTATCGGCTTAAATTAATGCATATTTAAATATTTTAAACGATTTATAAAACGCAAACGTGCTTTATTTTATTTATATGTACAAAGTGCACTTCACGAATAGAAAAATTACTATATTCTGTTCTATTTTTCTCGTTATTTATAGCGCTGAAAACGTATGACGAATATACGCAGCGTGTCATTATTAATCATTAAAAGTAATGTATACGTTTGAAATCAAAAAATATGTAATTTTGTTTTAAATAGTCATATAAATCAAGTTGATTTGCGCGCTAAATAGTAAGTATATAATTATACGATGATAAACTCAATATTGCAGGTATTTAAGTTCGTAATTCGCAGAGAAATTAAGAAATGTATTTTGTTTACCAAAGTCTCGCGACGAAAGCACTATATTATAGTAGGTACTGAATCAACCTTTTTCAAAAGATGTTTTGTTTCGAAATATATGAAATTGTCGTTTGACAGTAGTTAAAAAAAATCTGATCGATTTCACAAAAAATAGCATGATATTCATATACTTATCAATTTATAATGAATAAATTATAGCACCTACCTATTTTATTCGATAATATTTTCAAAAAATAAAGTTTTCCAGTACCTATAATATAGGCTAAAGGTTTTATTTAATAATATATCACAAAATATATTTCTTATGTATATAATACGTATGTGTATTATATACGCTCGTCTTAGTACAGCAAAAAAAGGATACACCCAATCGAGTTTCAGCTTGGATGAAGGAGCGGTGGCCACTTTGGTGATGTCGTAGGACGCGATCTCGGCAGTCGGCGCGTAGAGGTTGATGGGACGTCCGCGCAGGAACATCCGTACGCTGCCCTCCTCGTCATTGTAAGTAGCGTCGCGTGTACTGCAGAAAACAAACACAATTGTTATTATTATACAAACATTCAACTCTAGAATGAAAAAATAAACAAACAAGCAATTTGATTGCCGCACTTAAGTGTACAGAGGGATGGGCGATGTCCAGAAAGTCAGGAAACATATATACTTAATATCATTATATAATATTATTTATTTTTTTGTTTTAAATAATGTCCAATTTTTATTTTGCTTTTTTGTAAATAATCTTGCTTAAACGTTCGACGACGATAGACGTGTGCGAAATACATTAATGGTAATTAAAAACTATGTATATACGTAAGGCGAGCACGAGATGAATTTAACAGAGATAGCCAAACCAGACGTTAACAAGACCAGACGAGTTAATCGCCTCAAAACTCCGATACTGTTCAGTGCTCACCAGTCGCCATGTCATTAAAATATACAATTAATATGCAAAATACAAATTATCCCGTAACGGTAAATCTATATACTATAATTATTTTATATTATAAACAATTATGTTGGATCTGTACGTTTTATAATGATGAACCAACAATCGTAGCAAAAGTTGTGAGCTCGGAATTAGTTTGATATGAGTTAAAAACATACATTTTTGCCTCCTTCCTCCCTGCGAAATAGTTAATAATCTTAAAAATAATAAAGTGTATTATGAACCTTTTAACGTCGGTATGGTGTAGCGACATTTTTTCTATATATTATACGTCAGACCGCTGAATTACTATACACGCAGGACACTATAATATATATTAATATGATACGCACACTGACAATTATTTAATCGACAAAAATTAGTGAGAACGCGAACGAGCGAACGGTCGGCCGGACAGCTAACGACTGAAATCGGTTTTGCCGTCCGGTCCGGTTGTGTGCATCACGCGTCGTCCGCCAAGTGACGTGTACGAGTCTCCCTCCACGACCAAAAAAAAATTCCTTTTTGCTGTCAATAAAGGGATTTTAATGGTTCAAAATTTAACATATTATCAACGAACACGTACACAACTTCAATAGCAATATAATTCGATTCGACTGATATAGCGAACATAAAACACTAAAATAAACCGGTATAGAACCCTACCCTATTTCTATACCCACAGTTATCACTCATCAGATTAATGTAAAAATAATCTACCGTAGAAAACTTTCGATAAAAAAAATGTATTTTAAACAACTGATTACAGTGTTGTGACTCAGTAATGTTGATGTTTTACCACAGAATTCTGTCGTAATACATCGAGTTTAACGCATATTACAGTATAATATAATATTCTTCATAAAACTATTATAAACTATTATAACTATCATAAAACTATTATATTTTATACAAACGTTTACCATTGGTAACTGCTAACCTTTACCATTTCTTCGGTGAATAATTATAATTTATAATAACATGTATGTATCGTTATATATTTTTTGTTGTGTTTGTATATTTTAATCTGCTGTAATAATGTGCACTGTGCAGTAAGACGGAACAATATAATAAATAGAAGAACAAGAATAATATACGAAAGATACTTTGCCTCCTCCTCCCACAAGACATTAACACACTGAAATCGTGTTTAAGTTTTGATAATAGACGTATTCGTGATCTCTACAATATGTGTTTAATGTAGGTACGGCATTCATAGTTTAAATCGTTTTAAATAGGCCGCGAAAACGCCTCAAGGTCTGTCTAAGCAATTACTATAAAAAGTCCCCGTCGCTTACCTATAAAGAGGTATATACGCATATAACTATATAGAGATGAACAAGTTATACATAAAACTGACAATCTAAACATCTACCGCTAATAGTAGTAAGCGAAAAGAAAAAAAATCATAAATGTCTATTATTATACAGCAGGCTTTCAGAATAAAAAATAATTGAAGATCTCAATAAGAACATTTTTCTCATAAGCTGTTTTTACCAAGACAAAAACAATATAGGTTCTACAAGCTAATTATGCAATTAATTTCTCTAAAAAAGTTCTCAAACTCGAGATGTAACCGAAATGGCTGACAAATGTAATATTAAATACCTAACTATAATAACATTAGTTTACATCGATATAATATATAGTATTTGTTTTTCAATAAATAATTAAAAATTATCATGTATCTGAATTAAAAAAAAAAATTATTTATTTCTGTTACACCTCATAGTATAATATTATTTATATTAACTAATTTATTTTTTCTACAGAATTTGATAGTTTGAATTTACCTTTAAAAAATAAATTTAAGTATCTACTATATTATTATATAGATACAAAATGTAAAAAATATGTTTTCCAGTAACTAGTAGTGTATTTAAAGAACACGATAATTATCATGCTACCGAATACATAAAACAAAATGAGTCTACATATTATACAATATGCGAGGTAAAAAAGATCTGGAATACGAGCTGTAACAAGACGGGTTTAATTCATTAAATATATAAATGTATATATACATATACATAAGACAGATCTACATTTTCGGATTAGGATAACGAGCTGTGCACGATTTCGAATGGTTAATTTATCACAGAAAAGTTGTGAAAAACTGTCAAGTTTGTAAGTTTTCACTTTCAGTCCTGATTGCGAATTGTCGGAAAAAGGATCGCGGTAAGCGGAAAGTCGTGGTAAAACTCCCGAAACGGGGCGTGGACTTGGGACACTTCAAGTGTCACGGTCAACGGAGCTAATAATTAATTGTATGCGCACAATGAAATGCTTCAAAATAAAACAATGAGATCGTGTTAATCGCCGCTTGCCGGTATAGATATTATAGTTTCAGGAAGAGGTCGTAACCACCGCGATCGAGTGACTAACATATTATATTATATTATTAAAAATATTATAATTGAATATTCTACAACTGCAGTGGCACACGTGCGAAGTGCACAGCTTGGACTTGTCCATAGGTAAGAAAACGGCGTTCAACTGTAGTATGGTCCTCAACGGAGACTTGACTACACTTCATATTATTATGTAATAATTAGGGTTCGGAACTTATAGCACACAAATTATAGGAAATATGCACTTAAAATAACCAAAATATGCAACTGAATATTTTTTTAATGGCAATAAATTATATCATATTATTCATTTAAATTTAAATAATTTTTTTTAATTAGTATTTTTTAGACAACAATAACACTATAAAACATTATATTGCTGTGTATGTTCGATTTCATTTTCTTCGTCTTCTACAATGAAAAAAAAGGTTTGGTATTTCATTTAATATTAAATCTAAAAATAATGAATTGTTTACCTGCAAAGTTTGACTATACAATAAGACATTTTCTGATATCAAATTTAAATTCACGGAAATTGTACATTTTTATAAATTGAAAACGAACGTTCTACATCTACTGACGTTATCGGCACATATTTAAAATATACCAAATCATTTAATTTTATATCTTCAAGTAAACAGTGTACGAAAACAAACTGAATACTTATTTTCCATATAACATACTTTAAATGATTTACGATTATCAAATCCAGTTAATAATGTCATTAATTTATTATCTTATCATTATTCATAAACCGAGTTGTACGGAGAAACAATTGGTATTTCCCTCATTGCCTTGTCCTGACAATAAATGTCCTTAACATAAAACGAAAACTGCGTAAATATGCTATAAATAACAATAAAATTGCCAAAATTTGTGAAATATACGTTTTGCTTAGAAAACAGCGAAATATGCGAAAATATGCAATTAAAGTTTTTGTATTTCAATCCGTTATGACTTAAAACAAATTTATATCTTACTTAGACTATTCTGAAGTCATTATTAAACAATATGCAAATGCAAAAAGTCCCGAACCCTAATAATAATGTTTAATCATAAACCTATAGGCATTATGAGATTGCTGCAGGCCTGCAGGACTACATGGCGCGGTATTATACGGTCTCCTTTCAGCGGACGGAAACAGTTTAAGAACTAGTAAACTGCGCTGCAATATCTGCAAACTTCCTACTTTTAGAGACTTAGAAGTCAAAATATTATATCACTACACAGACATTTGTTTCAGTCTCTGCAGATCACTCCAACGAGTGACATAAAAAAAATGTAGGTGTGTTATGCACTTTACGGCGCATCAAGGTCTATTAAATTAATGTAAAATCACGGAGGTATTTTCGAATCGAATGACAAGAACTCAACATACACTTCAATTTTGATTTTTGATATATTTAGATATACGTACATTATATTTTACTTTAAAACTATAAGCTATATTGAAAAAAATGACGTATACCATCGTACACTATACATTCCATAATATTGATTCGTTAAATTGGAAGATTTTACGCGAAATGAAACCTAACCAAATATAAACCCAATGTATAAGACACTATTATACAACAAACTATTTTATTTAACGATTCAATTTATTCGTTTGTTGAACAAACGGGTATTTTTTGTTTAGTGCGTGTACGCCGCTAAAACGAGACTGAATTTCGAAAGTATTATTCACACGTCTAGATTTCTTCATGATAAGTAGTGTATCGTTATTCGAATAATCTTTTTCGATATTTCGAACACGAATAGAAATTGAAACTAACAAGTTTCGATGTCGTGGGGGAGGAGACGCAAGAGAAAAACAAATCCAGATTTTCAAAATTCAGAAATTCTGAAGGTTTGTGAAAAATGTATACTTAAAAATGTGTAACAGTACGACTGTATACTATCATTATAATATAGTAGACATCGATTAACTATAGATACAAATAAATGTATATTATACAAGAATATTAAGTAAAAATATATTTCCTGCGCCATAGTCAAAATTATGTAAATCTCCAGCGAGTTACCTGCCGAGCCAAAACCTTCTGGCCCCTATTAATAAAGCATATTATATAACGTTAAGGGTGGTGTCTAACCATTATATCTATGTAAGTTATAAGCACTACTACCACGAAAAGTCAAAAAGTTTCTTAATTGTATATCATTAAATTCGTATCTATCGAAAATAACACGTCGATGATATATGACGTGATATATACTAAATAGATACCATATTTTTTTTAATACACGTGTATTTTAGATCATGGTTGCGTGCCGTATAAGTTTGTTTGTCTCCTATAAATTACGTATTGTTTATCGATTTTACATTTAAAATGCAGATTGTCATCGTTAACCTATATTGATGGTGTTTTCAATAATTGATGAAGGACAAAGGTAATGTATAAAAAATTATTGCCCAAATTGTGGCTCATATATACATTACACTTACCTAAACATATGGGATAGTAATTTACAATTTAAATAAATTATAAAAGTTAATAATTATACTGTAATAGTTGTTGTTTAAATTTTTAAAATGTCCAAACAAACATTACATGATAATATATATATATATATATATATATATATAGTATACAGAAGTAATCATACATAATTATAGTACGAGGTACCTACAGTAAATATTATTAAATCACATAGCGAATTATCTTTTTTAATCAATATTTTTCGTTTTGAATTAATAATTAAGCTTTTTGCTGCCACGAGAACAAGCATTTCGTATATGCCGTCAAAAAAGCGTACTTACATATTATTTTATAAAAAAAAATACGATGAGCATGTATATTATATATAGAAGAGTTCTCAAATTGCAGATTGCCGTTCAAAAATAGGTTCTTTACTAAGGTGAGTTGAATAGGTCCCCCATTTAAAATTGGAATATACCCCACAACTACAGCGCAGCACATTTTCTTTCCCGTTTTTACAGGCTATATTAGGACTGCGTTTATATGAAAATGTCGTATTAACATTATGATTTCATCAAACAAAAATTACATTTTAAGACTAATTTAATATATTTTACATTTAATAATTATATTTTAAATATTACCCTATATATAAATATATGCATAAATAACTATATTTGCTTTTTTATTTCCACGATTTCATCCGTCGGCCGAATATTATTCTTAAAGAAACCGAAAAAAATTCCGACCCGTCTATTTCATACTTGCAGATAGATATAATTACCATCCACAGTAGTTAACTTGACTTGCGTGCAAGATGTATACAATATTGAATATACTTATATATACCTATATTTTATTATGTGTGTGTCAGTAATGTCGAACCCTTGGCCTTGGTCTGGCATCTTTTGAAAATCAAAGATGGGGCCACTTAATATCTCCACTATACATCCCCCTCACCCGTACACCATTGGAACCAATATTTAGATATTTTGGCCTTTTTAAATATTTTCATTAATATTAATTTATTATTACAACAATACTGTGGTCTGTGACGGTGTGATACACCGCGTTAAAATAATATAATAAACATAGTTTCACCCATAATCCAAAAGGACGTTGCAAAAATATTAATTCGTAAATCGTCCTTCTAAGCAAGCACGCAGAACAATTTCAAAGCGGCTCTCCAGCTTTCGTTAGTGGCAGCATCGTCGTCGCATTAACGCCACCGCCTCCGGTACCGTCGGCACACCGGTACTTATCGCTCGGGTCCTGCTTCAACTGCTGCACGAGGGCCACTGTCGACGCCTTGGCCTCGGTCAACCGTCCGCGACGCCCGGGCGTTGGTGAACAATCTCAGCACACAGCTGATCCGATAAGCATCCACTTATAATCCAAAAAATACGTAGCAAAAATAATAATTCCTAAGTCATCCTTCTAGCACGAGCGGAACAACTTCGAAAGTGACTGCGACAGCTCGAGAACTTTCGTTAGCAGTTCAGACGAAGAGCACCGCCGCGCCGACGGTATAGGTACCGAAAGCGCGATAGCGTTGCCATCGACTGCAGCTTTCGAAATTGTTACTCGTGTTAAAAAGATGATTTATAAATTAATATTTGGAAACACGTTTTTTGGACTATGAACAAAGCCTTGAGGCCTCGGTCAGCTGTGCACCGAGATTGTTCAGCATCACCCAACCAGCATGACGCCGTCTTGGTGACTCATCGCACGAACTCACGCGTTCGACCGGTTTTTCGATTCAAATAACGCGGCCATATCAACCGTATGCGTTGGTCCGTGGCCGTGGCCAACTAGCCAGCCAGCAACCGCACTACCGGGCGGCAGCTGTTCATCCGAAAACTCTAGCTGAAGATCGCTTCATCTACGTTATGGATAATCAATCAAGTCTTGTTATTGCTGTGCAAAGCAGTCATTTCTCGAGCATACCACAAACACGTGATTAGTCTGTTGTTTAGGCGGCGGCGGAGACCCTTTTTTTACGATGCTGATATGGGACATACACGGATAAGCATCACAGTTACGAATGTTTTTTCACATATAAAATTAAATTGAATTTTTTTTCTCTAAAAATCATTTTTTTAATTTTATTTCCGTTTGATTAAGTACAAGAGTTTGTGGTATAGGTGGTATTTATAGATTAAATTATCGTGTCCACAAATAACTATATGAAACTGTGTTGTAGTCGCGTCGGACAGGTATAGTGTTGTTTAATCGAAACTGTTTACATCAGTTGCGATATATCACTAAGTATCACGTAGAATACGGTAGGAGACACGCGATTTTAGATTTTTATTATATATATGTAAGTACTTAAAATAAAATAAATCTCATGTAAATTAATTTCATTTTTGTTATTTTACTTTTTGTAGGTACACAATAATATAATATATTAAGCCCAATAATAGTTATAAATATTACATTATATTATTTATTAAAGTTCAACAATGATGGGATTTAGTTTATCGAAAAAAATATTTAAAAAATGTGTACACAATACATTTTTAATCAAATATTTATGTAGGGCTAAAAAATAGGACCACCAAATTGTTCACAGTCTATATTTTAATTGCTTCAACACACCAATGCATAGCTTATTAATCTACCACTTCTACAAGTATTAAGTACGCGTAAATCAAATTATGTCTAAATTAATTACAGTGTATTTCGTTATGGATAATTTCTACGAAAATTAGTAAATTATACTTTTACGAATTGTTTTTCTATACAAAGTAGAAATGTGACCACACATGGGGCTTGTAATGGTCATTGTATTTTCATTTGGCAGGATTTAATTTTTAGAAATTAAGCACCACTATATACTATTATATACTACGAATTAGTATCTAGATTCTATGGGTATAAGCCGACCAAAATATATCGAACTATGTAAGTAATTACATTACTTATGTAAATAGTATACAAAATATATAAACAGAAATATAACAAATTAATATATCATAGTGAAAAAAAACACGTCATGCGTGAAAACGTATTTTACATTAGAAATACCTGTATATTAGAAATAAGTGTTCTCATGACGATGATCGATAAAAAAAATATTGAAATAGGTATTTATCGAACATCGCGATTAACTTTAATAGAGCTTTATTAAATTTAAATAGACTCCCGGAGTACACACACACACACACACACATATACGTATATACACGCATATTGTGTAATATAGAAACAATATAATATTGAATAGATTAAAATCTATTGCATAATATTGTATTGTTATATTTTATTCACAAGAATGTAATTTTTTATTTTTAATGTGTATATAGGTAGGTAGGCACTATACTGCATAGAATATAAAATGAAAAAGCAATATAAAAATACGCATTTAAATACACGAAAAACTTTCTATAATGCACGAATTAAAACATCCCATTACATAATTGTTATTATTGTAATTTGGAGGTACTTAGTATAATAATATAATAAGGTAGTGACTGTAAAAATATTATTATTTTTATGGTAGCAATTCATTAACGACTATTACGAATGAATTGTTAAAAAAAAAATAAGAATTTGTTGTGATGAATTATATATTTTTTTCAATGTTTAGTAATAATAATGTGATACAAAATATGAATCGATTGAATATCTTTTAATTTATGAGCTTATTTAGAATTAAAATGCCTAATAAATACAAGTTCACCATCTATATATTATTATATTATGGGCCCGAAACAAACAACATATTATATCATCACGGTCAGAATTAATATACTAGAACTTATATTAAAAGTATCTACATGAATTCTGACCGCGTAAAACTGCAGAACAATGCAAGAAACGCCACAACGAGCCACATCATATATTCGCTATAAATGAATTTAAAATATTTATGAATTTAAAGGAACATCAAAAGAACAATTTAATTGATTGAATAAATAATATTTTTCAAATTGCTATGAAGAACAACCTACAGTAGCTTGGCCGCTTGGGTAAATACCATAGAGTAATATAAAAAGGCCGTTCCCGTATCGTAAATGATGCACAAATGGTTTCTGTTTTACAATACGATTAATTTTATGTAAAAAAAATATTGTAAAATATTTGGTACCTACAGTAATTCATGGATAAAATTTAGTTTTAACTTTTAGCTTGTAAAAATGTAAACATTAAACAATTATTAATAAAGACGGACAGATGGTAGTTAACAGTGACTTAAGATGTTCACTGTGGCAATGGTGGAATTTTCTAGTAGTAAATTGGATTTGGTTAGTACTTTCGGTAGGTGGAAAAATGTAAAGATACATAGGCACGCTTTTTTCATAAGCATCTAAGTTCAAATAATAATAATATATATTTTTTAACCAACATAAATACATTTTAAAATTAATTAATATAAGTCAAAATATAAATTAATATATTATCAAATGTTAACAAAATTCGTCAAAATGACCAAAATATGCTAATTATTTTGTAGTTAAAAATGTATAAGATATTCAATTTTTATAGCTAAGACACGAAAATATGATATAAGGTTAATCACTAGTAGTTCATTCTATAACCAAAAAAATCACTAGAATACTTGCTTATTTTAAATGGTATATTCATTATTTGTATAAAAAATTATGAATGAACTATAAAATTGCATTGTATATCGAGAGACGGGAATCACAATTAATTTTTATTCGAAAGTGATAATCAAAATTATGATTTTATCACTAATGACATATTTAAGTGCATATTATTACAATGTGTTTTCCTAGAGTATATACCCTGTAAAATAGAAACCATTTGCGTTTCAATATGCAGATAGAACTCTATTATGCACAGATGCCTCTCTATATTGATCTATGGTACAAACTAATTACGTTAAGATATACAGTATACACATTCAGAGTATTAATAAGCCAGAATAAAAACTTTTCACTAAATTAAATATCCGAAAAAAACATTTCAAATATTTAACAAAAAATCACAAATATAGTTTCTTCGTCAAGCCTGACAACATGCAAAACTGCTATTATAGTTTCACGATTCACCTAGGAATGTGTTATAAAATATTATTGTTTGACATTTTTAGAATTCTAAAATAATGTCACTCATTATTTTATTGCATACATTAATCAGCCTAAATATAAAAATTATGAACAATATATTATGGGCTACCCATAGGTATAGTTTACTGTTTTTAATGTGTTTGAATATTAAAATCTTCTTTAAGCGTACCTACTGCCTATATATAAACCATATTTTAATACTGCAAAATTATATTAAATATATTGTAAAATATTATAATGGTTGAAATAAACTATTTGTGCGATTAATTAAGGACATATTTTTTATAATTTTATTTTATACCTATACAGAAAATAAATACTTTATGTATCGAGTGGCCCGAGCCTAATAAATTAAATTTTAATTTACGATTTTATTTTGCTATTCAATTCGATTGTATAGTTATTATAATATGATCAATTATAATGCAAAACGTGAACAATTGAATTTCGTCAAAAAAAAATTATACTATGTTTGGTATTAGATTCTAATGATACTATAACGTAGTATCCAAATATTTTTAAGATCGTTTATTTCAACCAAAATGACAAATTTAGAAATTACTATAAAATAGTTTTTTCTTGCAATAATTCGCGCTCTGCATTAGAGGAGTTAATCTCCTGATAACTTCTCTAAGCATCGCCATCGAGCTTAAACATGTTGAAATTTGTACAACAACTATATGTACTGAATACAATGATTATTTACATTTTTATCACTTTATAAACAATAAAGTTATTATGTTAATCCTTACCATCAAATTCACACTACCCCAATTAGCCATTTGTAATTGTCTCTTCGATTTTTGGCTCTAACGCATAATAATTAATATCAGCACTTTACATTTTGTCAAATCCTAACTAAACCAAAAAATATGATAAAAAATCACTGAACGTTTTTATGTATTTCAAAAATGTAACTAAAATCCAAAAACATTTCGCTACCCACCCTAATTTTGTAAAACCACCGTTTTTTCGCCCTTTTTATTGAAAAAATATCAGCTGTCCTTTTACAGTTTCAAAATGGTTGTAGATTTATTTTAGGGTATTTTATTGTTGTCTCATTTACCTACAAGCATCCAATAATGGATCAAATATATAATTCTAACACGATAAATTGCCAACAGAATTATAATAAAATAATAACCGAAAATAGTTGTAAGCTTATGTACCTAATACCTAATAATACTCAATATGAATGACACATTACAATTAATACAATTAAGTGACACGAGTACCTACCATATATTTTTAATAACATATTATTATATTTTTCAACGGAGCAATCAAATAATTCATTATATGAATTATTCATATTATAATAATAATTCATATTATTCATTATTTTACTAAAAATATTATGATATAATTATTTATTAATATAATGTATGTAAACAAAGCTGACGACAATACCACGTGGAGGTATATATACCTATCTAGTAATGTATAATTTCATAAATTTAATTTTTGAAAAATTTCTTAGAGGAAATTTCTAAAATGTAATATGTAATATAAAAATTAAATATATTATTTTAAATACAACTTGAATTTATTTATTGGTACTGGCCATTGGACATTGCCACATTAGTATAGTAAAATTTAAAAATGTTTTTTAAGTTTAAAATTATTTATTATTAGTTTGACTCAATTTATTTATATATTCTCTATTATTACTATGAAAATTTTCCATTTATATCACTACACCTATCAGAACTACACAACATAAAAGCCAATTTATAATATATTATTAACGATTATTATTGTAGCATATTATGGCACATAGCATATACACTATAGCACACATACTTATCTCCAGTCGTCGTTTTACTATTATTCTTATTAACTGCTGTCGTCGTCTTACTACTATTCTTATTATCCGCAGTCGTGGTCATCGTCTTACTACTATTCTTATTATCTGCAGTCGTGGTGGTGGTCGGCTTACCACTGGTCTTAGTATCTGCAGCCGTCGGCTTGCTATTGCTCTTATTATCAGAAGGCATTGTTTTGATAACTGGACGAAATCGACTGGTCACAGCGCGAAGTATATAATATATAATATGCAGCCCAACACCAAGAAGTCAGTACATCGAATGGAAATAATTATCGAAAAATAAATAGCTCGAACAGTTGTAGGCGAATGCAATAATTATTATTGAAAAATATTCTAAATGCGGGCGACGAACGTGTTTAACGGTCGTACGAAAAACCTGCACTGCCGAAACGAGACAAAATAACAATGATGTCACCGGCGTCAAACGAACGCCTATATATATGCACGCGATATTCCGCAACGACCGCCGTCGTCCTTGTCTGCGGTTTTCTACAATCACGCTACTCTGTAGAACGCGCATCGCTCCTCCGATAAATCTGTCCTATCGCTCCAACACTCGGAAACGGCCTACAATTTATTATTGAAATTAATGCACTTAAAAGTTTCCAACGTACAAGGCCAAAGTAATAGTAGTAGCTTCAATAAAACCACAAATTGTATTTTCAAACATATTATTTGTACATACATCGCGTTATCATATATATGATGACAATATAATTAAATTAAATATATATTTAAGCAATAATTATATAATCAGAGCTCGAATTGTATAGCTACAGCTAATTATTATAGGATACAGATAAAAATAACGAAGTAAACAT
Organism: Pentalonia nigronervosa; assembly: GCA_014851325.1. Lineage (NCBI taxonomy): Eukaryota > Metazoa > Arthropoda > Insecta > Hemiptera > Aphididae > Pentalonia > Pentalonia nigronervosa. Next base: position 91,306 of record JACXSJ010000201.1, read on the forward strand.
TTTTTTAAATTGTTTTTTAATTGTTCACAGAAGAATAAAATTGTTTTTGGGCTAATTTTATACTTATAGAGTATATTATAGAGCTCGTCTTAAAATTTTTTAGGTCATAGTACATAGCGCATATTTCAGTACATTTAATTGCTGTATAAAATTCGAGTGCTAATTATAATAAATTATTGTAAAATTATTTATTTATTACTATATATTACGATATTACGTGTGTTGTGTATAATGTGTATATAAATACCCACCCTCTTGCAATATTTATTTTAATTAACAACCCTAATGGTCATATACTTTTGGATTAATGTTTTGGAATGACCATCTATAAAGTGTAGGTAGATAGTAGGTATACACTATACCAGGGGTCGGCAACCCGCGGCCCGCGAAGCAATTTTTTATGGTCCGCACAAAGGTGATTAATTTTTTTGTATTTTATTTTTGTTCAATAAAATTTTTCATATAATTTTTGACTCGATATTATAATTATCTACTGATATATTACCTAACCAATACATTCCTTGGAATTAGACAATTCGCACAAAAACTTATAATGGCGTTTGCAAGTACATATATATTATGAGCAGACATTTTCTATTGTGAATTACAGAAAAAATAAGCACTCTTCACGCTTTAGTGATGAACATTTACACGCTGTATTACGTGTCTCAACAACAAGTTTGCAAGTTGATATCGAAAAACTAACTAATAAACTGCAGACACAGAAATCGAATTAATTTACAAATTTACAATTTTTTATTCAATTTACTTTTTACTTAAAATCATTTTTTTTTCAGTAAAATTAGTATTTTTAAACTCATATTTCTATGTAAAATAATCAAATATAATAGCAATACAATTATTAGTATTATATCATATGTAAAAATTTTTTTTTTTAATGTGGCCCTTAATTAACAATTGAAAAAAAAAATATGGTCTGTGTGGTGGTTAAAAAGGTTGCACACTCGTGCACCACACAGTGAGATACTACGAAAAAAAGTAATACAACATTTACGATAAACATACAATGAAAGAAGTATACAAAGATGACTGAGCATCGTTTATTAAAAATGTGAACTTAATGATTTTAGATTATGTACCGGTGAGTGTACTTATATACCTACATAAAAGATCAATTTAAAAAATCTATAAATTATTACAATAACTATAATATAAGTAGTGCTATATTATTATTCCTTAACTCTTAAGTCATCGTCTAAAATTTTTTAGTTATAAAAATGTAAAACAAACGTATATGAACTTTATACTTAAGAAAGTGAAAATAGTCTATTAATAGTTAAAAAACATAGTTAAATAAATAGTTACCGGTTAAATGAATAACATAAAGTACTTAATATAGTTATTTTAATTTATAACCCTAAAATGTTTGCAAAAGTAAAATAAAAATAAATTTGCAATTTTAATTATTTTTTTTAACAAACACCTACATTAATAACACATACAAATACACCTTTATATTTTATTTATATTGTGTACAATATTAATGCGTGAATGGTTAATACGATTCAGAGCCAAAATGAGATTATTCACCGTCACACGTTCGTGGATGAGTGATCATAAAAATGTTATGTACCATTTTACATAATAATTGTACTAAATAAAAATAATTAAAGTATATACTAAAAATAATATTAAAAAAAAAGTATTAACGTAGAAACGAAAATACATAATATACCTAATACCTATTATATAATATTATATTATATATTATTAAATATATTATACAGCGGGTGGTAGCAATATTCTATTAACATCTATACATCAAATTGTTAAGAGGACATCGTGCACTCGTGCCAACATGTTTAGTCTTCCTGTAAAGTATAACATGGCAAATTTTCAAAAAAGAATCCATTTTACTGTTTTTAATATCATAACGAATTTATCTATTATCAAAGTTAAAAGTAAGATTATTATAAAGAACCCCCATGTAAGACCTTTTATGATATTTTAATCTTGAAGCATGTTATGAACAAAATCGTTAAATGTTTATAAATTTTAAAATACTAATAACTTAGGTAATACTAAAATATCGAAAAACTCACGGGGTTCCTATAAATAATATTTTAACCTTTAAATTTGATACGTCAATTCACTATTATACTAAAAAATAACGGAGTAAAAAGTATTGTTCTAAAAGTAAAATTTGGCATATTAGTGGACGGAGTGCTCTTGAAAATACGTACCATAAAATCAAAAGTATTTATAAAAAACTAATTATTTTTATTTATTCATATTATTTAAGAATAGATTTTTTTTTAATTTGTTTTTATAACATCATATTTTTACTGTATATCCAATATTAATATTTATTTATTTTTTGATTATTTCAAAATATCTAAAATAAACTTTAGAACTTAGACTTATTCAACAATTGTTTACTACTAGGTATATTATATTATACCTAGTAGTAAAATACTATGCTTCAGTTGTGTATAGGTATAATATTATATTATATAATGTTCGATTTATATTTCTGTATTTCAAAAGACTTAAATGTATATATATAATTGTTATATTAATTTATAATAATAAGAAAAAAAACAAAAAAAATCACCCACTGGTGTATAAAATATCAGCACAGGAGCAATTTAATTTGGACTTGGGTGTGTACCCTCATGTTTTATTGTTAATTAGTTTTTATTTTACATTAATTAATATTTACAGTACAAAGCCATTATTAAATATGTAATTATTGAAAAGGCCAATAGGGTATATGAGAAAAGGGCAATGTTATTCGTTATATTAATGTGTAATCCATGATCATAAAACCACTGAAGAAAAGGGGAGCTTAAGCTCCACCTATAGTTTTTTCATTGAAATTTCGACGCTGAAAATATGAAATGTAGAGTTCCAAAATATTTCTTAATAAGTGTATACTATATTATGTAACTTTAAAATTAATAAATCAATAATAATATATTGTATATATATTATTATTAAGAACTAATCTCAATTTATAATTTTATCTGAGTTCACACGAAATATTATTTTTTTGAGCGGTTTTCACATACTAAAATAGAGATAGATATTTAAAACTTATCATATATTCAATATTATAAATAATTCTTTATCTTACAACCACATTAGAACAATATTAATTACAACCAGAATTCACAGATATTCTTCAAGCTTTTATAAACTACTAAAAATTATATTATTAATATCTAATTTAAAATAAAATATATTATTCAATTTCATATTTCATTAGGTATCTACATATCTGGTATATTTAAGTATATATACTGCTATTTTCGCAAACACATATATGTTATGCCAAGTATATTTGAAACACTGTTATAGCAAAGTGTTTATAGTAAATACTACAATAATTATAGTAATAAACTGTGTCTAATTGGCAACTAACGTGGTAAGCAGTTAGCTTTATAATTTTATTTAATACAATTGTTTATATAGCATACAACTCACTAATATAACTATAAAAAATATAAGTACAATATAGGCATATATATGTATTCTAGGTAATCTCAATTTTGATAAATCAAAAATGATTTTTTATAGTCTTTAATATCAACCACCAATAGGGTAGCTATTATTCCTTAAACTTCTCACACGGACGCAAATCCAAAAATTTTAACAGGGTGTTCTAAAAAAAAAAAAATGGTTAAACCTTAATTAACATAAATTACATAATTTTTAGTACAAATTTATCAACTATAAAATATATTTAAATGTGTCTCATTTAAAAGTCTTTTTTATGGAATTTTCTAATATTTTAAATTCTGAGTAAAGATCATATTGCTTACAAATATATGTTTTTATTTATTTTATGTGTGTAAAAATGTTTAAATTTTCAACAACGAGCGTAGTTTCTGGTAGCAAATTGGATCTAGCTGGTACTAAAAAATACTTAGTTAAACAAAAATGTTCAGTGTAAAGTCATGTCAATATTTTATGCACGTTTGAAGTTCAAATATCGACGACATCCAAACGTTTATTAATATGTTTAATGATGTCCATATAAGGCAATAGGGTGTACAAAGAGTTTTTACAATATATATTTTACATTAATATAATACAATAAGTATTTTTTGTATATTTTATAATAATTAATTATTTGATTAATTAATCACTGAAAATTACCTACAGCTATAAGAATACAATTAATTTATTATTCAAAATTCAAATTATACACCCCAAAGTTTAGATTCAGTTAAAAATTAAATTCAAAATCATCAATGGAGGTCAAGTGTTACAAACCCAAGGTATACGACTTTTAGACCCATTTTAACTATATAATTATGAGTGAAATGATTCATAAAAGATAGTATTGGATCTGGAGTAAAAAGTGGCAAATAACCATCTTATATTTAGATACCAAGAGATTTAGAATGAATAGGTCCTCCCTACCTAACTGTCTGAAGGAGAGTGAGTATGAACCTAATTTCAAAGCAAGTACTTCCACAAAGTCACTCATCACAAAAATACAAGATGAGGTGTCTTAAGAAATAAGACTGTATATTATTTAAACAGATAATTTTACTAATCTGATTTCATGGTATATACTATAGAGTATAGACAAATACATCAAATTCAAACGCACTAATGAACAATATAATGTTTTTAGACATTAAATGTATGTACCTACATTATAGCCTGATAAACGATAATCCCTAGCAACACTTTACTCTATAAATATTGAAATATGTTTAGAAAAATCAGCATTAACATAATAATACCTAAATCATTAATAGAAGACTACCTATTAACTTCTCGATCATCAATAGAATGCTTGTACACCAAATGACTTGTATGTCTGGTAAACAATATTTGAGAAAATTAACCTACATTAATTTTTAAACGATTCTCAATACACCAATCAGAGAAACAAATTTGTCTTGCAATTTCTCATAACTCGCCAATGGATTTATCTCTATATACATTTTTCAACAAAATTAACATCAAACGAATGTTGTTATTTAATAATAATTCAAAAATCCTTAAATGTAGAACCTCAAAACAATAGACTATTATTTAAGTAATAATTTTCTATAATTAATGACATTTTTTAAATATTTAGATTCATTTTAATATACACTGTATCATGAACCTATTTACACTAGTGTACAGTATTAACTTATAATAACATATGAATTCAAATTTAATACTCCCATTATAGAAACTTCCTTGATAACAAGGTACACTCAAAATATACCATATAGCACTTCCCTAGTTTTTATTATTATTATGATTATTTTAAAATTAATTTCAAAATTTTATTTTTACAATATTTTTTTATTTAGAATTAACTGTATTAAAAAATATTTTAAACATAATTACCACTTGAATTGTTTTTAAAGACATTTAAAGTTAAAATTACCTATTTAGTTCAGGTACCTAATAATAAAATATGATTATAATTTATAAGCATCTAATACTTGCAATTTCTCTCATTATTTTAGAATTTAATAACTTTATTTAAAATAATTAAGTTTAAATGTATAACTCATTTTTTATCGATAGATTATTCAATATTGCGTTCCATGTTTCCACTTTAATTCTGTGACTAATATTACATTGGTAAAATACCCTATTAAAATTAATATAAATAGTAATTTAAATTTCATTGATTGCTTTTCGAGATCTTTACTACTATACAAATAATGCACCTTATGAATAATAGTTCAACCAAATTAAAATGGCAAAGATTAAACCAAATTAAAAATAATTTATGAACAAGGCTATCTATCTTGCAAAGATACCTATATCGTATGTCTGATTATAATACTTACTTTTCGACCACTATTATAAAATAACATTTTATCCCAACACAAATCTCAAAACACAAAATCTTTCTTCACTTATAAAAATAACTTTAAAAAAAATATGTAAAAAATGTTGATGTTTTACCCTATTACTACCTATACTTATGGAACAATAATATTCATCTTGCTATGTTAGAACATAATCCCTTCACCAAAACCTTTTTTACAAAAATTAATTATAACATTTGCTTACCCGTGCTTTTGATGATAATGATGATTGTGATTTTGCTGTGGCTGTGATCGCAAATTCAAATTAAGCAATGACTTTGTGCCAAGTCTACAATGTTACAATTTCACACAACATGCAAAAACAAACACAAACATTAATAACTACTTAAAATATTGAAAATGTAAGGAATACAATTATATACTGTTTAGGTACTAGATGTACCAATTATTCTTTTTATACACCTTTCATTGTTATTACTGGATTATTATTAAATTTAACGTTTAGATAAAATGATTAAAATTTCATCCAAAACTAATATAAATTTACAGTTAAAAAAATTCTTCAAGAATCAGATATAGGTCATATAATATAAAATTGCTTTATTTGAAAAAAGTAAAACTAATAGAAAAGGATATTTTAAATTAAATTTGAATCAAACAGTAAATTAAAAAAAATAATAATTTATAAGAATAGAGTTCAATGTTGAGTTATTTGTTACTCTGTAAGATTAATATTTTAATCTCAAACATAACTTTTGTACATAAGTAAAATAATAAATAAAAAGAAAATAATTGCAAACATATTTCTTTTAACATAATAATGTAGTTTTGATTTTGTTACATTGGAAATATTATTATTAAACTGATTAATTTTGAAGAGTAGATTTGTATGTTATAATTAACTGAGGTAATATATTATCCTGGCCATAGTCATAATTAATCACCCAATCATTTACACCAGT
>JACXSJ010000201.1:98120-130215 GCA_014851325.1 Pentalonia nigronervosa
GTGTTATATAAAAAAAATTGGGAAGAATTTAGAATTTATTTTGCAAACAAAACAATGTTACATACAGTTATCAGTTTTTTTTATAGCCCTTAAGATACATCTAATTGTATATCTAATTGTGATTATTCATATACTGTTTTCATATTTGTTGGCCCACTCAAAAAAATATTTTTATTAAATTGGCTTTCCAAAAAAAAAAAAAAAAGGTTTACACAATATAATCTGTACTTTATTATTATTATTTATTTCAAAATCTTAAATATTTAAAAAAAAAATTGTGTTTTATATATTGTGTAACCCCAATATGATTTGTCTTAACAAAACATAATAACAGTAGTACACAGTCACTTTTAAACAGATGAGAATATTATACAATCAAGTGAAAATAATTTGGACAATATACAATTTAGATTCCTTTATAATAGGTCAATACTAATAATTAAAAACTATTTATTCAATCATATAACAAAATTAATTGTAAAAAAAAAGTTTATTTATTGAACTTTTGATTTTAATCCTAATCAATTCTATAACTTTAGTTATGATTGATTGTTTATGGCATTGTTAAACAAATTATTATTATTTAAAAGTGGTCACTTGCGAGTTAATTTAAATTTTAAAGTGATTAATGAAACTTACAAACAATAAATTAGTTATGAAGACGCGAAACTTGTATTTGTTGTATCTATCTTATACCTACATACATAACAGTAAAAATACATTAAGCAGAACTAATTTTGGATTGTTAGCTTTAATATTACAATACAATAGAAATTAATAATTTATGTGCTTTAATATTTTAGGAATATTTTTTTTATCAACAGAATCTATAAACCTAATGGTTAAAAATTCAATAAGAAAAGATTGAAATCCTGATAGCTTGTTGACTTAATTTGAGTCTGGTTGTATACATTTTATAATATACAATAAATATGGTAGACAGCAAAATAAGTTAACTATAAATAAAAACTAGTTAGTTTCTACTGTTTCTAGTCTATTAAAAGTTTACAATTTCACTTGTAATCTTATTGATCATCAATTGTTCAACAATAATACTTCAAATCACAGGTTAGGTTAGTTTAGGTGTTAAATATGTTTGCAATCATTTGTTTTATATAACCTTATTAGCTTAGGTAATTTATGAACCAAAACAATAAAATAAGAAACTTTAGTTATTATTAGTTATATTTAATAGAAGGGTTGAATAAACATATTTTATTGAAAATAATAAACTCCTCAAATTAAAGTGAAAAACTGTAGAAGTGCTCTAATAATTAAGTGAAAATCACAACCAAAAACCCAATTCACACACATATTTTTACAAATAAAGTAATTTAACTCTATTGTCTCTATTATTTCACCTGGATGCTAAGGTGGAAGATTGAGGCGCAACACTAAAATTTTGCGCTTGATTAAAATCTCCTGTACTACTCCATCGCTTTGAATTATACAAATTTGTGGCACTTGAACGCTGAGGTTTTTGAGCCGTTCCAGGCCTTGTAGGTGAAGGGGACGGTGATGCTGGAGGTACTGGCGATACACTGCTGGAACTTGGTGAGTCAGAATGTAATGAACCAGTCGATTGGTAATGTACAGCCCTCCTAAAAAGAAAAAAAATATATATATATATATATAATAAGCACAAGAAGATTTAAGTACAAAGGTACACAATATATTACCTTTGAGGTAATGAAGAATGAGAGCTATTGTGACTGGGGACTCTTCTAACAGGATCTCTTAGTGCAGATACAGGATGTTCATTTGCAGATCTATAGCGAAGTGTTACTTCTTTTTGTGATAGGGTTGGTGAAATCAAATGATGACCATTTCCGCCATAATGGTTTCCTAAACAAAAAATACAAAAACATTAAAAAATGTATTTATTTATTTATTTATTATTCAAATAAGTTTGATAATATAGGATAATGATACATCGGTATGTTGTAATAGTGGTACTTTATAAATATTTTAAATTAAAATACCAAATATTCTAAATGTACAAGCTTCAGATAGAAAATAATATTTATAACTATTACATAGGTTGTTATAAATTCTACAAAATAATATTTATTAAAATCATAATCTTAGATTACAATGTTTTTAAAAGTTTCAATTTTAATTGAATGGCATACATTTTAAACAACTAAAACTGAAAAATATAATAAAGTCGTCAATATATTTTACAGGTATAAATTTTAATTGCCTACCTAAAACCCCTTGAAATAACAATTTCCATAATCAAATACCTTGGTGCTTGTGTCGTCATTAAAGTCATTAATAATTTTTATAATTTATACTTATATCTTATATGGTTGTACCATAACCATACAATTATTGTAATTAATATAGAAATTATCTCATGGTCTCATGAAAAAATCTAGGTATTGGTTTACCATAAATTATAAAAATGTGAAAAAAAAATTCAAAATAATATTATAACATAGCAATAATAAGAATAATACCAACATATTGTTGAATCCATATAAGAAACAGTATCCAAAGAAAGTTGGTAATTCATATTGATACGAAAAATTACAGTATTATTTCAATATCGATAACTTAATTATTAAATGAGAGTAGTTCAGTAACATGTAGAATTATAAAAACACAACATATACTCATAACATTATTAAACGTCAAATTGTCACTAACGGACGATTTATTTTAAAATCAAGATTGCAGTTCAAAATATTGTTCATAATTTAAGCAATTAACTTTATAGACACTAATTAGTATTTATCAATAATTGTATGTTATTTAAAATAGCTACTATATTTGAATAACTTTAAAATTAATTTTGTTGGTAATTACTAATGACTAATTACATGAAGACAAAAATGTCGCAATCAAAATGTTGCTACAAGTTATTATTATAAAATATTTTCCATACAAAGTTTTTATGTACCTCATTTTACCAAAAAAAAAAACAGAATCTTTAAAATAATAATTTTCATTATATTATAATATTGGCATCTACACAATTATTTTAAATACGAATTGAAACTAAAAATAAACAAACATTAACTAATAGGAATAATAGTTAGTAAAGTTTCAATTCACCTCAACTTAAAATGAAGTGTGATCCATTTAACATAAGACACTCAATATTTCAAAAAGTATTTACGTTTTCAATATTTTTATTACATGGTATCAAGTCGATACAAAACAGCATTTTTTTCAAATAAAAAATATTTAAAAATATAATATTTTTGAAAAATTTTGTTTTGTAACGACTTCATGCCATGTAACAAAAATATTTCCAAAAACGTAAATACTTTTTGAAATAATGAGTGTCTTACGTTTAATGAATCACTCTGTATATTAATTAAAATAGTATGTTTAGAAAAAATAGATAAATGCACAAACAAAAGGTAAGCTATTTTTCAATGTATATTATTTTGTGCAGGTATTAAGTATTTTAGGGTTTAGCATATTTTAATAATTAATTAATTGAAAAACCTACTCCAACAATACGTTAGTAACAAATGACAATATAACAAACGACATTGTGAAAATAGATGATCAGCAGACAGCTAGTCCATTATTATGTAATATAAGAACAAAAATAAACAACAATTTATATTTTTAATAAAACTTAAAACATTTTACCTCGAATACAATTATTAATTATATGGTACGCGTCAGTTTTTTTATTCATTCTTTAAATAGTTTAATCAAGGGCATATCCTCCGAGTGAACTTGTTCTTAATAATTTTAAAATATATGCTCATTGTTAAAAAATAAAATAGGAAATACCTTGAAAAACCAATAGTTTATATTGAAAACTCGCAAAACTTTCCCCCAGATTCCCCACTTCCATCGTTTCCCCGGCATTTGTTCAATATTAATAACAATAATTTTAAGCTTTCTCCATCAGAGCAATAGCGATTTATCATCTATCGCAATATCATTGTACAATAATTAGCGACAAACGTACCCGCCCTAGGCGTGTTTCCATTCTTCAGAGCCGATGTGTTGAGACTTAATGTCCGACTACCTTCCAACTGATTCAACCGCCGAAGTACATCGGCTAACGTTGATCGGAGACACACAATTTCGTCACCTTGTTCCAACACTTTCTTTTCTAAGTCACATACACGTTCGCGCAACGATTCGTTTTCCGTTTCAATCATATCATCTGTAAAATCAAATGTTTTGATTTAATAATAATTAAAATTAAATTAAATATAGGTGCTTAAATACAACTAAAGCTTACAATTATTTTACATTATTTCGTTAACGCTGCGACAACGCTACTAACCATACGAGTAATTTGTACAATGTAGATATTTTTGAACTTTAAATGATAGGTTTTCTATTAACTATTTTTTGAACGCGATATTAAATTTATAATAACCGTTATAATATTATATTATATATTAATTTTTGATTATATTTAATATTAATGACTTATGTTGAAAACCAAAACAAATATAGTAATTTTTAGCAGTAAATACCAGTATTCAAATAAGTCTTTTTCGGCGCATCATAATTCATAATAAAATAAACGTAAATGGTAACGATTTACAAACAAAAATAAAATAAATATTACATTGATGATTTTATTATCCAAAATTTATATTGAATAATTAATCATAATATGACCACAGTTAATGAAAATAAAAATAAAGGTAAAATGCAAATGTTATCTTTAAACACAAAACTTTTCATTAAATTTAACAATTTGGCCGTTTAAGAAACTAAATAAAATATTATTTAGCATATTTTATGGATTTATGATGCTGTGGTAATTTATTTTTCAAAAATATTTTAACTTATTTAAATATGGTATGAATCGGTTATAACGATATCTCGCATGGTACGTCTAAAATCTGTGGTCTTGGCAGAAATCCATATCTTAGGTATGCATAATAATACAGGGTGATATTTATAACGCACAATACACATTATTCAGACGTATACCTATTTTATTATATATTAATACAATATTATACATTGTAAAATAGTTTCAGGGTATATTCTAAGAACTATTGTGGTACACCATCTACGTACACTGTTACGAGTGCCATAAATGCTTTACTGCTTACAAATAAGAAATTACTGGTTCAATACAGGCAAATAATGAAATAACACTATGATGATTCTTCATTTTCAGTTGCATTTATATGTAATAAAGGTTACCATTTAGAAAAAAAAATAAAAAATTCTAAGATAAAATGATTTGATTAGTGCGAAATTTTAGTTTTTAAAATATATTAAATTAAAATGATTATTATGCGTTAAATTAATCATACGTTTACATTGTACCTAATATTATATATTATACAATAAGTATAAGACGCAAATATATTTCCAAAATATTACAACGAAACAACAGCTATTGCTTTTTATATAAACATAATAAGACAAATGTTCTTAAAAATAAGCACTTTACACTAAACGTCCATATTCTACCACTAAAATAATTTTCTCTCGTGCATTGCTCAATTTTTAAATAGTGTTATATATATATATATATATAGTATTATAATATTTTAGAAATAATATTTATTCAATTTAAACTTCATTCATTAGGCATTTTACAAAATAAATATAAAGTGCTTCAATATGAGACACAAATATAAACATTAGAATTTTTAACTTCAATAGGTAACTAAGCCCGTAAATTCAATGCTAAAAATGGAAGTAATTATTTTCTATTGTCATATGCTATTAAAAAGTAATCCATAAGAGTGTAAACTACTCGAGTACTAGTTGAACAGCAATAATTTAAAAAATAATCAACACCTTGCACATTATATATAAAGTAATTATTTTAATATAAACCAAACAATATTAGTAATATTAAAATGTTTATGAAATATTAAAAAAAATACAGTGTTATATAATAAGATTTTTCATTTTTCCAAAATAAAAACTTAGGTTGGTTATACGTGAATAAATTAATATAAAATATATATAGCAATTTTATACTCGATTTAAATTGCGATTTTTTCTTTCTTTATAATGGACAAGGTAAAAGGTAAATTGTATAAAATGAACTATTGTAAAAACCAATCTAATGTTTGAATACATAAAAAACATTTACGTTACTAGGAAATAAAACTGTATTAAACCAAAAACTAGATTTTCTTAAATGACAACGTCAAAATTTTGCAATAAATTCGTTAGAGCTAAGTCATGATCAATTTATAATTTTTAATTATATATATAATATTCATCAAAAAAAATTATTTACTTATGTTTTTTAGTTGTCTTTTTTTATCTTTAAAATAAAAACATTTAGTATAGAAATTCGATATTTCTTATCAATCGACCAAGTACACAACATGCTCGGGTGCATTTATGAGTATATTTCTATAGGTACAAGAAACAATTTTTTGAAAACACACACAATTTTAAAAAAAATAGTATAAGTATTACCAACTACTATGTAATGTACTAAAGTAGCTTGCGTTGCAATTTAAGACAATTTTGTTTTTGTTTATACGTGTACACACTGAAAGGGTAACAAATTTTAAATTACCCCACACCGTGTAACTTGATGCCCTCGTCGCACTACAATAACCTGATAATTGAAGGGCATTTGACAAATTATTTCGTAATACATTTAACTTTGAACACACTATAAGAACGTTTCTGATTTTTAAATATGAATGTAAATAGTTTAATAATTATTTGAAAAGGACAGAATATTTTCTTAAAAAGAAACTCACAGTTGAATTGTAATATTTAGTGAAAATGTTAAGAGTCTTAACAGAAAAGACAATAATATGGTATATAAATTATATTTTACGTTTTTTTAGCTTATATATATCATATTCGTGCCTATACTCCAATTATTTAAGAGCTAAACCAACACATTTGACTAAGCACTATGTGTAAACTACAAATTCTAATAAAAAAACGTGTATTCTATATCGTTGTTTATAATTTACACGAGGTAGTTACCTACGTTATTATAAAAAAAAAATTAAATCGTTTATTTTATGTCAAATTTTCTTATTGTGTCATAAAGCACCAATTATACGTAAATATTTAAATTAAAAATTTAATTTAATTTTCTGTACGGGAAAATAAAATGGTCTTGCAAAATATATTTGTTATACTTTTTTTGTTGTTTTCAATCATAAAACATTGATAGATTTCTGGTCATAATGAAAATATACATTTATCATATAATTACATACGTACATATAATATTTATATTTGTAAGTATACCTTACTATACCTAATAGCATTGAGTATATTATATGACTATCTATAACTACATTAAATATTTTACTATACACATCCATACATCAAAATAATTCTATGTGCAACATATCATAATTTATTTAAGTAAATACATGAACATCTACATAATATTATATAGTATAGTAGTAAAACATAAATTTATATTTTTTTTTACGAACTTGATACACGCCCAACATTTATCAAGGCATTAGCGAATTACGCCCATTATTCAAATAAAAATGATAATGTATATACTTTTTTATGTTATATTCTACGTGTTAATATTGACTTTAAAAATTGATTATACACTCACTCCACGCCAATTGCACCTTAGCCGTTACAGTCTGCATGTCGGTAACTGGAATTGTTTTTGAAATTATATTTTCAGCAACAACACCGTTTCCATTCAATCATATTATAACACATTAGAAATTATCATTATTTTCTTTTTAATTACAGTTTATTGCTTTTTGTTTTTAGATAATAATAAAAAAAAAGTTTCCAAACTATTTGGTGATGACTGATGAGGAATATGTCAAACATGAATAATGCGCATACGGCACGCAATAAGGATAGTCGCGTGTTTTGAGGTGAGTAAATAGTTAAGTAATTAATACAACTTGGAGTAACTTCAAACTATAATAGTATATGAAACTCTCGGAAACCACTTGAATTGTGGTGCACCTCAACTTAATTTTATGTATGTCAATTCAAAAAAAAAAAATAAATCAATAACACGACGCCAATAAATTAATTTATTTTCTTTCAATCTCAGTTCGCAATATCCTATCACAATACCTATTCACATTGAATAAATAGTAAATACAATTCTAGACATTCACAAACAAAAAATGTATAATAAATTTTCAAGATATTATACCAAATATCAACCAACTGAAAATACGTAGGTATATTACATAATATACACGATATATTAATATAAATAAAAATATTAACTATAAATTGAAAATGTATATTATTTAAAATATGAAGTTCAAAGTATGCATGCATTGAAAAAATATGATTGTTGCTACTATAATAAATAGCATGTAAACTAATTAAAATAATTATTTTATCTTATTTCTGTAGTCAAAACTGGAAATATACAAACAAGTACACATAACATTATACCTATTATATATAATTACCTAATTTGCAAAATATAATATATTTATACAACAGACATATTTTATAAATATACATAGGTACACCTATATATAATTAAATTTCTCCAAGTAGTCACTAGGTATATTATAATCATTTTATTCTAAAATGATTATTTTTACGTTATTGGCTAATAAGTAAGTAACGTCGTTACTACAATACTAATTAATAATTCAACATAATAATGAATTTAAAGGCATATTAATACATTTAAGTTACTTCATGATAACTAATAAATAATTATTAAATAATTAATATTTTTAAAACAATTATCCGTTGATTTTCATTAAATTTTAATTTCCATATGAATATTATAATTTACTTTTACTGAATAGGAAATGGTTTGATATAAATGCACCATAAATTATAGAATATATGAGACGAAATTATAAGTACTACATTTTTCGTAATTTTTTGTACATAAATATATACTCATAATGTGCGTAAAGCAAATTTTGTATTTCAACATTTTTAATAGATTATATTTATTTTTGATCCACTATATTATTTTTCCTACATTAATTAATATCATACTATTTTTTACTCAATATTTACTCATATTTTACTTTACACAAGCATAACAAAAATTTATTATTTAAATTATAATTGATATTGCAGATACTCAAAACTTTTGATTTCAACGTGACATGAATATTTAATTTCTGGTTGATAAATAAAATAATGGGAAAAATTCGATGATTATATATTTTAAAACATTAAAATCCAAGATAATCGTGTCAAGGAAAACTATATGAAAAAAAAAATGTCATAACAAGTAAGAATTGAATGATTACAAGTCGAAATGTCATCACTGTATCAATAAATAACTAACGACAGAGTAGGTATTGGTTTGTGAAATGCGTAAAGAAGAGTATTTTCCGAACCAACGTTGGACGACGACTATGGAACAGGTAAACGAATGTGTAAAACAGATAGCTACCGAGTACGCATTGGTAAATGCTAAATTTGGAAATCACATCCAGCGAGGTTGACGACCGAAGGTAGTACATAAAAATAGGATCTCCAGGATTCGTGACGTCTGGAAGCCGGACGTTAAAGCCTACACGGACTATCGCAGGTGTCCAACTCGTACGAAATAATAACGTAATTCTGTAATAGGTACTGAAATAAAAGATTACGAGTGGGAACGAATGTTCCGCGACAAACGATAAAAAACGATTTTTATTATATGCATTATAGAACGTTCTAAAAATGCCTAAACTTATCTCGATAGTACACCGCCAAAAGAAATCTTCAGAACGGACTTACTTATGGAGATAACTCTGTTGCACGTAAAACCGTATAAAAAAAAAATCATCTATCCGATAATATAATTCTAATAACTATGCGCATCGGCTCGATTTGCCTACACTGTAATAATTATAAATCTACGATAATATTATGTAATGAAACGACGATGATTCGTACGAAAATAAGTAAAATACGTCATTTCAACGAAAATGGAAAAATTAAAAAATAAATACTTATAACTACGACACCGCAGCGACTACACACGACGTACTTAGCCGACGTTTGATTTCAAACACAACGGCCGCCGCCACCCGTCGCGTCGTTGCAGTCGTTGCAGCTGTACGAACACACTCCTCTCGGAACGCAGCTTTCGAGGGGTGACCACGAGGGTCAATCGATATATGTTTACGGGCAGTGTTACCACATACCGGGGGTCCTTATATTCGAAATTGGGTACACACAAGTCTGAGTGGTCGTCCGTCCGATTAATTAAATAAATATTACAATTTTTAAGATTTTTAAGGTTTAAAAATGCAGGCATTATACCTACAAAAATGTACCTATAATAAACATTTCTATAGGAAAAAATTGAAAATATCCAATTTAACACGACATAAAATTATTAAACTTACAAGCAGTAAAACAATATAAACTTTTATGTTTTTTAAATACGAATAACATTTTTTCTTCTTTAATTTCAAATAGATATTTTTTTTAATATTTAAACAGTGAAAACGATTTCAAAACAAATATAATGATGAAATTAATTACCTACCTAACGAATATTAAATAATTATTATAGTTTAAAGCTATTTATGAAATTGATAAAAATGTGTTATATACAAATTCCCATCCACAACATATTGAAAGATTATCAGTCAATGTCAATAGGTATAATATAATACTACATAGTAGGTACATTTTAATGAATTATTAAAAATATTATAACAAAACGACTTTTAATAAATGACTTATACCTACCTACGTAATAATAGTAAAAATGTTACTTATTTTTATAACCTTTCATAATTCCACACTTAACTTTATGATATTGTCTATATGGCAAATAGTTTCAATTTTCAAGGTTAAACATCTTTATTTTCGCACGAAATTCACGGGACCGAAACACCGAGTTGAATAAGATTTATTTACTCTTACCTACAATGATAATTTAATAAATGTAAAAACATAAAAAATACAGCTTACTTATTTATTATCAACAGTAATATCAATGGATATCAATATTGCATGAATATATAGTACCTACCTCCTACTAATTAATTTTGGAACTACAACTATAAAGTTTAAAAAACTACAATCCTAGGCGGTTTTTTTTTCAAAATCAACGATTGTTGTTCAATAACTTAAGCACGAATAAAAGTGAATAATAGAAAAGAAAACCGTTGCATAAATTACCATCACTATAATTACTGAAGTATTGCTTAAAAGTTATATGTTAGGTACCGAAATAATACTATAATACTGCAGCTACCAGCAGTAAATGCAATTTAATATTTAAATATATGCTGAAAATTATGTTTTATTTGTCCCGTGGTCTCTTTATTGTATAATAATAATGGTGATGTCTGATTTGAAATTTTTTAATAATAATTATAATAATTTCGTTTACAAATGAATAAATTGTCACCTGAAAAAGAAAGTTAAGTCAGTTAAAAATTATGTTCGAAATGTACACCTATTTGAATATAAAGCAATTTGTTTAGTCACTGTGGCAATAATAAAAATTGTTAAAAAACAATAAGTTATTACTTATGCGATTAATCAGCTAAATAGATGGCGATAAAACAGACGAGTCAATATTAAAATAATATAATAGATACATGTACCTACATAGTACAGATGTTTAAATTGATCAACATACTCAAACACAAACACTGTTACCGTGAAATGTGAACATGTGGATATCGTCTGTATACTTACGCACAGCTATTCGGTTTCAAAGACACACTATCTGGGTTTCACAACTGTTTACGGACATGACAACGGAAAAACAATGCCAACTTGGCTGAAAACAAACTAATAATTGCATAATATACAACACAAATGGCTAAGAAGCTAAAAGTTGTACGTCCAATTTTTCTCAAAATTGTTTTCTAAGTCTATTGGATTAATTTGAGTCATATTTTTCATTTGGTAAAATATTATAAGTCATAATCATAATTATAACATGTTTTGTTTTTTTTTGGTATTTAAATTGTTGTATTTTTAGCACGAGATAAATTTTTTTTAGTGCACAACTATAACAAATCCTAAATTAATGAGACTTACAATAAATATTTGTTCGTGGTCTAAATACTAAGCGGACAAATACAACAAGTCCAGTATGTTAATTTTGTCTAAAACTGTAAAACAACTCAGTCAATTAATTTAAATTTTTATTAAATTAACAATTTCTTATACGTCCATAAAAACATTGTATATCTACTATAAAAATATATTAAAATTGCCATTTATAACAAGTCCCATTTAAATTTAAAAGAAACATTTATAATTACATTTAAAAAATGTTAAGACATACAAGATGTAATCTACAGAATATTTTACAAATAAATCAGTTGATAAAGTTGAATAATAAAGTAAAGTTTTAAATCAGTTGAAAACCAAAAACTACAACAAAAATTATTTGGTATAAAATAATTGAAAATATTAAAACAGCTAATGCAATAATATATCAGACATATAACCGTCATATAGACATAACGTCGTGACTCGCCAGTCGGAAGTAGACTATTATGTAGGTATTATATTATACCTAACCTATACTACTTAGTACCTATAATATATATATACAGGTAACACAACATAGGTCGATTTGCTCAAACGGGTTGTGTCAGATGATCGAAAGAAGAGTTTAAGAATCGCAGATCGTGGAACACTATGTATACAAGTATAAAACTATATTACGGTAAAAATAAAACGATTCGCGTGTCGGAGTAAAAAATCACTGTTCACGATGGACCCGCGGCTCTACCGGCTATACTACCGTAGTATACATATTACATATAATATAATCGAACCGGTTGCGAACTGCACACGCGTCGCATCACAAACGCGGAAACAACGACGCATACCTAAAAATATATCGTTTCAAACGATGGTTTCGAGTAAAAAACAATGACGATAGTACTGCATTCCGTAATAATAACGTACAAAACAAAAAATATCATCGTCGGCTGGCTGTCCCATTGGTATATATTATGATGTCCTCCGTATGACGTCGTCCGGAACTCGGCGACGGCGCAGGAGTGTCAAGGCCGGCACACATCCTGTACCTACCATGATATTATATTGTTATCACGACGGACAATCGGATGTACACTCCGGTGGATGGGAGACCGCCACCGCAGATTTATAATGACCACCGCATGCTACGTCGCAGTGAAAACGTTCGGTATTTTTTTGTGTTTATTTTACTCCACCCATCGCACCCCGCGACCCCCCAACATCGTTGCAACACATTCGCTTTCGCCGTACAAAGTTTTTTTTTTTTTTTGGCGATCGAATAAAGCGGCATCCGACCCCGTTCGCCGGCCACTGAAGCTGTGACGGTGTGTATGCACAATAATATTTATACCGCGGTATATTATAAAAGCAGTCTAACGTCGTACTTGTTGTGGTTCACTGACCCACCGAACGGGGTGGACGTAGTGGGTACGTGACATCACGAATAAACCGTGTGTGTATAGGTGAGGGATACGTAATATACATATTATACATGTTTTACTATCACGATTGCAGTTTATATGTTCGGAAACTCATTAACACTGTTCTGCATAAGACGCCCGCCCGGCGTTAATGTAATTTTGTATGCACGAAAATACACACTACGGAAATAATGTTCCTGTCTTGTAGAATCGACCAAATTTGATCATTTTGTTTTCTGGTTTTAATTAATAGATGGTAATATTCTACAGACTGCATTGAACTCTGTTTATCAATATTTTAATCACAAACTTTAAAAATAAGACAATTTTAAGCTTTTTTACAATATGTTTTATACTATTATTTGAAATAAAATAAAAATCTGAGTTCAATGCGACCTGTCTTCTTTCAGGTAAAAAAAAAGTTGTAGGTCAAAATCTGACAATTTCATACAAGGCCTAAGAGTTTTTCCCGTGAAATTATTTTTGTTGATATAATATACACCGTATTTATATTACACCTAACAGGTTAAAATATATATATGTAGGTTCCTACATCGTAAAAAAATATACATGTAATCAAACTATAATCAAACTGATGTTGTCTTAAAAAAAATTATAAAAAAATATCATAATACATTATGTAAATTAATAATTGTAAATTTTTTTTTTTTAATATCATAATACTCAAACTGTAATCAAACTGATATTTTAAACTAACTTGAACTAACATAACTATTTTTTTTTTGGTATATAGGAACTTACCCATCTCATTTATAGGAATTAACGTATGTAAATTTTTACCTGCTACTCTCGTGTAAGAATTTTCGATATAACTTTCCCCTAAATAGGTACCTATCGGACAGTAGATTAATAGAAAAGTATTAAAACTAAGGTGGAAACTAATATATAAAATACAATTTTCAAATTTTATAGAATTGCAGAAAATTTGAAAAATCAACACCGAATAACACATTCGAAACAGATATAATATAATTTACAACATCTAAATTTTAAAAGTCTATTTTTTCGTGAATACATTAACGGGGAGGGATAAAATATACTTTTTTAAGAGACTCTTTGATAATAATATAATGAGTTGTATATTTTTTTATTTCGTTCACGGTATGAGAACGAAAGACGCGCAATAGACACTGCACGTCCACCGCCACGGGTGCCTGTACCTAATAAGTATTATCGTATAGGAACATCAAAACTCGTCACACATAAGAGTAACCTACGTACCGCAGTACTCCGGTAAGTTTACATTGCGGACAACCGGTACCGACGACTGTAATACACAAGACCAGCCATCGACGACGACGACGACGACGACGACCGAGCGCTACAGGTTCTTAGTTACGGATTTCCCACGGCCTTCGATGAAATCTAGCGGCACCGCAAACGAGATAATATACAGTGTCGTTAACACTATATATTCCGCCGGGTGGGTATACACGCACGTGTATATATATGCTTATTATATTGTTATCGCTCGCTTAATATACGATCTGCCTAAACGATGTAAGTTTGACGACGGCGTTTCAAACAAACATAATAAATAAAAACTATTTTGTATGATGCGCCGAGCCACCGTGCCGCGCCGACGGGGACGTCACAATAATATACGATATAACAATGACCACAACGACGAAAATTGGTTTTCAAAACAGAATTCAGCTATTTTTATTGTTGCCGTTTGATCGTTTCGCGTTGATCGCCGTTGTTTTTTTATATAATAATAGGTAGGTAGATGACCGGCCTTTATGTAATAATAAATATAATACCATACCTAGGTACCTATACGGTCATCGCAGTGATACAAACACTGAAACACCAACACGCAGTTCAATGACAACGACTAAATATTATTTCGATCAACAGGCTCGCGAAGTTATTATTATGAGTGCATTTTTTAAATTAACTAGCAATAGACTTTCTCAGCAAGTCGTGACGGCCCATAACAGTATGCACTACCCACTTACACGACGGTTGGGACAGACAATATGAGCTATAGCAATTAAAATCTACGCCGCGACTCGTATTAATCTTATCTCAATCTATGATATAATATCTTGGATTTGATTTAATTACTTAATAACGGTATGGAATACAATATTTATAAAATCGTGCACTAATGGGAAAAATATTTCCGACAAAACATTGCTAAACTTATACCTAAAAGATATAACATAATATTAAATTATATCTTATTTCACAATGATTATACACTTTTAGACGTTTTAAAAATGTATTTTTCAATACACTATAAGATTATTTACTCCAGACCTTGGAATTAAATTGGCGTCGGTGAAATTTAATTAACCGTTATTTCGTTATTCACTTTAACCTATTAGTTGTGTAGGTGTAATAAATAATTTTCACGTCGAAGCGCTATTAATACCTTAAATTTGGTGTAAAAATAAATAGATATTTTATGATCAACTAATTAAAGTGATCAAGCTAATTAATAGTTTGATTCAAGTTAAAATTAATTAATTACATAATTTATTTGTAATAAACTCACCGGCTTCAGATTTTGAAGACGATGACAGTGATTCAGCGCCATTGATTCGCATATTGGTGACTTGTTTGAAACTAATATTTTATCTGATTCGATTACTTCATTATGTTAATCTGAAATATAGATTAATACCAATTAAAATTAACAAATGATTTTTAGAAATAATTAAAAACATATTGTAAACTAAATTAAACTAGCATTTATTTCAGAATAAAGTATTATTCAGTTAAGAATATGCTAAAAATTAATAATTCATATCACGTTGTATATTACATTATTAATATATTATATAGAACAATTTTTTTTAAAATATATTATGACTGTAGTGTAATTACATAAAATTCGCATATAAGCTTAAAGCTACTTAATTTTTATTTTTATGTTATACTAGTCACGGCTCAATCTTTAACAAAATGTCATCAACTCAAAGTGATGTCGACAAAAAATAACGTATAGGTTTTTCTCATTCATCTAAATAACGAAATAGTGCTAATAATAATACAAATAATAATCAATAAAAATGATTGTAAATCAAACGTAATATATTATACTTTATCTAACCAAGACCTACATCAATATGATTATAGAGCTATCTTAACAACATTTATTAGTTAATCAGAATAACTACTCGCGGTGATATACATTATATTATATAGAGTAATAAGTTTAATGTAAATAAATGTGAATTGCTATTATTATTATTCAAAAAACATTCAAATAGTTTTCAAAAAAAAACACAAAATCAAATATTACATAATAGATTACAGGTATGACTTTATAAAAAAAAATATAAATGGTATACTAAAACAAATCTATTATATTTGTACGCACCCGGAAGTAAATTAAGCTGGGACATTCTTGCGTATCAATATTCCAATGGGCTCGATACAGAATGACTTATGTACAAGCATGTGGAGCGACCCACATAATGAAATAAAAGTTATAGAAAATACAAATAGGTGTGCGTAGTAAATTTGAATAAAAAATTCTTCGTAGTCAAATGTTAATATAATATATACTTTTTTTTTAATTTTCAAGCAATACTCCTATTACCGACTGCATTTAACTCGTCTTCAACAAATTGTTGATATCTATTACTGCGTTAATATGATTGCAACAAACATGTTTTAATATTTGAAAGTCGCTTTGTAAGATATTTAGAATATAAACGAACTTGAGCCATTAAGCATCCGTCTGCATAGAATCGACATTCGACATTATCAAGCCGATTGAAAGGAAAACAAAAGCTGAATAAACACAAACCAGTGCGGTTTGTGCAAACAAACAAAAAAATAACACTCCATATAAATGCATTTTATTACTTTCACTATAGATCCGGTGTTCCCTTTATTAAACTACATATAGGTATATATGTGTGTGTGTATGATTTGTATAAGTGTGTTCATATCTTCATATAGTGAGAGGTTCATTATTATAATTCTCTGAAGGTTATTGTGTAAAATATGGTACGTTTATTTATGCGATAAAAAGAAAAAGAAAAAAAATACAAAAAAAATAATATCTTTAAACTATCCCTTCAATTTGATAACGTTAAAATAAATTCTAGAAAATTTCTCAAAGAAGAATATAGATATAAATGATTTCATATAAAAAAATTTAAAAAAATCACAAAGTTAACTAAAAAATTGTCGAAAAGATAAGATCTGTATGATTGATGACAGTTTATAATTAAAACCAAAATGACTACCTAAACTATCTAACTTTTTATTTTACATAAGTCATACCCCCCATAGAAGGCTAACAAACTATGAACATCATAAACAATAAAATAAACCCTACTTTTCAAATTTCTCTATCGAAAATATAAGCACTTTTATTTAATTGAATATCAAACGAAGAAAACTCTATACATTTAATGCGTAGTATAATAAATATACATTGGTCTTAATATAAACTTAAGCAAAAAAACTATTGTAAAATTGTATCTACAACTTAGATTGTTAGACAACATTTGTTCTACAACTTAGTTATAAATTATAACTAATGTATTTAATTTTAATTTTAAAGTAGGCTAATAAGTAATAACCATAGTTGTTAAAGCCTTAACAAATAATAAAAAAAAAGTAGAGGGTTTTAAAATAAAAAGTAATCAAATAGCTAATAATAATAGCTGTAATTGAAAAAATTTACCACTGACTACCTACCGAGTTATTATTAATCATTTTATCGACTTATGAACGTAGTCGACTATATTTTAATAATTATTCAATAACACCGCATTGTATTTTTTTTTAATGCATACCAATAAAATAATGATTTACGCAACATTCAGAATGTATGTCAAAAATAATGAAAAGCGATTTCATGCCTGGCGAAGCTTAGCAAAAAACAACACCTAAATGAAAATAAAATCTTGTCTGCAGTTTTATAACAATATACATGCAAAATCTCTGAAGTAATAAAAATTATAAATTTTTTGGTAGCATGGCGTATATCTTATATAAAGTAGTTTTATACAGAAATAAAGTTAATTACTCAATAAAATAATTGGATAACAATAATTATGAATTAATATTTAAATCGATTTATTATGCTAATACAGGTTGTGATGTATGTAATACTTTAGTACTGGCTATTATACAATAAAATATTCAATATTATGCATAGGTAGCTAAATCCATGATAGATGTTCAAGCGTAACTATTATAATTATTCAACACAAATAACATTTTTTTTTTTTTTATTCAAATATTTTATATGAAAAAAATTGTATACAATGATGGTAAATTATGAATAATATTTAAATACCTTATAATTTAAAAAAAATTGAATTTATAATTATCTTATACTATATAAATAAGATATTTTAAACATCGTAAACATTCCACTCAATTATTTATTTTCTATGTATATTATCTATATTTATGTACAAGTATTTTAATGAGTACCTATGTATACTGTAGTGATCATATAAAAAGAGTTAAAATACAGGTAAATAATTTTATATTTTAAACGAATAATCAGGTTTAAACATTTTTTATAAAGTATTATTAGTAATTTTTGATAAACTATTGAGTGTCGATAATATAGTATTTATGATCATTTGAACTAAAATAAGTAATAAATCTATAAGACTAAATCTGTTTTTGTATAATACCTGTCCTAACATGTTTAACATAATTTGTATATATAAAATAAATACATAAATACATAAATACATCATTGATAGGAAAAAAAACAATTTTTTCATAGATATAAAATATTTAGGAAAATTTGTTAATAGGTTGATCATATTTTGTACTTCAAAGTTTATAGCATATCACTGTATGATTGTGTGGCATTGAAAATGTGAAAGGTACCTAAAACTTATTATGGTAAAAATATTTAAACATTGCTAAGTACTTAAAACACATTTAAATGACTAACATTACCATAATGATCGACAAAAAAAATTTTTTTGGTTATTTACATAATGTAAAATGGAATTAAATCAAATCATTTAAAGAAATATTTTTTTACTTCGCCACTTAAACCAAATCAAAATAAAGTAGATATTATGTAAACAGTATCATTATTCATTTGCCATAATATTATAAATACCTCATATTGACACACAGCTGGAGTAGGTACAGAAAGAATGTTCTACTAACCGGAAATACTGCAAACACTTGACTGTGTGGATAACAAAAAATATGCTGACTGATTTTCAGCTATGTAACTTGCGAAAACAATTTTTTCAAAACACATAATACCTAGTCATTCTATAGCTAGAGATATCAATAAAATCCCTTGGCAAAAAAACTACCGTGTCTCAATTTTTCATTCGATTCAACAACAGTTGCTTCCCGATTTAACCCGTTACACTAAACTTCGAGAGGGGATACAGTTCTACACTGAACTTCGCAAAACAATGTCATTTGAAGATTATACATCATAAACAATTTGCTTGTTGTAAACGGTAACAAAGCAATCGTACACAATGATCAGAAGAAGATATTAATGGATCACAGCGGAATAGTATCTCGATAGTCTATGGGGCAGGTTGCAATGTCATTAAAACGAAAGACATGACGTGACATCTAAATTATAAACATTCGTTCCTGAATATCTAAATAATATTAAATTTAATTATACTTAAGAAATTATTTACTATTGCATAACACGAAAAATTTAACCGTTTTAAGTTTATTTTTACCATACAATAAGTAGACCATTATAAACATTTTATTTTATATCAATTATGATTTTGAGCAAATATATTTACATAGGTTTATGAGTATATTATTATATACTAAACTGGACTCATCAATCATCGATTTAGAGATACTATTTTATGATATCTACCTACTACCTAAACTGGTTTTAATAATCACGTCTCGGAAATACTTTTTTCTATCGAATTCTATATACATATTACTATACATCATCTTATTACTCGGTCGTCCTAATATATAAAAAAGTATGTAACCATCCTAAACGTAGGCACTACATGGTGGGTTATGAGTCATATAACTTATGACTTATTAGTTACTTACATACTTCATTAGTCAATTACTCGTGTATATTGTGATAAAACTCAAAAAACTATATAGATACACCCTCCCTGTTTAACATAAAAATACTTCTAAATTATACAAAACAAAATTATGAATAAATTACAACTACAGGACAACTTGACAAAATGACGAGTTGGTTATTTAGGTAGTCTGATTGGCTTTACATAATATACAATCATAATATATGCATTCTTATTATATTATAACAAATAGGCAACTGCTGCAGATTGTGGTTTTGGTCGACTTCTATACGACAATGTAAACTCTCCAGTTGGATGTTTTGTGTATGCGCATGACTTAATCTTCTTCCTAAGTCATACAACATATGGTGAGCGTACGCAGTTTTTTTCGTGTTTCAGGTTACATATGGACTGTGTAGGTCATGCGGCCGACGGACCAGAGTAAAACGATCTGGCAATTTCCTTCAATCTTTTGTGCGGATTATATTATATGTTTGTATAAATAGACGGATCCATAACATGTATTACAATAACGAACGGATATCCGTCGTTGGAAAGTGGGCCGAGAGATGATTTTACCGGTTCGCAGAAGGCGTCATTATATTATTATCTGTTTGTATATAGTCGAAAATGGCTAACGTTTGAACTAGCCAACCCCGGCACAATATACAGCTGGTCCGGGTTAAAAGCCAATCCATAACAACGCTATGCATCATTGTTGTCGTTGTACAAACACTGGTATGTGACCTAAATCGATCCCGCATTAAATACTGTGAGATCTATATCGTTATGCAATAAAATATAAACAATGTCACCATCAGCAAACACACATAATTCTGCACTACACTCAGGTCTTATTTCTAATATTACTTTTTATTTGTTTGCCATAAATAATAAAGATAAACGTGTACCTATTCATACAATACCAACTATATCCCATTTTATACCGGCACTATAATTTTCAAGATTTTTAAGTGTTGGTAAATTCAATATTCATTGTCTCGAGTCGTAATTACTAATTACTGCATTAATATGGTATATGTGAATTATAATTCTACATACATCTCGGCATTCACACGCAGCTTATGAAATTAGTAGTTCGTATACAATTATATAATAATTGTTTTTTCCTTGGGTAGTTTACTACCTATTAAAAAAAATAATGTTTTACTTAATATATATTAATTTATTTGGCACAAACAAAAAGACTTACGTGCATCTAAAGAAAAATAATTACTGTGCAAAATGTAAATCGTTGAAAAATATGTTATGTAATAAATCTTGAAACAATCAAATTTACATGATTCCCGTTTGGTAAGAAATCCATTCTCACAAATCTTATTACCGACTTATTATCAATAATATATAACATGTCTAAGTCTAATAACAAAATTAAATCCATAATCTTTCATCAAATGAAGTCTACTGGTTATATAACTCATAACAAACAATACGATATTGAGCTTTTGATTAATTTTGTTTTATAAATTCGAAAAATAAGAGATTAACAAAACCAAAAACTTTAGATAATATTAATACAATTGTAAGCACATAGGTATATAATTTTATTTAAAATGTATAACTACTGAAAACTGCACCTTTATAAATTATATTGAAATGGTACACATATAAAAAAATATTGAAAGTTTGTATTATACATATTGTGTAATCGAACTCTACCAGACAAAAGACAATATAATATTATGACAAAAAAACTTATTTATTTTAAAATGTCCTTATTGAATTAAATCTAAAATTGTTATTTTTGTGTATTATTTCAAATGCGATTTATGCACAATATAAAGTATATGAACTTGAACTGTAAACATGCATCTTATTGTTTAATAAAATAATATAAAATAGATAACCCGAAATTATAAATTTGTTCCAGACAATTACGTCAACTAAATGATATCCGGCAAATAATAATTTTATACCCTAGAAGACATATAACCATTTAATATCAACACGAACAAATATTATATACCTAATATTATAGTTCTTCAGATTTCTATGGAATTTTGAAATGCATACAAATAGCAATAATTGGTTCCTCTTGAGCTCTCAGTTGTAAAATAATTTCATCGGAAGATTTACAGTAGACGGCACCGATATTTATATAGATATACAATAAAATATCACACTAGTCATAAGTCCGGTGGTGACACTAACTATTTTACGTAGAGATACACATTATTTCTATTGACTATCATAGCCCAGGAAAGACGTCATAAATAGTTTTTACTAACAAATAGGTAACAGGCATGGATGATCATAATAAATGTGCAAAGCGTTTTCAATTTATATACGTACGTGCGTAAATGTTACCTTATTTGTGCCGCCATTGTACACAACACAAAAAATAACAAATCGTTTATATAGCTCTAAAACTGCATTTATAAACCCTCTTCTAAATAAAATTATCGAACAACACATATGATTAGAATTATAACCGGTCGTGTTATCTCATTAAATTAAAATGCATAATAAATTATCAAATATCGTCGAGACCCAAACATAGTATGATATATATATGTGTACAATAAATTCCAAGTTTCAACGGATTATAATAATACACAATGTTAACTTTGGCCTTTACCAAGATTTAACATCATATTACATAGGTAGTTTAAATTTTGGAATTATCGCTGGCTCCTTCAAATGGTGTTATAATAAATTTAAAACTACACATTAAAAATAAATGTGTGATATAACACTATTCAATGTATAAACAATTTACTGTAAATTATAATGTCCGATTCTAAGCATTTCAAGAAAAAACGTATATAGTATACAAAACTATATAATTAAAAATATATAGCAATGAAAATTAATTTCAAATCGAGTTCGATGCTTATATAATGTTTCATTTTTAAGGTTTCCGATGTTTCTTTATTAGAAGTGATATCGTACACTAGATTTTTTTATTTTGTTAAAACAACGAAAACACTATCTATAGAGTGTATAGAACTCTATAGTACTTGTGTCTATATACAAAACCAAGCGAAATCCAATAAATAATATTTGACCAATAAAACGATTCTTATTATAGTTTATTAGTTATAATGACGCATTATTTAGACAAGAATGGATTGCAGGAGTAATGACTCCAGAAATGATGAAACACGCAGAGTTTCGTGACCTGTTCCCACCGAGTGCAGAGGTATGCCCCTTATCACCACCATTGGCAAATGAAAGAGATTGTCCACGCTGCAAAAATTTCAGTCTATCCGGTTTCAAAACCACTTGCAATGTATGTAATAATTAAACCATCAATGGTCTGAACACGACACGTCGTAGACTGCCAAGTAAAATTTTTGTCACTGTCTAGATACATATAATGTCGTGTACGTACAATGTAAACATATTTAGACACGCGTACCGAGTTCGCGGGAACAGGCGCACGTGCGTTTTGTCAAATAGAAAATTGCCAGTTAATCGAAATGCAATAATAATAAAAAATATATAATGATAATGTTCAGTAAAATAATATTGGACAATGGATGTGATGTCTCCAGCGGTCATGGGCCTCTCGGTTTATAAAATGATCATTCCATTCACCCGTCGCTCTATTCAATCACGACAGAGCTACCACTTCCAGTATACTATTACAATACTATACTAATAATAACATTATACCTAACCGGATGACGAAGACAACGACGACGATGAACAATGAATCGAAATGCATTTTTTCAATCTTAGTAATAGTTTTTCTATTTTTCGCGAGCAAACACAGTATTGTATTTACGTATATAACATTAAAAAAAATATATCAATTTATTGTCGAGGTTTATACGGTGCGATCGCGACACGGAAACGTGAGCAACTGTGTACGTCGTAATCGCATATATATACGTATATAATAAACTTACTCTACTTCTGCCACAATACGATTACGCGGATAGGTACACGTATTTTTTTAATCGACTACAGTAATTATAATGTAACGTTTTCACTTTTTATCACTCCTAGAGAGATGTACAGATCAGAAAAAAAAAGATGCACGATACTCCCACTTTAATATTATACTCCGTGTATACAGCACCGTCCGCCGAGCGATTGTCTACCGCGGTTCGAATATTATAATAAGATTATTATTACTGTCATAACGACATAACGCCACCACTTCCCATCTCTCTACCACTGTATAGCTTGTGCTCCAAGATGCACCATTTCCTCTATAATAATATAGTTACTCGGGAGAACGTTTCTTAATATGCGTTTCGCTTTTTCGACCGCGTCAATTGTTTTATTTTCTTTCCTCTGTATTTACATAATATACCTATACCCGAGTAATACAAGTTTATACTATATATAGTTATCTGATAGAATATACATATATAATAATTAACACGATTTATAATAATTATCACGATGCTGATGCCCTCGTCGGACGTTTCTAGTCATTCCTCGTCTTATATATATATAAAATAAACGTGCGAAACCGAAAAAAGACAATGGCCCCCGCGCATACTCATAAGATTTGTACAGCGAGTGAGTGGGAGGGGGTTAGGTTAATGAACACGACTCACAGCGGCACAAGGTGTGCCCCGGCGGTGGTGAGCGGCATAAATTCTCGTCCGTCGCCGTCGTTGTTGAGGACGTCGACGGCCGGTGGAAAAAAATTGTTTACAATGGCGTCGTTCGCCCGTCCGTCCGGCGCGGAAAACAGGTTCCCCGGAATCGTGTATACGCGTAATATGACGTGCGGCGGAGGATCTCATATCATTCCGGTCGCGGCCCAGCACACTTTCGTTCCTACGTGATGGAAATATCTTACGAATATTGTTATTATTGTGAACATGTACTAAACATACTAACTGCGGGCACACACGCACACACACAAAGGTATATAATCTCAGGTCTCGATACGTATGCTGTATAGTATCGTCGTAATTTATATTTATGCAGAGAACGCGCGTGAATGATGAAGTTGGTGTGTATATAATGTACAAGAGTACATTGCGCGGTGGCGTGCGAATGAACAGAAAATATACAAAAAAGCCAGTAGCGTATTTTCAACTTTTTTCTAGAGGGAAAGGGGAGTCCAACAATTTTTTTAAATCTAATATTTTATAGGTATTGATCCAGCAAGTTTTGCAATTTATTATTAACGTACTTTTTGGTACCACATTTTATGATTT
Organism: Pentalonia nigronervosa; assembly: GCA_014851325.1. Lineage (NCBI taxonomy): Eukaryota > Metazoa > Arthropoda > Insecta > Hemiptera > Aphididae > Pentalonia > Pentalonia nigronervosa. The sequence continues at coordinate 123,543 of JACXSJ010000201.1, forward strand.
TCAAACAATATAATAACAAATTAAAATTTCACTATCTTTAGTTAGGTTTCCTTTTTTTGGTTCTGGGGGGTTCAGTACCCCCCGCAAATACGCTACTGATAAACGTTATACCTATAATAGTATATAAGGTAAATGGACATTTTTTTTTTTAAAGTTTACTATTTAATAATATTGAATTTAATAGTATTATATTATTTATTATTTAATATAAAATTTTTTTTTTTTAAATAAAATATAAAATATATAATTTTTTTTTTATTTTCATAAATATAATAGATTATAGATCCGTATATTTTTGATTAATTGAACTACTTGAAACAATAAAAATTACAATTAAAATAATTTTAAAAAATAAGATTACATATAAAAGATAAAAGATTGTCTAAATAAAATATAATTAAAAATTAATAAAAATGGCTAAAAATGATAGATTTTGTAAAAAATCTTTGATTTGTGATTCTTTTGTTATTTCTAAACACATATTTTTTAGCCATTGTTCATATTTATTTTTTTTTTTTTTTTTTTGTTAAAACTGTTAAAATTATTTTATTGTTTAAGGAGTTCAGTTGATCAAAAATACACATCTATAATTTATTATATTTATTAAAATATTTGGAAATACCTTTATTAGAAAATAAACAAAAAAATAATTCCATATTAATTAATAATATATTATTAAATAGTAAACTTTTTAAAAAAAAATGGGGGGAATGTCCGCGATTCGTATATAGAAGGTTAATAAAAATTAATTTATAGGACTAAATATCAGCCGTACATCACCCGTCAATCGCCAACAATGATTTCAAATATTAGTAAAATCGAAAATTTTGAATAATAATATTATCATAGGCGTACACAAGGGGTATGTGAGATATACGCTTGCATATCCTGTCGACTGGGGGTAGAAACTTTTCATGGAAGGCAGAATATGAACAAATTCCCAAAATAACACATTTTCGAAAGTAAAAATAACAAATTTTTTATTGGTACGATCTATGCCCATGGCTTATTTATATAACAAGAATTATTGTGAAATTATACCTTTTCGATAAACACATCTTAATAAAAAAAAAAATGTTGAAATATCTATCATAATTTTTTTGAAAGCAATAGTATGAGTTTATATTTTGGGTTAACACATTTTAACCCTCGACATAAGTCTGCAATGCACGTGGCACATCTAATATTATGCATGTTATAAACGGATATGTTTAAGTGCCAGCGTTTCAGGATGACGATAGATATTACGAGTTCAGAACCGAGGTTATGTTAGGCTCGCTCCGCAGTACGGCGGCGGTGGTTCGAGGATACGCAAAGATTTTGTCGTTGAGTATGCTGCAGACCTTCCCGGGTTTTACGACGATGAATAATATAAGGTGCGCGCTGCGTGCACGATCGCGAGCGTTAAGAAACAGGCCACGTATGTTATTATATTACTTGTATATATATAGATAAGTGAAGGTAGAATATCGGTACCATATTTGTATATAATAGATAAAAAGTAATACGACTGGCTGCTGGTGACTGCGGCAGCAGTCACCAGCAGCCGTAAGTACGACGGCAGTGGTGGCGGGGGTGGAGGTGTGTACTTACGCCTTAAACTAATTTCTCGCCGTGCGTCTATAATATAATATTATTGTCTCTCGGTCGGTCCGATAGGGTAAAACGGGTCATGGCTACTGCCGCCGCCGCAGTCGGTTAATCATTGTAGCGTTTGAAATCTTTTTTTTATTTTTCTTCTTCTTTCCATTTCAAACCACAAGAGTTCAATCATATTCACGGATGACATAATCGTCATCGTCGTTATACTATATAGGTATATATATATATATATATTATGCTCATAGCGTTTACGTAAATATTTCCCCTTCCCGCGTCGCTGTTGACGACATCGTCACAAGTCAATAGACGGGCATGATACAGCTTGATAATGATCCATATCATATATATACCTAAGGAGTCTAACCTTCCCCTTTTATGGTGAATCATGAATTATCTATTTGATGAAAATTAAATAAAAAAAGTATCAAATACGCGAAAACTTGAATAATTGATAATGTTTTATGAAATTTGTACTTATTAACTGTATAAGTTGATGATTAGGCTCTATTTGGCAAAAAATAATCACATTAATTAATTTAAAAAAAATATAACATGGCTTTGTCAACCCTACGTCCTACAGTTCGTTGTAAAGCCTAAAACTAGACAGGTATAACCTACAAAGAATATTCACTTACATTTATACACAAAAAGCACAATTCTTGGAAGGTTATTCGGTCTATGGGGTGCAACAAAAATAACCTTATTAGAGAATATTAATTTTCATTGAATTCAAGATTCCCATAGCAGGTGCGTCCGGTATATTTTACGGCTACATTATAAAATAATATAAAGGTGGTTTTGGGACACACCTGATAAACCCACCGACGATCAGACGCCAACAACAATAACAATAATGATGGGTAAGGTGGGTATCTGTAATAATAATATTGTAACCATCAAATTTTTTCATGTGACTCTCACTCTCTGCGCGATCAAAAAAAATATGATAGATATATAATGATACGCACTACATTATTGGACAATAATCGAAGGACGCCAATCATTTTATACGGTTCTTTTGAAAAACCAGTAGTCCTCGTATTATATAAATATACAATACGAAATGCATGGTGCATCGACAAAATGCGCGAACGACCATGTTGACGATACTCTACCGATTTATCAAAACTTTTTTAAATAAATATAAACTCGACCATCAAGGATGTCACCATGTTGAGATGTTTTGGCGAAAAAAAAATCCATTATGAAAATTTCTGCTGAACATCTTTGTCGAACGTGATTATTTAGACTATGGCATGCACATTCAGTGAATTTTATTTTACCTGTTTACTATCTCAATTAAGATGCCTCGATTCATATTTTGTTGACTACAGGTTGAATAACAAGGAACACAATGGTTTTCTCTGCATTAGTCTGTGATGAAACATAATAATGATGAAAGATCATGCGGGTGGGGTGTGACTGCTATAGTATAGTAATATTTTAACGTAATTTTCGATGACAGATATTCGATCACACGTGATTTAAAGATTTATGAAAACTGATTAGCCAGCAAAAATCGCACTGCCATTATAATAGTCTTCCAACAATAATAATTTACAGAAGTCGCTTACATTAAATAATAATATATTATTATGTAGGTAATAAAAACAAGAATACTGTAGTTTCTACAAAAAAGGAAATATTTTTAACAACCCTAAAAAGTAAACAAATCAAAAAAAAATAGATAAACACCTGTTACAAACTACACTTACAAGCACACTATCTAAACAGGTACTTATATGTGATAAATGTTAAATAGGTGTATATAAGACTTTACAATACGATTAAATAATATAAATTGAACTATTCTAACGATTTTATGAAATAAGTTGTCGTATTTTACGCTAGTCTCTTTAAACATTCGAGCATCGCAAACACTTAAGTCTGTCATCGTATGTCAAAATAACGTATCAAAACAAAAATACACACTATTTTTGAACGTACTGAATTACCTTATTACAAAACTTGGTACATAAAACCTATAGGTATTTATATATTATATAATGTAAGCTCGTGACGATTATTAAAACTAAATAATACTAATTTAACACATTCAAAACAATATAATTGACGTTATATGTATTAATAATTATGATAATAGCTCCTTGTACGCGTAGAAAGACAAATCAACTAAAATGTTACCTAAACATCAATAACCAGTCGACATCAGCAGCAGTCAGTGTAATTTTACATTAAACCCGACTATAACCAGTTTCGAAATCTACTCGTATATTTCGTATTTCACTCGTAATAGTATAATAAATCATTGCAATTGTCGCACGATAACAATATTAACTATTGTAAACTGTTCCAAACACAAATCATAGGTGATATGGATACGCAGTTTTTCAATCGAACATTGTGCGGTAAAAGGCTAAAACCCAAAAAAATAATTCACTACGAGACCTTGGTAAACTATGATACCTACCGCCTATCCATATTAAAAAATATGTCTTGGCGTAAGAGCGAATTCTACGATTCGTGTGAACGACGATATCGAAATATCGCGACGTCGGACAGATACGAGATATACGAACATAATAAATATATAATAATAATATAATAATCTAAGATCCACTACAGGTGTCCGTATATAAAATTTTATAGTCATCTTATCCCGTGATAATAAAAACAAATATTGAGAAGCACACGTGTCGAGTGGGCACACCGCCAGTAATAATAGTATAGTATTGTCGTTTTGATGTTGTTATCGTTGTTGTCAATTATGCTCGTTTCCAGGTAGAAACCGGGAAACGAAACAGGTGTCGATTTTTTTCGGTCTGAAACGTTAAACCGATGGCGATGCGACCAACTGCGATTCTCTTCGGCCGAATTGCGTGAATTCAACCGCGGTCGGACACAGATATTGCTCGCCAATAACGCAATGATATACCGATGTTGGTCTAAAAATGATGGTCTATGCCGATGATCCAGTCCTGACGATGTTAACGCCTGGCCGAGGGGCGAACTCGAGTAGGAAATAAATATTATAATACCAAGTGAGTAGACACACTCGTCCAAAACCAATTCTACGCGTGAGAAAAGTAAGCCTACAGACGACGACAACGATAATAATATAAACCTGATGATAACGATAACAATAATATTTAGATCGGTTCATGGGTACTACTCACGTTTGGTGACCATCGCGAGACATCGTATGACTGCTGCAAGAGCACGTCCGGACATGTGTTTTTTCCAGTTGCCAAGATTCGTGTACGAACGAAAAACGATTTCAAAACTGAGCAAAAAGCAAAAAGTCCCCCGAAAAAAAACAAAAAATGAAAACGAAAAACAACGACGACAACGGTAGCGACAACGAACAAACCTAACGTCAACAAACACGGTAACGGACCGACTGTGGACGAGTGTGTGGGGTGGCAGACCACGGCTGTCGTAGTAGAGCGGAGAAGTTGCCTATAGGTGTAACTCATGGCAACCGGCGGCGGCGTTTACAGTGTGGTCACCGTCCCGGTACAAAACCGACTGCGGAATTACCGTGCGATGGACGTGGTGCAGTTGTCGTTGACTTTTCGACTTCTTGTCATTGTTGTGTAGTGACTATAAAAAAAAAAATATTGTGTTGACGCGTCAAAAAAAATTCGCCAAAAACGGTACACGATTTACCTCTTGTGGGTTCTAGATATTCCGTCGGAGCGTCTCTGCGAGGCGTTTTCCGCGTGCTGCATGCGACAAACGGATCGCTGCGTATCGGTAAACGAGGAGAAAGCTCGTGAAAAACCGTCAAAAAAGTTTCACTGCGCTGCGGACAGGATTCGAACCTGTGCGGGCAAAGCCCATTGGATTTCGAGTCCAACTCCTTAACCACTCGGACACCGCAGCTCGTGCTTGCAAGGTTGACAATCGTCGTTATTTAAGCGCAGAGTGATTACGCCATAACAATTGCGTATTGCAAATGTGATAAATTTACAACTAAGTATTCTATATACCAACCTATGATACACATAACTGTTCAAAAAAAAAATTTTTATAAATTTCAAAATTTGTTAAACATACTTATATAGTTATATTCTATTTATACTTTTAGTGTCTAATACTCAATGTATTTAATTTTTTTAATAATATAGTGTTTGAGTTGTTTTTATCATTCAAGACATGGATGTAGGAATTATTTAAGTTTAAAAAAGGGTCATCAAATTGTTGACACACAAGGAAAATAAAATAGAATCAACATTTTTATTTGACTCGCGGGTACATAAAGATTCGGCATTCCTGCTATATATCAAATACAATATTTAAAAAAAAAACTTTAAGTCGAAATTAAAGTGTAGACGACGTTTTTAAAGAAATTAGAGTACCTTTAACCTATATAAACAAACACAAACACAGTGCACACTAATTCGACTCTTTGGCGAATTCGAGTACATTTGTTCTCACAAATTTGTTGGTAGCATTCTAGGACAATCGAGTCATAGGTGAATGGTCTAAAAATAATAAATTGTTAGGGTTAATCCTTTTCTTAAGGTCTTCACTTAAAAGTTAAAAAACATTGCCACTGTGGTCTACGAATTGTTATTCCGGAAAGCATAAATGATGATAGCTTAAAATAATCAGCAGGTTATGTTGCTAACTTGCAACTATTTTCTGAAATCCGATTAAAAAAGGAGGCTTTAAAAGGCATTTTAAAACCAACAGCTATTCGCACATTCTAACTATTAAGTGTTAAATCAATATTCCAATAAACTTGATAAAATATAAAATAATAAATAAATTAAATTATTAATATTGGGGAAAAACTCCAGTTGATAATGTCGAAACTGAAAAAAACCAAAACATTCACGGACAGCGATGCGAAAACGTTTTGATTGAAAAATATATATTTTCTTATATAAAACATAGAAGTGTACAATTAAGACGATTATATTAACTGTATTTAAATCTTTATAAACACTAAAATAATGTTTTATTGCATCTATACATAATTAGTTTTATACTTTTTAAGTATTATGTATTTAAAATTATTCGTTGTAAATAAAAAAACAAAATTCTTATTGTATTGTATGTAATTATATTGGGGGGGGGGGGGGGAGCACATGTATATTTTTTT
>JACXSJ010000202.1:0-34101 GCA_014851325.1 Pentalonia nigronervosa
ACATTTATTGAAGTAATGTTATTTTGTTTGTTTTACAGATTAATTAATTTAATAATTAAAAATCAAAATAATGAGTCGAACGGCAAAAGATATATCAATGGCTCATAAGAAAAAATCAACTCGTCTCAGCAAATTTTCCATCGGAGATGCAGAAAATTTTGAACCCCCACAACAGTCGTCTACTCCATCTAAACTTCATAAAAAAAATTCAAAAAGAATTTTAAAAGATAATAATAGTTTAAACATTAGTGTTATAAATAAACACGATCAAGACAAAACAATAACTACAGAAATTGATTACCAACAGTATAAACCTATACTACCTGTTATAATAGAAAATGTTAAGTATGATCGAGTTCCAGAACTATTTTACAGTGATCCAGAAGATGAACCTACTGAGACTGAAAATTTAACGGTCACTACAACAAATGATTCTGATGATAAATGGACAACTTTTTCTGATTTTTCTGAAGATAAAAGTTGTACTAATGTAACAGATTTACTAGCTGAAATTGAAGCTGATATAGATGTTAGATTTAAAAAACCACCAAGAAGATCATACCCCGGAAGGAAAAGAAATAATATAAGTTTGTATGAAGATACAGAAGAAAAGGAAGAAATAGACATACAAACAACAAAAAAATTTAAAAAACATAAACAAAAGAAAAAGGATCCACAAGAAGAGGCATTTGTTCAATCAATGAATGAACATTTTATAGATATTGAATCATTTTGTTTGACAGTAGAATAGTATACAATTACAAGTAAATATTTTCAAAAAAAAAAAAAAATGAATAATCACATACAAAAAATGTGTTCATAGAAGAAATCAAAGAATGGTGTTTATAACACAAAGCAAGTATGAACTGAATTTATAGATTTCCAAAATTTGAGGAAATTTGTTATTATACTTTAGTATTATATTATATTATTAAATGTTTTTTTTAAATCTTTGTACTAAAATCAGTCTTATAATTTTGTAAATTATTTATTATGGTTAACTGTTTAAGATTAACGTAATCAATTAGAAATAACTAATTAATGTTTATTGTTAGTATATGTACTATTATTAAGTCACTGTTCATTACATTTATTTTTCTACAGTATCTATGTCAACTTTTTTTTTATTTTTGGATTAATTTAAAATCTGGAAAAACGTGAATTAATCCAGGTTCATAGTTACATTATGCGTCGTATCAATCAAATTGCATTTTGATTGGACGCTACTTTTTTGTTGTATTGTGATAACAAATTTGTAACTGAGTATACCAAGAATTGACTATACTTTGTATTTTTCTTAAGAGAAAAATCAAGCCAAATTTGAAGTACAACAAAAATATATAATTTAGTCAAACTGCATATTGAATAATACCTAGGTACTTGCAACATTATTGAAATGTGATTATGTGAAACACATTAATGGATATGTCGAACTATTATGTGGTTGACAAAGTAAAACCCTTATACATGACTTGAATGAGTTCTATTTGTTTATGGCAAATAATTGTATTGTTAACACATTGATTCATTTAATAATTGTTATTATAGATATTTTTTGAGAAACCCTGAACCTAAATGGCTAAATCAATTAAATCGTAATGATTAGGTGTCTCTAAACTATTATTTTTATGACTATCTTACATTACTACTTTTATTCACATAGTTTGCATTTCCTAATGTGTACGTTATTTCATAAAGTTGTATTTATATAATTATATGTGATACTCAACATGCAGGAGTGTCCCACGAAGATCTGACAATGGAATAACTTTTGTTGTATTCAATATTCAATTTTTTTTTTTTTTTTGATTTATAAATGCTTGCTCTACTATAATATATATAAAAAAAAATGTTTTTATTTTTTAATAGTGAAAATAGAAAATTTAAAACTTGATAAACTTTTTTTTGAAATATATAAAATAGCCAATCTGTAAATATGATTTTTAGAAGAATTTTGTTGGTGAAAATATCCCTTAAGGTACAATATTTTATAATCTACAATTTTTTTAAGTTTTTGGTAATTTGAATTATTTTTTTCCTTAATTATAATAAAATAAATCACTATCATCAGTTATTACCAATAATTAATTGCAATGACTATTATTGATTTATTTTTTTAAAAATTACCGAAAACTTGAAAAAATTATAGAAAATAAATGATAGTATTTTAAGGAATATTTTTACCATCAAAATTTTTCTAAAAATTATATTTACAAATTAGCTATTTTACATTTTTCAAAAATAATTTTTATCAAATTTTTTATTTTCACTATTAAAAAAATAAAAACATTTTTTTTTTTTATATTGTACATGTAACACAAGCGCCTATAAATTAACAAAAAATTGAATATTGAATACAACAAAAGTTATTCCATCTATCAGAACTTTGCGAGACATTCTGCATTCTGTAAGTTTTGGTATAACAAGTATTATGGACTATGGTTATTTAAATAAGATTCGGAGTTTAAAAATTATTTTTTAAATTGATTATGAATAGTTTTTATTGCACGTTATAGGTTTAGTGTTGAAATAATACATATATTAAATTTAAAAATTAAATTAAACGAATAGTAGATATAAACAGTGCACAACAGAAATATTAATGATTACAAATATTACAAGCTTAGAGTCCAAATTAAGTACATAAAATAATAAAAGTACAACAATAACTCAAATTTAGTTAATTGCCCATGAATGTATTTTTAAAGGTATTCTTTATTTCTTATTGTTTATCTTAAATAATTTATATTTAGTAGAGTTTTTGGTTTATTTACAACGAAAATTGTACAATATACACGGATCTGTTCTCTGTACTTAATTTATCAAATTCTGAACCCACGTAAAAATTGAGAGCGACTTTTACCGATAACTGGTTTCGGTTGCAATGAAATAATAATAATAATGTGGGATTTAATTGATATAAGGGGTTCTCAAAAACTATCTAAAATAATTTATTAATTTTTTTTTGGCGGAAAATGGTTATGCCCATGGTAGTTATAAATTATAATATATCACAAAGCCGGATTGGGTAGCCAAGCTACCGAAGAAAACTCGGTGGATCGTAATAAATGATTGTACCTAGATAGGTAGGTACATATATATAAGACCAGAACATCAACAATAATTGCAATTTAAAATTTACCATTTGAGCCACTGTTATAGATCTGATGAACACCATTTTAAAATCTACATCCTACCCACATTTGTTAAATTTGGTGATGATCGATAAGACGATAAATCTAATTTTTGGTGAAAGTATAAGTTTATTTGGAGTATTAAATGCATATGTGATAATGTCATATCTATTGGACTATAATGCTATTATAGATAATTGAGTAAAGATTTGAATAAAGAAAAAATGTAATTTATATAGAGGTACTTCAGTTTTTAATCATATAAGCGCCAAGTAAACGGGTACTCGGCTGCGAAAACGCAGCTATTAAAATTCGTTTCGAGTACTGAGATAAAAATTGACATAAAATTTTGTTTGAAATTAAAATAAATGAATAATTTTCTTTAAAAAAAAAAAATTAATTTTAACATTTTTTCTAATTTTACGAAAAAATTAATAAACCGATGAACAATATTATGTGGAGGTGCTTAATTTACACCTAGAGTGCCTACATAGTAATTTTTTGAAATATTGACGCACATGAGCATTCAATAGCCAATAGGTATTTGTAAAAGTTTTCCTGTATTGTATAGTATGTTGTTTCAATTAATCCTACAAGTATTTATAAGCACTTCAGCTCATAAAAATATATTTCATGCGTAGGTACACATAATCTCACAGTATATATGCCATGTTTAGAAGCATAATCATTAGGCGGTGTTTACTAGCCCTCTTGTTTAAATGTTGTGCAAACATTTTTTAAGATAAGCCACTTTCCTCCTTTCTTATAAGACAAACAAAAAAAAATTTATTTCTATAATGAAACAACTTTTTAATAGGTTATAGGTATAACTTATAAGTTATAGTTATGGTTATAGACTATTTAGCCAGCCCATAAAATATCTAGAAGTTTAAAGGTTGACCATCAATATGTATTACCTATAGCTGTTAATAAAGACTATAGTTGATGATAGATCTATATGGCATAAATGCCACTCTAATCACCTACTTGCTCTGTTTAAAGAAGAACCCGATGCTGATACCTAGTAAAATAAAAAATTAATTCAATGTTTAATGTTTGTTTTTAAAAAAATATCAATATTTTTTTCTTATATGTATGTATTACAGTTTAAATTTTTTCTAACTGTTTTTTTTTTTTATGTATAGTTATTATTAAAATAGTGATTCAATTTGAATTAACACAGGTAGGCGTAGATCCAGAAGGATTGAGGAGATTTAGACTACTTTTAAATAGTCACTAAATATTTAACGAACCAATAGTGGGCTAATGATCCCTTAAACATGATTTAGTGGCCCATGATTGGTCAATTAAATTTTATTGAACCATTAAATTAATCAATTTTTTCATGCAACGTGGCATAACAATTCATGCTTATGAAAATGTATATGGATTTATCCTTTTATATCATCTATCTTCTATGACGAACATCAAAGACGATTACCGATTATTTTAATTATAATTTAAATGAACAAAAAGCAAATAAGCCAAGAATAGACAGACAAATCGTTAAACAGTACCATAGTATATAGCATAAAATCGCATAATTATTTCATTTAGCTCAGGATATTTTTATAAAATATCTGGATACTTTCTGTCTGGAGCGACAGAAAAAGTACTACTTTCGGCGAAGGTGTATTTGGCACTTGCATGTCTACACTCCAGAATTCTAGATATGGCACAGTTGGGAATCGCCAGAAGAATTTATGTTTACGTGAGTTTGTTTTCATATTCTTTAAGGTCTAAATTTTCTATGCAACCATATTTTCTTGACGATAAGCTAAACATTTTAGCTCATAATTAAATACATTTAATATAATTATGGAAATATAACACTGCAATAATGTACCTATTTTGCCTATACTATACGCCGGGCAGTACTTTCAATTGTAGTATTATAAATATTATATAATTTACACATACACTAAATGCACACTATTTTTTTTTTAAGAATTTAAAGCTCAAATGTTGACCAAATTCATCAAAATCTCAGATGTTTGCAAATTATTTTGTTGTTAAAAATGTATAAAATAATCAGTTTTTATGGCTAAGGATTGAAAATTTAAAACAAGGTTTTTTGTAAGTATTTAATAGTGTTACCAAAAATTAAAAAAATATATTTACATGGTTGATTTTTATAGACATTTTAAGTTAAAATTTGGACAAAATTAGATATTTAAAGAAGAGTAACGATGTTAGTTATTTCGTTGTAATTTAAAAAGATTTTCATGGGTGCTTGAAACTTTTTAAGTACATTATTATATACATTCAATGACATTTTCAAATGCTATGTTTTCTCCAAAAATTAATTCGACCTACTGTATTATTAATAGTAAAATTAATTACCTATTTTAATAGCAATAATATCATAAAATACACTTTGTTCTGTAGGCTGACACACCATCTTTGCTTAGAATCGTTGTTTGTATATAATGATTTATATCATTGAATTCAAATTTAACATATCCATGAAAGTGTCTCACTGTACAACATAACGGTACCCACTTGTCGACCTTTTTCATTACTATTGTTATTGTCGATTGTCAACTGTCAATAGAATAATATGTATGGTTATGTCCGTATAATCGTATGTATATCTAACTTTTTATTAATTAATTGAATAAAACCTTATAAAGAGTTTTAATGTATTAATTGTATATTTATATATACAATTAATACATTAAACGTAATATTTATTTTAACTCTAAATAGTAGTAATCCTATTTATTTGTTTTCTTGAACACAATATTTCATGAATTAATATCTTAGTAATTCTTCAGTAGTTATCACTTATTTATAATTTGTTTTTATAAATAAATACCTACATTTTTATTTTACGTAGATACCATTATTATGATATAATTGTCTACAACTATAGGTAATGTACAAGGAAGTGGGGAATCAATGAATTTAATATTTGAAAGATTCATAAGAAGGCTTAGCATTACTCTTTCTCAGCCCCTCTAATTTCTTGAACTGACATTATTTTTGTTGAGATATATTGTATAGATATTATTGTTGTTACTGTTATAGTGATGTTGGATTGAGTAAATTATGATAGTGATGACAGTTGATAAGCATTTTAAGGGGTTTGATTTAGATAATTTTAGAATTTAATCTTCTACTCACGATTTAAAAAAGTATCTTAGATCGTACCTCTCTATATCTACCTAACTTTTCCGGAAAATAACGGTCCCACGTTAGCAGTTATAAATTTCTAAAAAACTACGTTCTGTCAACGATTTAATATGATATAATTTCTATATTAAAAGCCAAATACCACTCGCTCACTCATTAATCGCTACTTCTTAAAAACTATAAAACGTACGAACTTGAAATTTGGAATAGTGGTTCCTTTAATGCTTTAGATGTGCAATAAAAAAGGATTTTAAATAATTTACATTTTAAAGATAGGCTCTTACAGAGATTTTATTTTGAAAAAAGAAAATCCAATATTTTTTTTGTATATAATTGCCATTGCAGGTTATAGAAAATAAAATAGTTATTACTTAATACTTATTATGATTGGATATAATTTTAGACCTGTACTGTATATTTGGTAAAAACAACTTAAATCCTAACAATATAGGTATATTAAAATTCAGGGCAGTTCACATTTAATGGAGTTCAAGAAGAGGCAAATTCACGGGTCGCTATTATAGTACCTATATGACTATATGATCTAAGGACTAAGGATATATACAAACAATAACTTTTATATGAAAATATTATAAGACCTTTTTTGTATATAATTATCTCCTCTATAAGTTTTGTCTGAAACTTTTTATCATATGACAAATAAAAAATGAGATAGTTACAAAAAGGCGTTGTCGTGATCTTTAACCTCGAATAACCTTTGAAGCACACATGATTTCAAAGTTGACTTTTCGCACATTGTTTATGATGTCGTAATAAAGATGTATACTTTTTTCGTACAAAAAATTTAATTTGACTGGGCTAATACTCAACAGCATTTCTTTTGATGCTCCAGAAAATTTTCAAACACCTAACATAATGCATAATACTATACTCCATTCAAATAAGACTGGTACCGCGTTGCCGAATTGTGCGTATGAGCGTGGCTTTGTACCGAAGCTTTGCCTTGCGCGCCATCGCTGATGGGAGAAGCATTTGACCGCCGCCGACGAAAACCGATCGCCGCTCGGCACCGCTCTTATACTGAATAGAGTATAGACCTAATAACAATTTTGTTGATAGATTTATGACTGAGAGGCGAGAGCCACGGTTAAAGATATTATAGTACATCTTTAATCGTGCCGAGACTCTGAGAGCGGTTGTTGTGACTCTTCCTGTGCTGAACAGTTGATTTTTGGCGATAAACTAAGGGCATCACTTTTTGGACACCAATTTTTTTACGGCATTAAGCACGATTATCCCATTATTTTTAATCGTGGTGTTGGACACGGTTAAAAAAAACCATTAAAATTGTGGTGTTGGGTAACTGTAACGGCCTGTATAATATCTTAAATCGTGCCCATTAAACCTTATACTACTGTAGTATTCAGTTTTATATAATCTGTAGTAGTATACTGTATTATAGTATAAGGACGTCTATGATCGTAACTGAAGCCTCCAGATTGGAGGTTATGTACGCGCGACATGAATGATGTTGTAAACGTAATCGGATCGCAAAATCTGATAAACATTGTATGAAATATTAAAACGGAAGAAAACGACTTTTGAAAAATAAAAGTTTGTTTACACTGTTAGACATACATCATTATTAAATAATTTTATGGAAGTGTAGCAATCTCGGAACTTGTGTTTCGTACGTAATAATTGTCTTGATAATAGATTTGAAACCGTTAACACACAAAGACTCAAAGACTGAATGTCTTTCGGTTAATTTTACTATGATATGACGGCTGACGACTGGTTGTTATTACAGTGAATCGTTATTCGTTATTATTATATGACCATTGACTACGTGAAAGAGGTAATTATTTGCATTATTATCATGTTTTATTGTTCAACATGTGACTTGTGGTGGCCTTATTGGCTTTGACGTTTGATTTTAGTGTATCATATACTCGTGATTTAGTAAACTAAACCCACCATCATGTCCGAGAAAAAAGCCAAAAACAATGCCGACTGGAAGAAACGTGTAAAAGCTGAGTATTTTAGATTACTGCAGGCCAAAAAAACGAAGAAAGACGATGATAATGTATTAGCATGCATGAATAATCAGAAGAAGCTCTATGGTACTTTTAAATGGCATGTTATTGTTTTATGTTTAATACTTTATTGTTGTATTTTTATTATACAGATAAAAAAGCAGAAGAACTCAAACGGTTGTTGTCCAGAAGAGCGGTTTGGGAATGTCGACCATATATAGAAACAGTATCGAGATCTAAACGATCAGAGGTATCTAAGGTGGATGGTATTGGTGAAGAAACTATGAGTGTTCCGATTAAAATAATTAATGCTGTAGCACCTATACCTACTATGTACATCTGGGCACCAATTCAGCAAAATTTCATGGTAACAATTAATAGACAAATAGTTAGATTATAATATAATATTCTATATTTTTATTGCTATTTAATGTTTTGTAGGTGGACGATGAAACTGTACTACATAATATCCCATATATGGGTGACGAGGTACTTGATCAAGATGGTTCTTTTATTGAAGAACTATTAAAAAATTATGATAACAAAGTTCATGATGATGATGCTGCAAACTTTTTAGATGATCAGGTGTTTGTAGACTTAGTTCATGCACTTATACCATTTCAGGTAAAATAAAAATAAAATCTATTTTTTGATTGAGAGATTTAATATTAATGAATTTGTTTAGCAAGAAGAAGATAAAGAACAACAAAGTTTATTGACACCAAAAACGATGGTAAAAAACAGTAAAGATGATAGGCCGTTTCCAAGTGTGGCTATATTTGAAGCCATGTCAGCTGCATTCCCTGATAAAGGATCTCCTGAAGAATTTAAAGAAAAGTAAATATTGCGTTTAATAATTTATTATTTTGTGTAATATTTATGTCTTCATTTAATTTTTTTAGGTATATTGAATTAACATCTTGTGTTGATCCTAATGCACAACCGTCTCAATGCACTCCAAACATTGATGGACCAAAGGCTGAGTCTGTGCCTAAAGAGCAAACTATACATTCATTTTTAAATTTGTTTTGTAGAAGGTGTTATAAATATGATTGTTTTTTACACAGTATGTTCTTATATATTATTTCTTATAAATAACTATTATTTTTAATCTTATTTTTAATTCTTATTTGTTCGTATTGTAGAACTCAAAGAACATGATTCAGGCACTAATTTGCCAATTGGCCTTAAAGGGCCTTTATTAAAACCGTTTTCATCTCACTGTAGTCAAGATTGTTATATGCTACTTGTAAGACTTGTGATATTTAATACATAAAATAAGATTTTAGACAAACTTTTTTTCAGGATGGAATGAAAGAAAAATTAGCTGCTATAGCTGAAATCAAAGCTGAAAAGCAAAAACAAGCAGATAGAGATGAAGAAACTAATAGATCAGGGTCTACTACGATTTCCAGTAATACAAAAGAGTTGTCACCTCAAAACGAAAATAATGAGAAACCAGTTGGTTCTGTTAAATTGTCAAAAAAAGATAGCTCTGACTGGGGTAATGATGCTAGTTCTGAAGATAGCAGAGATAGCAGTAAAGGTATTCTAATGAATAATTAATCCAAATTTATACGTTAAATAATGATGTCAGTTAATTTAATTTTCAACAGATGGCGAATTAGATATGGAAGATCCATTGTTAACAAAAACATCTTTTTCTTTACTTCCACGCATGAGTACAGAAGATAAACAAGTGTGGACTGGATCAGATCAATCAATTTTCCGTGCACTTCGTCGCACATTCTTGAATAACTATTGCGTAATTGCTCAGATGATGTTAACAAAAAGTTGTCAACAGGTTTATGAGTTTGCACAAAATGAAAATGATGAAGTTACTGTCGAAGAAGCTATAAGTGAATTAACTCCGCCTAGAAAAAAAAAGAAAAAGTTACGTTTATGGCAAACACATTGTCGAAAAGTTCAACTAAAGAGAGATTCTGCATCGAATCATTTATATAACTATACACCATGTTCTCATCCACCAAATCAAGGATGTGATGCAACATGTCCTTGTGTAATGGCACAAAATTTCTGTGAAAAATTCTGCAAGTGCAGTTCAGATTGTGAGTGTTCCAAGATTTTTTATATTAGATTGTGTACTTAATGTAAGTACTTATTATATTTCAGGTCAAAATCGATTTCCTGGTTGTCGATGCCGTGCTCAATGCAACACAAAGCAATGTCCTTGTTATTTAGCTGTTCGGGAATGTGATCCAGATTTATGTTTAACTTGTGGTGCTGATCAGTTCAATTTAGAAAATATAACGTGTAAAAATGTCAGTGTTCAAAGAGGCCTTCGTAAGTTTACTAAAATGTGTTAAAATTGTTTGCATTTATAATAAATATTTGTGTTATATTTTAGGTAAACATTTATTAATGGCGCCTTCAGATGTGGCTGGTTGGGGTATATTTTTGAAAGATTCTGCACAAAAAAATGAATTTATATCTGAATATTGTGGAGAAATTATTACTCAAGACGAAGCTGATCGACGTGGGAAAGTTTATGATAAATACATGTGTAGCTTTTTATTTAATTTAAATCATGGTATGTACTATACAAAAATAAACAGGGTGATTTATTTAACGTAAGACACTCAATATTTCAAAAAGTATTTACGGTTTTGATAATATTTTTATTACACAATATCAAGTTACAAAAAACATTTTTCAAAAAAAAAATGTTTTAAGTTTTTATTTTTTAAATTACAACACACAGTTTTAATTTTATAATCCAAAGCAGAATATTTTTTCCGATTATTTTGATACATAAAGATTGAATTTTGAATGAGTAGTTTATGAATTATAAGTATTTGAAGTTTAGATGAACAGTGTGGGATGGTATGCGGGTACCTCGCAACATGTTTGCCCACTACTCCACTCATCTCAACTTAAAATACTTATAACTCAAAAACAATTTGTCCAAAATTCGATATTTATTTATTAAAATACTCAGAAAAATATTCTGCTTTGGATTATAAAATTAAAACTTGTATGTTGTAATTCAAAAAAAGTAAAAAACTTAAAAATATTTAAAAAATATTCTTTTAAAAAAAAGTTGTTTTGTAACAACTTGATACCATGTAATAAAAATATTATCAAAAACTTAAATATTTTTTGAAATATAGTGTTTTACGTTAAATGGATCACATTGTGGATACTATATTTTTAATTAAAAATTTAAGTTTTTTTTTTTGTATAATATTAAATTTTGAGTAAATGACTTAAATGTTGCTATTGTTTGTAAAATAGATTTTGTTGTTGATGCTACACGAAAAGGCAATAAAATAAGATTTGCCAATCATTCTATAAATCCAAATTGTTATGCTAAGGTAATGATGGTAAATGGTGATCATCGAATTGGCATATTTGCTAAACGTCCTATACAACCGGGCGAAGAATTGTTTTTTGACTATAGGTTAATAATTTATTTTCAGAAATCATTAAACACTTATACATTGACTTAATATTATTCTTGTTATTATATTTTTAGATATGGACCAACTGAGCAACTTAAATTTGTTGGAATTGAAAGAGAAATGGAATTTTTACCTTAATATTTTAAACAAGATAGATTTTCATTAATTTTACCTATATCATGGCATGTATGTTATGAATACATAAACTGTTTACAGTATTTACTGCTTTCCCGAGTGCTATAAATGGATTACTTATAATACTACATCATTAAAAGTACCTATGCATATTATAATTTAAGTATACTGTACTTAGATAATTTTGGCAAAAATTTGCTATATATTCAGGTAATTTTAATATTCAGATATATTCAAATACCTTATTCAGGCATACATGCAAACTTAATTTCAATCATTTTTAATTAGCTTGTACTAAATAAAACGACACTGTTACATTAGTTTTTAAGATTAACATTATTTATATATGTATTAGTTAATTATATAAATTAAACAAACTTTGCACCAATAAGTATTTAAACATTATATTTTTAAAAATTTAATTTTAGTCTATTCAAATTCTCCGCTCTTAAATATGTTTAGATATCACTATAATAATAAGAAATATAAGTTTATGTTGTATAATTGTTATATTATAGTAACATAAAAAAATCTTATTTTCATTGATAAATTTTTAAACATTTAGTTTAAATTGAATATTATACAAACAGGAATATAAATACATAATATTTCTTAATATCCAATATCAATAAATTAACAAGTCTTATCACAATAAATTGTAATCTGTTTAAGATGTATCTAATTGAATACATTACTCAGTATAAATTAAAAATCTTGTACAATAAGTCATTATATAACAATGTTTTGTTATGATTTGAGATTTTATTTAAATTAACATTATATTAATTTACCATGACTCAATTTTTAAATTTTTTTTTAAATTTTGATTTTATTTTTTTTTATTAGACTTTAAAAAAAGTTGCTCTTAAAATAATCTTTAAAAAGTTATAGTCTTCAATTGTTTTCATTTATGAAATAAAATATTCAAATATTTTTGTGTAACTTGTTCTAATGTCCTACTAAACTCAAGAAGTATAATTTATTTAGCAAGTTTTTCATTTATTTTCTATTTGTTAAAAAAATGTTAATTTCATTAAGTATCTGTATACTATAATCAGGATTAAATTTTGAATATAGTAAGAAAATAGTGGCATATTTATTGGTTGTGGGTGGTCTAGATAAAATTATATCAAAATAAAAATATTCATTTTCTTGATAAATGAATGAATATGCCACTGAAAGATACTATTAACAATCTAGTCCCTTTAACAATTATTTATGTAAAATATTAAAACTTTGCACATAATATATTTAATATTTTGTTCATTATATATAATTATATATATATATATATATATATATATATATAATTAATTAAGAAGAAGCAGTAATATAAGTTAGAGTTATTGTTATAATTATATGTTCATTAATTATTTTTTTATAATTTATAGAAAAACCTACTCTATTATTTGTACTAAGTTGAGTTTTTAAAAAAGAATCATTTTAATTGTATACCTTTATACATTTTTTAATTTTTTTTTAAATTTTATCTCTTAGGCAATGTGAAACAAATTTAACTTTTTATATTCAAATTTAGATACAAATTGTAATTGAAAATACTTAATAAGTGTTAAACAAAAAAATTAACTAGAACTTTTCAATATTTTAAATTAAAGATTGCACTTTTTCACAACACAGGGTATAATATTATTTTACTCCCTCTCAAATAACCTGAAATATATTTTATACTCAATAGTTAATTAATAAAATTCATCAACATATTAAATTTAGAAATCCACTTTTTTTTTTCATGCAAATTAAAAAAAAAAATAGTTTATTTACTTAGAAAATTGTATACCAACATATATTTAAAGCGGGTTCATATTTTTCTATGTGAAGATATTATGATTTTGTGGTATCTAATTAAAATAGTCAATGATTTTTACTTTTTAGAAATTAAAAACAAAAAAATTAATGTAGTGTGCTTAACAGATTATGGGTATAATATAGATAATTATCTTTAATATTCAGCTGCAAGTACTACCATACATGTAGATCTAACCGACCTATGATAATTATTTTACTACAAATTAGTGATTGGTCAAGTTATAATCTTACCATTAATAGATACATCATATTATATATTAATTGTTATAGGAAAAAAATTGTATTCATAAGATTAATGTTTTAACAATATTATTTAATTATATTAATTT
The DNA here is from genome assembly GCA_014851325.1 of Pentalonia nigronervosa. Lineage (NCBI taxonomy): Eukaryota > Metazoa > Arthropoda > Insecta > Hemiptera > Aphididae > Pentalonia > Pentalonia nigronervosa. The sequence continues at coordinate 13,980 of JACXSJ010000202.1, forward strand.
TTATTATTTTTGGCGAGAATAAAATATTGTTAATAAATCAATTAAGAAAAATTTTTTAAATTTTATTTTAGATTTTTCTATGAATGAGATAAGAATCTTATAATGATTATGAATGTAAAAGGGTTTATTTTTATAAAAAGCACTAAATTGTAATAGTTAAGTACCTAGCTACAAATATTATTTTTAAATTACATCAAAATATCTATGAAAAAAAAAATCTGTTTTAGATTTTTTGGTTACAGTATGAACTACTTATAAGGGACCTTGTTTAAATTTTCAATCCTTAACTATAAAAATTAAACATTTTATCATTTTTAAACTACAAAAAAATTTCTAAATATTTGTTATTTTGATGAATTTTGTTTGTGAGTTACACCAAAAAAAAACAAAATCAATTTTGCGGAAAACTAGTTCTGCGTAAAAATTCTGTTTTTTTAATTTTTGTATTTTCTGACGCTTTTGGAAATTATTGTGAATTTTAAATTCTGAGCGGAGCTAGAATGTATTGATTTTACAATGATGTGTGTTTTTTTTCTGTCTATACACAAGTAGTTGGAATACTTCGATTTTTTTTATCGGTATCTTTTCCAATAGAAAAGTGAATCTATATGGTACTTTTAAGTAGTAATTTTGGATAATTTTCAATAGTTTTTAAAAGTGTTGGGAAAAACAAAAACAAAATAATAAAAACCGGGAATTTTACACAAAATCGGTTTTTAGGAAAATCGATTTTGATTTTTGGATAAATCAAAAAAAAATTATTACATGAATCATAAATATGAGCATTTTCTATAGTCAATAAAATTTTCAATATATTTTGACTAAGCTATTTATAAACTTAAGACATTTTTGATTTTTTAAAATTTTTTTATGATTTTCGATAAAAATATTTTTTATTTGTTAAAAAACTTGAAAATTTAATACAAGGTTCTTTATAACTTGATGTAAATGAAACTTAAAAAAAAACGAGCGTACGCCTACAATAGTTTTTAATAAGCATTTAAAGTTAGAATTTCAACAAAATCTCAGAAATTCGCATTTTCTGTTTAAGGTATGAAATTTTAACACACGATTTTCTAGATATGTGTAGTTCATGAACGAGTCTCCGAGTCGACTCTTTTAAGTGAATTGAATGAATTGAATCAGTGTTTCCCAAATCAGTGACACGGCAATTCAATGCAACACTACCAAGTACCTAATACCAACACTGCTACTTCCAAATCTGAAATTATCATCTTATCAGTAAAATTTTAAAACCAGTCCAGCTATCAGCTATATTATGAACAGTTAACACAATCCCGGTTAGGACCTCCGCACATATATTCATAAATCGTGGGCCAATGGCAAAGCAATTCTGAGTTCTGATAAGTGTTAACAGTACACAAACACAATATGTGTTAAATATTAAATACAGTGAAACCTCGATATCTCGAACTCCAGTATCTGGAAGTTTCGATATGTCGAATTACTACGACTTACGACGAATTTATACGAAATTAAACTTACGACTTCGAGATACCGAAGTTTCATTGTAGTAAATGGTAAATTATGATCAAAAGTTTAAAATACGAAAACAAAAACAGACTGCAAAGTACAAATATATTTTAATATATATATATATAATATATTGTGCTTAGATGTCTTAAAATTGTATTTACTATTTATATAAGTTTAAACATATTGTATATTATTCATTTACCCTGCCACAATATTCTAAGCTTACATTATAATAATATATTTATATAATATTAATGATATTAATTTTATGTTTTTTTACATAAACTATATTTTTTTAATAAAAAAAAAAATGAATCTTTTAAATTATTTAAGTAAAAGTTTTAGAGTGTGTGTATTTAACTTTTATAATTTTTAAGTGAAAATGTATATACATTATAATCATTTTAATTATTATATGAAGTTAATTTCATGAAACTTCTATGTCGTAGGTATAGTATCACTTTTTACTGTAGTAAGGTTAAATAGTGTTTTTTTTTATTGTAAGCCGATGCAGACATGCAGTTGGACATTATTTAATAAATAACAATTATTATTTTAAAAACGATTCTTTCATACAAATTTCAATAACAATATTTATCTAAAAAAAAATGTATTTGAAAGTGTATTCAATAGTAGAGAGAGAGCGAATTATATTCAAATACGTTTTTATATACTTCTATAAATTATTACGTGTAATTATATTTTAATTATATTTTATGTTTCACAAATACTCGGCCGTATTGACACGAAATAAACAAATTATTTTCCAAAAAAGCAGTGGCCTCATTTGAGGGGGGGGAGAGAGGCAAGGTGGACATTTGCCTCTGTTTGATTGTAAAAACAGTCCAATTATTGGGCCGGTTGTTAGTGAAATACCAGAACCATAATTTTTCTAATTTTGAGGAAATAATGTAATATTGTGTAATAGCATTGGAAAACTATAGTCACAATAGTAATTAATATTTCTAGTTTTCTAGTCTGACGCTGATACTATAGAAATTATAAAATGATCACTCTTAAATTTATCCATAATCAAAAAACCTCTATAATAGAAGGTACTTATTTAAAATTATTCGATTTTTCAATTACGTTTTATATAGTGATTTAATTTGTTCAACCCTCTAGAAAAATTTGAAATTATGTCACTGAGGTATACTGGGTGATCCATTTAACGTAGACACTCATTATTTCAAAAAATATTTACGTTTTTGGAAATATTTTTGTTACATTGAATGAAGTTGTTACAAAACAACACTTTTAAAAAAAAAATATTTTTTTAAATATTTTTAAACATATTTTTTTAAGTTTTTTATTTTTTTGAATTACAACATACAGATTTAATTTTATAATTTAAAGCAGAATATTTTTCTAAGTATTTTGATACATAAAAATTGATTTTTGGTTGAGTAGTTTATGAGTTATAAGTATTTGAAGTTTAGATGAGCAGTGTGGGATAGTTTGCGGGTACCTCGCAATTTGTTAGTCCACTACTCCACTTATCTAAACTTAAAATACTTATAATTCAAAAACAATCTGTCTAAAATTCGATTTTTATTTATCAAAATACTCAGAAAAATACTTTGAATTATAAAATTAAAACTGTATGTTGTGATTCAAAAAAGTAAAAAACTTAAAAAAAAATAAAGTTAAGAAATATTAAAAAAAAATTTTTTTTTTGAAAAATGTTTTTTTGTAACGACTTCATATTATGTAATAATTGTTTTTTTTTCAATATATATATAAATAAATATATTAAATACTCAAAAAATATTAATTATAATTAAGCTTCCATACGAAAATGATCAAATCCATGTTACTTACATTTTTTTGAACACTCATCAACTGAGTACACTTCACCAAAACTAATACTTGAGTCAAGAATACGATTAGATATGTTAATTCAAAGATACGGTGTTCAGCTATTTACAAATTAATATAGGTACCTACCTATACAGATTACATTTATAGACACATTGTAATAAATAATTAATCAAAGTGCATAGTCTTTGATTTATGATTTTTTTGACATTACACACACGACTCGAGCATCGCATACTGTCTACCTGATATAATTAGTAATAATTAGAATAACATCAGAAAATAGTTGTTTATAAATATGTTTAAAACGATTGCAGTCTTGTGGCTGTTTGTATCAAACAGTTTGGTATCATCCGAATTTATTAGTGGATGTTTAAGTAACTCTTTCGAACCAAACTGGTGGCAAGCAAATATCGTTTATCAAATATACGTGAGATCATTCAAAGACAGCGATGGAGATGGAATCGGAGATTTGAATGGTTAGTGCACTTTCCTAACCATGACACTGTAAATATTTCTCATCGGCACATTAAGTTCGACTACATACAAGCATACAATTATGTTTAATATTTAATTAATAATACGTATTGGATCTTATAAAAATTTGAATTAAAAATATTTATTTATTATGTAGCCTATATAATTAAAATATTTTTTTTTTTATTTTAATGTAAAATATTTAAAATGGTATATCATAAAAAATCGATGATTCTATGTATCTTAGTTTTAAAATAAATATTGATACTTCTTTCTATATTTTATAGGTATAACTGAAAAAGTGCTATACTTCAAAAGTTTAGATGTCGGTGTAATTTGGTTATCGCCAATATTCCTCTCTCCACAAAATGATTTCGGTTATGACATATCGGACTATAAAGAGATCGATCCCGTTTATGGTACAATGACGGACTTTGAACGGTTGAGGAACGAGTTTCATAAAAATGGTATAGCACTTTCAACTTAATTAAATTTTTTTTCTAAAGAATAATTCAACAATTATTTTTCTCATATGGATCTTATCCATATAGGTATAAAAGTATTGTTGGAATTTGTGCCTAACCATACAAGTGATGAACATGAATGGTTCCAAAAATCAATTATGAGAATTGAACCTTTTACTGACTATTACGTATGGAAGGATCCGATTATTGGCAAAAATGGCAATAAGACGCCTCCGAGTAACTGGGTATAAGTTATAACAATCTAAATTATAGTATAATAAAATATAAGCTAATGGTAGGTCGAAATATCAAAAGTGTAACATTTTTGATGTACCTATGGTATAAATTGGAAAGTCAGATTTTGAGATATTTTTTTATATTTTTATCCCAAAAAAAATGTGGGTGGGTACTTATATCATAACACTTTTCGGAGGTTATGTAATTATACTGGGTTTTGTTAATGTAAATACAATGTATATTGATATTCTCTATTTCATTTAAGTACAACAATAAATTTAATAACATTTAATGTGATCAGGCAAAAATATATTATATTTTTTAAAAGTTACAATAAATAATAGATAGGTATGTTACCTATCAACTACTTATTAACTTTAATAACTACTGTAATCCATTTTTATACCAAGTGAAATCAATAGATAATATTGTTTTGATGTGCAGTATAAATATAATGGTTTAAAAAATTCCAGTTAAGTGTATTCAATAGTGGATCTGCGTGGACATGGAACGAACAACGACAACAGTATTATTTACATCAATTCCAAGCAAAACAACCAGATTTGAACTATAGGAATCCATCAGTTAGAGAAGCAATGAAAGTAATCATCACTTGTCAACCAAAAAACATGCATATTGACTGTAGTTAACCAATCAAACTTTTTATAATTTATTTTCCCTAGAACACGCTTTTGTTTTGGTTGGAACGCGACGTAGATGGGTTTAAAATGAATTCGGTAAATTTTTTATACGAAAGTGAAGATTTAGTTGATGAGCCGAAATCGAATCAAATTGGTTATTTGGACACTGATTACTATTCGTTAAATCATACGAGGACGGTTGATCAGCCGGAAGTTTTTACAATTGTACATGAATGGAGGCAGTTGTTTGATAAATACAGGACAAAGGAAAAGAAAATGAAGTAAGAATGGAGTTATATTATAAATACGCATGCTATTCATTATAATATCGTTACAATTGAAAAAATTATATTTTATTATTTCACTGTATACTGTTGTCTTACTGTCACTTATTTCACTTGTAAAGCGTTGGCTAGATTTAAAGCTTTATTGATACGATTGTTTTAGTAAATATATAGGTATTCAAATTTATATCTACTATAATATGATTCAAATGTCCATTGGCCATAAAACATATGTAAGTCTTTGCAGGAAGCTTGATTATTTCATCAGTTACCACTCACCACATATTACTGGACTGTATATTATTAATAATGAACACAACTTTTTTCAAAATTTTTTTATGGTATTTTTATTTTTCAAGGTGGTTCGCAAAGTATGCGCGCTAATTCTCTATTAATGCATTAATTCAAATTCAGATTATTGGAATTTTTAAGCATACCTATATTATTTTTGAATACTTAAATTTTTTTATACGTACTATTTAACATGTTGCTATATGTTTTACGTTTTTACGACTGAGACTAAACATTCATGTCGTACGTCTTCTTAAGTTTAGGTAAACTATTAAATATTAAAAAAACCACAATTTGAACAAATTATCATTATAGAGAGGAAAAATTTGGGTGAGAACTGAAAACCTAGGTAAAGTGTCTCTTTATGTATCGATCTTTACCCTTATGACGATTTAATATTGAATCATTAAACATTTTAAATACAGTAGAAAATTATAATACCAATGTTATTAAATATAAATGATTACATTTATTTTGTTTATGACAATAATTTATAATTTTAAACGATTACAAACTGGTGTTAAAGACTTTTCGTGGTAGAATGTCACTCGCCTTTGGACAAGGTATTTTCATATTACGGTAATAAAACGTCACCCGGCGCTCATTTCCCTTTCAATTTTTTATTTATTGAAACTTTCAATCAACAATCTGATGCGGCAGCTGTTCATAACATGATAAAATACTGGATGCAGAATATGCCTAATGGAACATGGCCTAACTGGGTAGTAAGTAGAAAAATACTTGATGTCTTTTCCTCGATAACAATATTACCGCCAACGAATATATTGTATACTGCTGTGTCCTATACAGTTAGGTAACCACGATAACCCGAGGGTGGCTACTCGGAGCAATCCAATGTTAATAGATGGACTTCATATGATTCAAAACCTTTTGCCGGGCACCGCAGTGGCGTATTACGGAGACGAGCTCGGTTTGATCAACACAAACATCCGTTGGGATCAAACAGTCGATCCGTCTGGTCTTAACGTGGGACCACATCGGTATTTGCAATTTAGCAGAGATCCTGTACGAACCCCATTCCCGTGGGACACCTCATATAATGCAGGTATATGATGATTAAATTAATGATGCTGTTAATTTATTAAATACGAGTATATTAATATTTTAAGCTCTATTAAACGTCGATACATTAATTTTGGGATTACAGGTTTTTCCAATTCATCTAAAATGTGGCTTCCAATCAATCCAGACTATTGGGAAAAAAATATGTTAGAAGAATCAAAACGCAGAAGTAATCTGAAGATCTACAGACAACTGTCTCAATTACGGAAGAGTCCAACATTTGTTAAAGGCGATTTGCATTTATACACTTTGTCGAAATGGGTGTTTGGATTTTCAAGGTACGTTTTTAACAGTTAATTAATTTTTTTCATTACAAAAGACATGTATAAAAATCAGTAAAAGAAATTTTATTCTAAGTTTATGACTTGTTAACTTGAAGGAAGGGGTGTACAAGTGATACTAATTATAAAACTCCGAACTAATTATAAAGACTCCGAAAAGTCTCATACATTTACAATTTAACTGTTAATACTTTTTTTATTACATTTAAAAAAATAATAAATAATGTTCGATTGTGATATAAGATATAACTATAAATAAAAGTATTGTATATAGTCTATACCAGTGGTTTGTCTATTGTCTTCTAGTACAACTAGATATCTATATACATCATTATATGCCAATGTATTATTTATTGTCTTAAAGGGCACAAATACATTAAAACAAGTTTGTTTCAATTTAAAGTAGATTATAATATAAGAAATATTATGTGGATCTCATACGTTTAACTCTAATTATTCAACGAGACACCGACGCTTGAAAATATGAGTGTGACGTCATCGAGCCGAAATGTGAATAATGGCATATATTTTATGCGCAAAAGTATTTAGATTAACACAACGATTTCAATCAGTAAACTTAACATTTTTAAATTTGTTATTTTTGTATTCTGAAGTGTATTTACGTGTTTATGACACTAGTGAGATTATAATTTTGATATATTTTCTAGTTTTTTCTTAGTATTTAGTAAATACTAGATACTAGGTAGTATCTAGTAAATATTTCGTGAAATTTTGTTTGTGTCCGTGATGTCGGCGTAGCGGCAACAGTGCAGTGATTTATATTAATTATTAGGCATAAGATATTACATTTGTTGTTGAAGCCTCTTAACTTAATAATAAAAAAAAAATAACAAGGTATTATGTTACATTTGAATTTACACTATTGTAAGATAAAAAAAAAATAAAAAATATTATCGTAAGTTATTGAAATCATTGTGTAAACCAAGTGATTTCGACTTTTACACGTAAAACATGGGCACTTGTTGCCTATAATGATGTTATGTGGCTATTTATCAGCCTTATATTCTTACTAGTTGAATTCTACTGATAGAAACTATCTAGTTGAATAATCATTTTTAATTTTGGATTTTTACTCAAACGTTTTTCGTTATATTGACTACAATGATAAACTAAAAAATTTAAAATAAATAAAATAAAAAGGTCGGTAAGTGGATACCGCTCTGCTGTACAGTTGGTGTCGAGTGGATCAGTGTAATGGATGTGTTAAATTTGAATTCAATGATATAAAATCATTGTTTACAATTCTTTTGTAATTAGCGATTCTTAGCTAGGACGGTCTATTAGCCTAAATTACTAAGTACATTGTGTGATATTATTGCTATTTGATGTAATTTATTTTACTATTAATAATACAGTAGATTAAATAAATTTTTTCCAAATTAAATTTAAAAATATCATTGAGTGTATAAAATATAATAATATACGTTAAATGTTTTAAGTACATACGAAACATATTTTTAAATTACAACAAAATAAGAAAATCGTTACCTGAAAATTCATTAGTTTACGGGTGAATATTCAATGTTTAATTTTAAACGCTCATAAAAAATTAGTTTGACTTTCCAGTAAACTTTTTTGTTGCAAAAAGTATACAAACTTATGGAGAATCAATCTTGCGGTTAATTTTTAAACAGTTTAAACAAAAAAATGTTAATGAATTTTTAAATTAAAAAAAAATTGCAAATTTTCTTGATTTTAACTTTAGACACGTAAAAAAAACTATTGTAGACTTCGCTCAACTTTTTTTAAAATTTTTTCCAACAATAAGTTATGAGAAATCTAATTAGGAAAGAAATATTTTTAAAGTAAATTTTGAAGTTTTGGAAGTTTTTTGACCTAGTAAATAATTTTTTTATCAACAATAAAAATCGTGATGAAAAACAAAAAAACGCACTACAGTGTTAAATCAATATATTTTTCGCTCCCTTAGAATCTAAAATAAAATGTTAGTGTATATCTTTAATCCATTTTATACATTTTATTTTTATATCTCCTATAGTCTATACATATTTCATTTTTACATCTTCCAATGTTATAAAAGATAAAAACTATTGCTATTATAGCCTATGCCCTTTAGGTAATATTGTAACATCAGTTTAGTTGGTTTATTGTCATTTATAGAAGAGGTGTATTATATTGAGTTATTTCGTCTAGTATAAATATTATAGCAGAGTTTAGCCAGTTGTTTAAAATGCTTTTAATTGAATTTTATATTTTTTTCTTAATTGAAGAATTCAGTTAAATTATAAGGTTATAAATAATAATTAGTTTTATAAATGTTTTAATTTTTTTAATCAATAAAATAATAATAATATTCTTATATTATTTAAATAACTATTTATTTCATGTGAAATCACTGAATTTATAAAAATTTCAAATTATTATGTAGTTCAGACCGCATACTTTTTTTTATAGTACGGTAGACCACAAATTCATTGACCAACTACATATTAAGAGCCTAAAATTGATTAATATACAAAAATAATTCTTAATTAAATTAATATAATAATTGAGTCAAAATATAACTAATTATTATTTATTTATTTGAATAACTGTGTTAATGAATTAACAAAACAAAGATTTTTAAAACTAAATTTAATTTATTGTAGGAGTTTTTATGATCATCCAACATACTTTATCGTAGTTAACTTTGGGAGTGAAATAGAATCAGTTAATTTGTTAAAAGCTAGAAATACTCTACCACTTAATTTGATAGTGAAGGTTTCTAGTGTTAATTCTGGATATGTAACTGGGTAAGTAACGAGATATTATAATATACATAATATAGTTATATTACTTATATTTGTATAATAACAATAACTCACACAATTATGTTTAATTATTATGTTGTTTTTATATTTTTTTAGAAACGTAGTAAATACAAAATTATTTTTGTTGAGACCAAAAGCCGCCCTTGTGCTCACTACAAAATATCGATGATTGATTATGTCAAATTATATTTTAAATTTTTATTTATTTATTGTGGCACATAGATTTACTTATATTTGTTATACTCAGAGAACAACAAATGTATTTTATGTCGAACCTATGAAGCTTAAATTAAATATTGATCTAATTAATCAATTTTGTGAGTATCGTTAAGCTTGTTTTCGATATCTTAATATAAATATGTAACTACTAAACAACAGTTGTATGTAAATATAATATATAGTACCTAATACCTATACATAGGTACTTTGGTATGGATTAATGTTATTCAATAACCGACAACCATTATGAACCATCTTAATTAATAATCAGTTATGTATACATAAAACATAATACTAATACGATACTAAAAATACGGTAAGTACCTATAATATTTTTATCACTTATATTTGAAATGGTATAGTATCATATTTTTGGAACACGCCAACGTATCAACAGTTTCGCTCCGAATTTTAGTAACAATCAACATCGAAGAAAATTGTTCCTAGACGGCCATATGGGCCATAGCCTTGATTTCCACATATTATGCTTTATTATTACTTATTATAAATTACTTATTGTTTAATTAAAATATCGGTAATGGTCTAATACGCAACATACACGTCATAATTTTCGACCTATACTGATAAAATTTTCACTATAATAAAATAAAAAATGTACACGAAAAAGAATTTAAAAAGGTCATAGTCGGTGGAATTTACATGCGTCCATAAGTTTATGAGCTATATGTAGATTTCTTAATAACGGTAATCGTCGTTACGGAAATATTATATAAGTTTTGTATTCTTTGTACCAATTGAATACTGTACCATCTGAAATTTGAAAATATTATTTAAAGTACTAAAATTCCTTAAGACAAATTCAAAATATTAATATGTAAGTCGCGTATGAATCCTGGTTACTAAAATATCGATTTCAACACTACATTAAAAAGTATTGTCAATTGATAATATGCATTCTGATATTCAAATATTTTAATATATTATAATTATTATATGGTACCTAAAATAAAATATATAATGTACATTTTACTACACGTATACAAATATTTACTTACAACCCGTAATTTTATCTTTGTATAAAACTATTTTATAAATTGAGAATGCAGTAAATTTATATAACAAATCGACGTATGTGATGAACGATGTGTCGACTTCAATAATTATTACTTGTCATTTGGTAACGTCATTATACAACTAAGAACTCTACATCATTTGTGTTCATCTTTAATATAAATAACAAAATTCGAAACATACATTTTAATCAATTTTTATTTATTTATTACGAAGATATAAATTTAAAATAGGTTAATAATTATCAATTATCATAAATCAGGTAATATAAGAAAAAAACTGACATATTCATCGAAGCCAAATAATAGTACTGTGACGATCGTATTTTATATTTGTGTTTACATACACAACAGTGACAACTGACAGGACACAACATTATAATACTGCTTTTATAGTGTCATGAGTGATGGTAACTGAAACCGCGGTAGGTATTTCTTTCGTGTAACTTATGGTGATTTGACGCACTAGGACAAGTATAAATAATCTTTTGTTGTAATCTGTTGTAATTACGTACGACGTACCCATATACTAGGTTGAAGGTATAGTTTATTTTATCGTCGAGTCAAAATATATGCTGTAATGCAGTGAACACATCACATAGATGTCTGCAGTGTACTTATATACTATATGAATATCAATTAGCGAAGAAAAAATATCAATTCGGTAAATAATAATAAATGTAGCTGCCGTCATGATTTATTGTTCAGCACGGCCTTGTCCACAGGGGAAGATTGCCTTCTATTTTATACACAGCATAGTACACTATACACAGATAATACCCGTGACGAATACGAAAAACCGCAGCAGTGTAGGCGTGACAGTAATAGCTGCAGACCGACGACGAAATGGATTTTGTGGATGGAACTCGAGACTCGGCCGGCGCCGGACGACCAGAACGGATAGTAAAAGTCTTCGGGTAGTCTGAACTCGTACGTGGGTGGTTCGGCGAACGTCTTGACTGGTGGCCGGGTCAGGTCCACGAACACCACGGTGACCGTCACCGGCACTTCAAAGACCGCCGATCGTTCGCCGCCGCCGCTGACCGTGACAGTCGATGCCGTATAGTTGGCCAGCACGCCCAGCACGGTGGCCCGAGGGCCGTCAAACGGGCCCACGTGCGAGTAAAACACCCGAATGTGCACGCCGTCCGTCACGGCCAGACACGAGTCTTCAGACTGCGGCGGTTGCTGCGCGGGCGGCTTGATGACGATGAACGGTATCCACTTGGTCACGTCCGGGTCACCGAGACTGGCAACCAGGACGCCTTCGTAATCTCCGAGCATCGCCATCGTCTGTAACACACAATATCGGAATAAGTAAAAAATAATAATAAGCTTGCATGTGATTAAGAGGATGTCAGCGTACAAGTACACTTGAAGTATATAACAACTGCAATATTGTCTACGTATTCACTATCAACTAATACACAGGTACCTAGTACATATCCGATGCACCTAGTATATAGTTGTTGTCAGTCGGTATACATCAGACTAGCCCGCAGATTAAAATGATGATAAATGATATAATAATAATTTATTTAAGTATAGGTACACAATAAATAAAAATGTTGTGTCATACTTCGTTTTGAATGTCGTTACAAATGTCTGTGAACGAAACGCCGCCACCGGGTGTGGAATGGTCTTCGGCTTTCTTGGACAACTGTATATTCCGACGTCGGACCCGGACGCGACACCGGACGTTGACGCTTTCCAGGAAGTTGACGGACTGCTGAGGCCCGGTGGAATGAATGCACACACCATGGCCGTCCGGTTCTGGTAATTCCATCAACTTCGGGTGTCGAAGTTTCACTATGTCTTTGCTACCTGTGGTTACCAGCACCGGGCTCCCGGTCACGTAACCGGGTTTACCACTCCGCTCGTATGACTCTACTGTAGATTTGACGGTGGCCCAAACGAACCGAACGCCGAACCTCTGGCTGAGGTAGATGGAACGGCCGACATCCGGCACGTCTCGATGATAAAAGTGCACGTCCACCCGGCGGACGCCCCTAGACCCGTTGTGCGTCACCAAGTACTTGACCCCATCGACGATCCGATGGCAAACGCCGTCCAAGTAAACGGGCTCATAGTGTGGACGGTGGTCGTTGCCACTGGTACCGACTCCGACTTTCCCAACCTGACAATCGTACGACGATCCGTTCACCGAAACGCAGTGGTGGTGTGCCGTCGCTTGGATGGCGACCAAACCGATTTTCTGTAATCATCAAAAGTCTCACAGTTATCACTCGTCATCGATCTCAATATCAAAACTAACAGAGTTATTAAATATTTGCAATGGTACTACGATATAATAATGTATACGTTTTTAATACACTTCGAAGATCAGTTTTTAAAATATTTGTTGAACCGGCTACGCTAGGTTCTTTTCATGAAATGGTCATCAGTTTCTTGTAATTAAGATATAATATAATAAACCCCAGTATAAAAGCGTAATTATAGAATCTTCACCTCGATCTTTTGAATGCTATTGTAAATGGGTTGTATCACTTTGAACAACCCTCTTTCACCGTAGTAGAATTTGAAACTCAACGATGAGTTGTTGTTACAAACGTCCGTCAGATTAGGTACGAACGTCTTGCAGTTTGTTTCCTTTGTCTTTAAGTATTCAACGGGTTCTTCGATGCTACACAGCGAATCAAGAGCACTGTTTTTCAAACCTAATTACATAAAAATCATATATTAACGTTATTAGTTTTTTTGCCAGGTGGTAGTTGTGCTGCATACGCTGAGAACTCTACTGACCAAATGTTTTAATTTCAGAAGAATTTACGTCAGTAACGATGTTAAACATCCACCGTGAAGACTTATAAGTTAGGTCATAGTTGTTGTATACGGAGGAATCCACTTGAAGTGTTGACGTAAGAGGATGATGTCTGTTGATAGTCTTTTCATCGCGCCAGGTGAACATGTTCCGTTTCCGAAGAGAAATTTCTACTTGAGTTTCGGATTCGATTGTCTGTAATACACGTTACCGAAACATACAAACATATAGCTTTACAACATATTTACTGTCTTATATTATATAATATATACCTACATAATATAAGTATATATACATACGTCTCGTTCAGGATAGAAATAATCCGATGGTACATTTTCAATCACCACATAAAATAACGAAGAATCGAACAAAATCGATTCTTGCTTTATCAAAGTAGACTTTGCTTGATCGGAGCACAACGTGAACGTCTTTAATTCGTGATTGGTGCAATCTGTATCGCAACAACAGTTTATGTCACAGCTACCGTACTACGAACAATAAGTATATATTATAATATACATATTTTATATAACTCCACACATATAATGGTTTCCAAAAACGAATTGTCCTAAGTAAAAATATGATATATCATATAATTTAACGGATAAAGTTGCCGATCTAGTTTTTTGCAATGGTATATAAATATAAAAAACGAATAGAGGTACTTACGATTCGGTCACAGTGGCAGTATTTATAGGGAACGAAACGAACAACTTCGGCGCCGTTTTCAGACAAGTATTTCGGCGGTGAGATGCTAGTAAATTCCGTAGTGGTGGTGGTGGTAGTAGTGCTGGTTCTGGTAGTATTGGTGGCGTTTGTCACTGGTAAATTAGTTTCAGTTGTCATGACGTTAGTTTTTCCAACGGGAGGTTTAACGACGACAGTAACGTTCAAGCTGCTAGAAGTAACATTTCCGGAATCGTTTATCTTGTAGCCGCCAAGTGGCGCTATGGTTTTGTCATTAACCTGCACGACCACGTTTTTGAGCGTCGATCCTTTGGAATCGTTTTCGGAGACGTCGTAACGAATTATTTGCGGGTTACCACCTCCGACAGCGGTCGTTTTGGGTGCATTTTTTGGCGGCGTCGTCGTCGTCGTCGTCGTCATCGCCGCAGCCACCACCGTCGTTGTCTGCACCGAGCATGTTTCGTTGGTTGCACAGTCTTTGATGGGGGGAGTCATATTCCCGGCGTACACGCAGCCGACCGACAACAACACCACGGTCGTGACAAAAGCCACGTGCCTACTACCGATCATTATTATAGTTCCACTCCGTATCGTCGAAAGTTCCGGGAGATTACGTTTAACCGGAAGCGCACCGTTCCCAGTGATTCAGTGTGCAACCGGTACCGGTCCGTGCCACAGTATACGAAATCTGGCGATTTTAGCTGGGCACCACCGCCGAGGAAAAACCGGCGGAACTCGTCCCTGAGATTACCTATACAAAATGGTGCTTCGAGTTATTACTTATTATAAACGATCCATATTGATCTTCACAGTCGTATACAAAAATGTATTCCGTGGTGTGTATCGAGATGATCATAAATCAGGTTTAAAAATATAAAAGTGATAGGTAATATAATATATTGCTAATATATTAGCAGTTCTTTTTTTAAATTAAAAATAAACTTAGTAATACCTATGTTTACATTACTATATATTAAACTTACAATTTTTCTTTAAATAAAGTTCAAAATCATAAAAAATTACAATTTAAAGCATACGGATTGAATACTGAAGTAAAACTATGATTGAATTCAAATCTATAGAAAATTTGAGAATCCAGAAAAACAGATACCTATTCGAACCTGGATCATAATCAGTCTGCGAGCAATTGATCATTACTAATCGCTAGTATAGATACCCCGTACGGTTGTACCTACTATCTATAAACCACACATATTGTTTCAAGATCTTCACTATTAATACATATATTTTATAAAATGTAATTATTAATTGAAAGATATAATATGTTCCTATGCGTGTTATAACTTATTATTATAATATATACTGACCGATCGGCCGCCAAGTGTGGCAATCTACTGTGTGTGTTCCTGGTGTGGTCGGCACGTAACAAAATCCGTACCCGTAAATCTCGCTACGTCCGTAACTGTCGTAGTGATATACTTGTACATGGAATTTAGGCCAGCCTAAGAATGAAAATTAATGTTGACATTCATGCATAACAACATTGTTAACTCATTACAATACGATTATAATAGTATATCATATTCTACAACAACCGTAAATTTAACAAATAGGTACATACTTTATTTTTCAGCATATATATTATTAAAAAATAATTGAAAAACGTAAAATATTTTTATATATTATAATATAGGTACCTTGTATGCCTTTAGATGCGAAATGAATGTCGATTGGGTGACACCACCAGGTGCGGCTATCATAAGACGGCGAGTCCACTTGGGTTTGCCCTTCTTTGTGACCGGATATTATTTTCCAGTTAGTACCTGAGTGAGTGTGTAATGTTTAGTTATAGAAGACTGCATGACATTAAAATATTTAATTGACAATATTGACATAAGATTAACTAATGTCATAAGATACACATCGGACGGTTATACAATATATATATAAAAAATAATATATAATAATAATAAATATGTATATATACACATGCTCATCTTTGCAAAAGTTTCAAAAATTAAATTAATTTTTAAACTTTATAAACAAATAATTAATTAATAAATATATTATAATAAAAATTAACTATCTCAGCTAACAACTGACGCGAAAATCAATCATATTAATGTATTTAGTAATATTATACATTTGAGTAATCACTAATCAATACACATTGCACACGATTGTGGAAATTGTAGGGTCTTTGTCAAACAAAAGTAGTTGTCACCCTATGCTATAGGTATCGAATATAATTGGAAAAAAATTCCTCTTAGTCTATATTTATGTGCATGTAGGTACTATTGTAGGCACACAAAAATATTGCACGCCTAATACCAACACAGAGTATTTTACTATTATATATGTGTGTGTGTATAATAAATCGTTCAAGTGCATGAACGTTATTTTAGTATATAAAGCGATAAAGTAATAGTGATAAAACAGTACAGGCCAATACATCATTACAAGGACTTGAACTCACCGGCGTGGATGCTCCATTTGCAAAATAAACTCTTGGACGGAAATCGCTCGGCGCTACACAGTTGTCCGATAATGAAAAGTTCGGCCATAACGCGATCCGCGACCCGATGTCAGCTGCATTGAGTTCATCACGGTGCGCACATAGTTTTCTTGCACAGCCGTCGGCTAAAAATCGAAATCGAAAAGAAATCGTGCGTTTTTTTCGAAAACCTCAAAAACATATAAAAACCGTCTAAAATAGAAAATTGTTATACGTCCTCCGTTAAACCCACTACCACTGCAGTACCGTACTACCACATTAACGCGATTCTTGCACTTAATATAAGTACTGTTTTATAAGAATAATATGTTTGTAAACATACGAGTAAGAATCGCTTGTCACGCTGACTAATTTTTTGTAATGTATAATATATTTTGTATTGTTTTTGTTGTTGTTGTTTATAGACGAATACTCGTTGCCAAGCGACCGGCTTAACCATGACCCTTGTTCATACACCATAATATATGAACTACATTAACACAACTTTATATAGGGATAACATTTCCATATAGTAGTACCTAATTATAAGCTGGAGAATACTATTTTATTTATTTGTTAATGTTTGGTTGTAATTTGAATCAAAATTCAAAATAAACTACGCCAAATCGTTAAGAAAATAATCGTATACCAATATAACCTAATAACGATTTATTTATATAATTGTAATTATTGTTTGGGTGCCATGGTGACTATAACAGTAAATAATTTAAAATTTTTATATTAACATAATATAATATATTGTTTTTGGACTGAATACAACATTTTTTTTTCTGACCGTTACACTCAATTGTTAGGTAAGCAATGATTTTGGCCATTATCCATTTACTCCTAAAAACCTCAAAAGTGATGGTTTCCTATCGATTAACCCTTTACCAAGTCGATAATCTAACCTACCTTTCCATTCCATCAATATCATCTTACTCTTTCATACGCCTCACATTCTGAAAATCTCTGAACCTCTTTCCTCATCTTAGTCAACTCATATACTTCCTATTCTCCTTTATTTATTCCAGTCTCTCCATACAGATACCTGATAATTGGGGAAAATGATTAAATATCACTAAGGGAATATCAGATTTGACTAATTTCCTAATTTTTATATTATGATTTTATTGAATAGCAGCAGTTATAATAAAAATTATTAAAAAGTTGTGGGCTTTACGTCCCCTGACCAATATGCAATATAATACACAATATCATATACGATATTATAAGGGAAATGAATGGTACCTACACCATAATAATACGTTATGTATATAGTACATAAGTTTTGTTTTTAATTACATATATATATATATATATATATATAATATTTATAAATACAAATCCTCGTTAAAATATTATAATATATTATATTATATTATATCTACGTGTATAGCTGTATATGTTTAAGTTATATATAGAGCTCATAAGTTGTTACATTTGGGTGTTTTTATTTTTTTTTTTTTGATTATAAGATTTATTGCTAAATAAGCTTGAAACTAATTTCACGACACTACGAAAAGAATATTAAAAGTTTATAGTACTTATATAGTGATTTTGTAGTTTTAGTAACATATTTCTTAATTCCATTTTTTATTAAAGCATATTTTGATGATTAATGATAAGTTTGTAAAAACAATTTGAAAATTTGGCAAAAAAAATGTATATTTATTTTGAGAGTTTTCACTAAAAGTATTATTGTATTGTGTTTTTAAAATCCCTATTTGACATAAAATTTTCCGTTTTTAATAATAAATATTTAGTAAAAACTATAAAGCATAAAACATTTTTTTGTAAAATGTTTATATTTATGAAAATTGTGAGAAAAAAAATAAGTGCATATTTTTAAAGTATTATTGTTCTTTTTTAAGCGCATAGGTGCGTGCATGCAGATTTAGTACTTTTTAAATTTACTTTTTTTTTGTTCCGAGTCCTAGTTACATAAAATATCAATAACGACGATAACAATGGTCTTTGGAAAAATAAACGCGCCCGAAATCCTATACAGCTGGCCGGATTAGAACTATGTCTTCCGTTGGCTACTACTGATTAGAAATAAACGACGTCAAACCTGTCGTCTGAGAAATATTTGATTTCTTCGGTGCGGCGATGGACGAGATTCTAATTGTGGTCAGTTGCAATTCACACTCCGACCATCGAGCTACACAAGAACGAAACAATAGCCGACTTCTTCAAAGAGACCGAAATCAAATTCATGGACTACTACGAGTCGGTGCGTCAACCTCGCGAGATGTCCACAGAAACTGGACGGGTTGGAGTACCACAGATCGGCGACGCTGTACCGCCGGTTAACTGTACCGGCGGCGCGGGCAACGACGTTGTCCCGACGACGGTACCAGCAACACAACACGATAACTGCGTGCACGATCGCGACTCGTTACGGCGGTGACGGGGACTGCTGAGCACTACGGGCGATATAGAGTTAAGCTAGAAACGCAGCCGTTGATGGCGCCGGACCCGCAGAAACTGATAACGTTTTCAGGGTCGGGTCGCAGAATGAAACCGACGGGATGCCAGGTCGAAAACCACGAAGAGAGTGTTCTTTCGTTTTTTCGTCTAAATCCCGCTGGTCGATGCCGATTCCACAGCACCAATGGTTGTCTTCGCTCGCTCAGTGCTTCGGTCGCTGAAACCACAGTCGTCTGCAGCACCAGCGCATCGTTGACGCGCACTAGCTGCTCACCGTCAACCGTCCCCGTCGCTCTTTGCGGCTATCACGGTCGGACCTCGCCGCTCGCCGTCACGCTCGGTTGTCATCTATCAGTCTTTAGCAGTTTTGAGCCCGGTCGGTCGAACCGTTTTCTTCGTACCGGCTCTGTCCATCGTGTTCACCGGACAATCCGTCCGCCGTTGTTTACGTTCGTCTCCGGTCGCACGATCGGCTTGTTCCCGTACCGTTGCGGCCTACAGTCAGAGTTGGGCGTTATTCGAATGAAATTTTATCTAGATGATTATTTAGATAACATTTTATTCGAATAATTTTTTTACAATAATTCGAATAAAAATTTATTCGATTAATTTTCAACTATTATTATTCGAATGAAAAATCATTCGAATAA